>QPKB01000001.1:4653815-5190802 GCA_003546025.1 Camphora micrantha | reverse complement strand
AGCTGTGCTATGCTATCAACTATCTAGGTCCTTCCGAATTTGAAATCATGGATAACCAAAGTTGCGAGCCCAAAATAAAAGTCGGATTCCTTAGCAGAGGACTCGAGCCCAAAACCCGAATTAAATATGTTCAAAAGAACCCATACATGATTCTTGCTTGCCCTTTGAGTCCCCAGTATTGGTCTATGGAGATCAGTTTCCATTTCACTATCCATCACCATGACAGGCCTGTGCCACCACTAACTGACATGACATAGGCAGTCCTAGTCTTCATTCTTGTTTGTTACATGGAAAAATCTATCAACATATGGCTCAAAGTCTTTACCTGACGTTGCCAATTTGAATATTCACAGAAATCCCAACACTGATACAGGAGCCAAGTACAATAATTGAGCCATCTCTTCCATAAGTTACAACAATTTCTGTCCTCATCTTTACCTTTCAATATACCGATGTCTGGGCCACAAAATATCATGGTGGGGAAGTCTCTGTCCTTTCAGACATGGTGAAATTCATAACTTAATCCCAACTGCAACCAAACCAAACCAAAACCTGTATCAATTCAATGTTACAGTTGTCATTTTTGGTCATGATAGCCATATTGGGTTGGGAATCTGGTCCATAGTTGCCAACATTACTATCAACAAATTCACATCACCGAAAGCTGTCTTATCAGTTTTATCTTCGACTATTCCTTCCAAAACTGTCAAGCACAGTGGTAAAGATATATATGTTAGCTAATACATGACTGTGGACGGTTGGCAATTAACTAGTTAAAGTAACGTAAAGTGAATCCAGAAAAGAAATGACATAGGTCATATCAAAAGTATTCAATTTCAAATTCCCTCCGAATTTTTTGGAAAAAAGTTTAAAAAGTAACCTTCTTTCACTAAAGGACAAAAAGACTCCACTTTTCTATACAAAAAGTAAAAAAGATTCCATACCAAACAACTAAAATAAACACTATCATAACACGCTTATAATCTTTATTCTCTCTTGATTTGAATGTTCAACTCACCCATACTTCAATTCACCATATATCCAAACAGACCCTAATTTATTTTTAAGCCTACCCAAGAAGCAATGCAACAAAATCTCCTCCACTGGCAATGGGATTCAGCAAATCATATTCTGAATTGTCATGAAAAGAATGATCAAATGATAACAATCTGCTTGGGAACATTTGATCCAATAATAAGAAATGGTCGATGAAAATAAAAACTTAGTGAATAGAATCACATTCATAACCCCAAATTAGATGGCTAAAACCCAATAGATTTGACCATTTATATATGGCTAATGCAAAATACCCTTTATCCTAAAGCCCACTTCACCTGTTTCGCATCAACATATTTGTCCTGTTCATCTCTTACTATGGGGTTGGCAATGATCCATTCAGAAAAAGGTTGATAATTATAGATAATATGGTTCAAACTGAACCAATGAAGTTTCAATTGAGTTGGGAATATCAACTTGAAGCCAGCCTAGTAGCTAAAGGGTCAACTTGAACACTAACTTTATAGGCTGGGATAGTGGATGATAGTGCAATTAGTTGGGTTGGGTTGAGCCCGGGCTGGATTCGCATGTTGAATGGCAAGTATGAAGCAAACCAAGAAAGTAAAGAAGGTCAATGTAAACACTGAATTACCGAATTGGTTACTTTTTCCATTACATAATTGTTAGTTTAATCAAGGCCTAAATCAGTATTAATCCTCTTAAACGATTTTTATCAGTAAAAACAAAATATATTAAGATGAAAAAAAAGTAATTAATCCACCCAAACTCATTCTTAGAATGATGATGAATCCATTGAAAAGTCCTTTAACCAACAAGGCACTGGCAGTGATGGCTTATGTTTGAGGTATTTTTCATTTACCGAGAATTGGCTACTGAAGATCAAGAATAGGAAAAAATAGAAAATAACAAAAGACAGTTCAGAATGGCAACCTTCACCATCCTTCCCTTCTATAAATTCAGTGGCTCAGTCTATCTATAGACAAGGGAGTGGTGCTCCTCTGGAGACTCCAATGGATTTCTTGCAATTGCTTAGGGAAACAACACCACCCCTCCAAACCATCCTAGTTTCCTTACTCCTTGCATCTACTCTTGTTGTGATCTTACTAAGGCAATCCTCAAAGGAGAAGACAAATGAAAGCAAAAGCAATGGCACAAGAAGAAGACCACCTAAACTACCTCCAGGCCCATCAAAGCTGCCTATTATAGGCAACCTTCATCAGCTGGGAAACATGCCCCATCTCTCCCTCCAGCGCCTTTCACAAAAATTTGGCCCAATCATCTACCTAAAACTAGGTGAGGTCCCAACCGTTGTTGTCTCATCGGCGGCAATGGCAAAGGAAGTGTTGAAGACACATGACCTCGCGCTTTCAAGTAGGCCTCAGATCTTCTCTGCAAAACACCTCTTTTATGATTGCACCGATGTCGTCTTTGCTCCTTATGGAGCTTACTGGAGGCATGTACGTAAGATCTGCATACTTGAGCTGCTGAGCGTGCGGCGGGTGCAATCATATGGTTTTGTAAGAGAACAAGAGGCAGCACGTCTAGTCCACCGCATTGCATCATCATATCCTAACCCGGTTAGCCTCACCAAGAAGCTTGGACTCTACTCAAATGACGTGCTTTGCCGGGTCGCCTTTGGAAGAGATTTCTCCCAAGGCGGGGACTACGATCGACATGGGTTTCAGAAGATGCTTGACGAGTATCAAGTATTGCTTGGAGGATTCAGTGTGGGAGATTTCTTCCCATCTATGGATTGGATTAGCTCTTTAACTGGCATGAAGAAGAGACTAGAGGAGACCTTTCGACGCTTTGACCGCTTCTTCGATGAGATAATTGAGGAACATCGCGATCCCAAGAGAGCAATAGAGGAGCACAAAGATCTTGTTGATGTTTTGCTCGATGTACAGAAGAACGGCAGTCTTGATATGCCGCTCACCATGGATAATATCAAGGCTGTCATTTTGGTTAGTAAGAATTCTTTTTCTCTCTCTTCATTTTGGAAGTTAAGTTGGTTGAGTTTGTACTAGAACTAGATATTCATTAAGTAGAGACAAACTCACTTAGTCACAGAGAGTACAACTCAATTAACTAGGGAAGCTTTTCTAATTAATCTGAATTAAATTCCAAGGATTCCTATGATCCATTTGGTTCAAGGATTTTATTGATTCCTGAAAATAGATTGACCATACATGGCAAGGAATATGGGCTCACTGCTGAGGCAAATTTTTCTGTCTGATGATGGTGTTTGGCCAACGGAATGCCATTGTCAAAATTTATAAGATTCCAGAGAAAGCAGTTTTTTACTTCACACCACTTCTGCTTCATTCTCATGACTAAAGTTTCTGATTCAATGATATTGTGATGAATGAATTCCACTCAAGATTCCTAATTTCTAGCCAAGTAAGACAGTTGAATTCTATTCCATTCCTACTATGTCCTCTACCTAAAATGGGCCCTAAGCAGTGATCAATCAGATTGGTTTAAAGATAAGGTTTAAAGGTCAAGATTCACAAGATGCCATCAAATAATCTACACTTTGACGAAAAAATGGTCACCCACCAACCGCCATCCTGCTAAATTAAATCTAAAGAAAGTGATAGTCTCATCTATATCCCCACCCTAGAATCTAGATCCTTCATTTCTCAGCTCTTAAATACTCCTTAAAAAGTTCCCCCATTTACAAGTACTTGAGCAGATCCAAAAAATCAGAAGATATCACTGTCAAGATAAATAAAGAAGACTCTGCCCAATATGGTGATTCCTTAAATTTCTAAAATGGATGTACCAAGCTAACAGTAGCAATCATGGATTTTACTGTCCCACAAATTTCACCAAATGGCCACAATCTAGTGACTCAACTTGCCAACCGAACTGAGTATCATTTTCTGAGTCACTTCATTAGTCAGTGTATGAATCCAAGCTGCTTGACTTCTTTTTTATTGGTCATTGTAGGACATGTTTGCTGCAGGAACTGATACAACTTTCATAACTTTGGATTGGGGAATGACAGAATTAATTACAAACCCAAGAGTAATGAAGAAAGCACAAGATGAAGTTCAAAGAGCTGTGGGAGACAGAAGCATAGTGTTAGAGAGTGATTTGCAAGAACTACACTACTTGAAAGCAGTAATCAAAGAGATCTTCCGGCTGCATCCTCCGGCTCCAGTATTAGTCCCAAGAGAGTCCATGGAAGAAGTGATCATAGAAGGGTATGAAATTCCTGCCAAAACACGAATTTTTGTCAATGCCTGGGCAATAGGAAGGAACCCAGAATCCTGGAGAATCCAGAAGTTTTTGACCCAGATAGATTCATGGGCAGTTCTATGGATTTATAAGGGGCAGGATTTTTGAACTTATACCATTTGGATCTGGGAGGAGAGGGTGCCCTGCAATCGCATTTGGAGCAGCTACTATTGAGCTTGCTCTTGCTCAGCTTCTCCACAGCTTTGACTGGGAGCTTCCCCATGGCATTGATGTGAAAGATCTAAACATGACTGAAGTTTTTGGCATCAGCATGCACAGAATAGACGAATTGATCGTAGTTGCGAGACCACGTTTTACTTAAGGGCACCTCTGTATCTATGGATTTGACTGGAGTTTGTAATATTTGAATGTGTGAAGTGATCATATTTCCGAACTCAATTTCACCTGAAAGATTCTAAAATCTGCTAATAAAAGTATTATGTTTAAATAGCTATTGGTTGCAAGAATTCTTTGTCTCAGGAAATTGTTTTTGTTTTGATGTTTGCTGGATTATGTGTGATCATTTACACTACAGTGTATTCACTTAAAAGATAAATGTAAAACCATTATCACATTAAATGTGTAGACTTGCTCAAACTTCATACATGTTGAGAAAGATATAATAGGAGAAGAATGGCAAGGGTTTTGAATGGAGATTCTCCCTGTAGAAACCCACTCTTTGGATTTCAGATGTTGCATCTGATGCTTTCTTGGGTAGAATTAGACTTCAACTCCAAAGTTCACACCTTCTCGAGATTCATCATAAATCCATGAATTTGTGAAAAAACAAATCCTAACCAATCTATAAATGAGTTATTAGATATGAATTCATTGACCCAGAGATTTGATCAATCCAGTCAGAAATCCTCGCGTCCAAAGGATAGCTAAGAAAACATACTATTGTGGCATAAAATCTTGTTCTAGCTTACTGATGCAGGTGTGATGGATGACACGGATGAATTAGCCCAAAACTAATTGGCACTTTTAGAGGACAGGCTAAGGGTCCAAGGGTCCTCAAAAAATCAAAGAGCTCAACTTTGGACAGCTGATTTTATATCCAAGCTCACTCACAGGCCCAGCCTTCAACTGCCTATGTCAGCCATGGGCCTACGCCCTACTTAAAAGGGTCAACAAGCCTTTGGGGCCCACTGCTTTCTTTTGTTCTGGCTGAGCATAGGAAAGTTCAACATCTCTCTCTCTCTCTTTCTCTCTGAGCGTCCAATTCATAAACACTATTTCTGATGGATTTTAATCTTAAAAACTTGCAGTTTGAATTAACTAGCAACACCCCGTGCTATGCACAGACCACAGAACCACTAAATGCATAGACACCCTTCATATTATTTTTTTAAAATAATTTATTTTGTAAACTGTATACTTATCTCTTTTGTGTTGTTAATTTGATTTTTTATGTGTTTTTCCATGTGTTTTATTATTTACGTGAGGTATAAATGGTGCTTGCTGAAGCTCGGGCAGGTGTTAAAAATTTTATGAAAGACATATTAACAATGAAACAACATAGTAAAGCAATTAAATGTAATTTTACTAACACGGGGTTCACAATATACGCATTCGTACAAATTATTCAAATAAGAAGACACCAAATTCAGATTTTGAAATGTTTGCGTTAACCTCTAGAAATGTAAATTTTTTTTCAAATTATAACAGAGACAATATCAAAGAAACTATTCATGCTAAGTAATTGTAACTCCATCTTTCAAGTTCTTCGCGGTGGACCTGTAGGCATATAGTAACATGTTAAACAATTTTATAATTAATTAAATATTATGTTGATGGAAAATAATCTATTGAAACTATCTCAATAGAAACTATTCATGCCGACTATTTCAAACTCCATCTTTCAATTAGGCCAAGTGGGACTATACAGTTAAGAGGTCTCATCAGGCAACTACATTATTGTGTAATATAAATTTTAATTTATTTATTTTGATGGTCTGAAAATAGTTAACAGCAGATTTGTAAATTTAAAATAAAATAAAATAAATGCCTCATCTTGTATTCTAAAAAAATTAAAAAAAAACTATTAACTTGATCTTATGAGGTACACGTGCAGGAAGGTTTGAATTTCAAAACACTTGTATATAAGTTTTAATACAAACTGTGTCCCACAGTGATGCGACAGTGTAGATTACCACACATAAGGCCACTCAAAGGATTCTGATTTGGCCCATGTGATTTACCCGTGGGAGAAATTAAATTGAAATTCTGCTATAATATAACATATGACAATAACTTTTAGACAAAAACATAGTACGGGGTTTTAGTTATTGATATTGATATTTTGCTTATAGTAACCAGCACCTATTATTACTTAGGTACATAATTGACCCATAATCAGTCATTGATAATCTTGGTATCCACATGTGTAACAGTGCAAGCTAATGATCAAGTGGTCACGGATATACATTAATATACATTGATGTGTGACCCACTGCCGGCCCCTCACGCTCCTTTCTTTCTTTTCCTTTCTCTCTGTTTCTCTCTCTATCTTTCTCTCTCCCTTACGTTTCTTCTCTCCCACTGCACAACACTTCACCGTCTGCATGCCCACACATTTTTTCTTTTCTTTCTCTCTCTTCTTCCTCTGCCCTCACCTGCACCTATACACACCCTACACTAACCGAACCACTCCACCCTACTCCCTGCACTCCCCACTCTCTCTTCTTTCTCTCTCTTCTTTCCCTGCACTCCAAGAGACACCCTCTCCCTGCCACTCTCTCTCTGCATCTTTGTCTCTCACTCCCTCTCCTCACTCTGCCCCACTCCCTCTCTCTCTGCCAACTCTTTCTCTCCCTCTCCTTTCTTTTCCTCTCTCTCTCTCTCTCTCTCTCTCTCTCTCTCTCTCTCTCTCTCCTCCTTACCTTTCTTCTCTCCCACTTCACATCACTCCACCGTCTGCATGCCCACAGATTTTGTATTTTCTCTCTCTATTCTTCCTCTGCCCTCACCTGCACCTACACGCACCCTACACTCACCAAGCCACTCCGCCCTACTCCCTGCACTCCCCACTCTCTCTTGTTTCTCTCTCTTTTTTCCCTGCACTCTGCCCACCCTCTCTCTATCCCTCTCCCTGCCACTCTCTCTCTGCCTCTTTCTCTCTCACTCCCTCTCCTCACTCCGCCCCACTGTCTCTCTCTGCCCACCCTTTCTCTCCCTCTCCTTTCTTTCTTTTCCTTTCTCTCTCTTTCTCTCTCTCTCTCCCTTACCTTTCTTCTTTCCCACTTCACAGCACTCCACCGTCTGCATGCCCACACATTTTTTCCTTTCTTTCTCTCTCTTCTTCCTCTGCCCTCACCTGCACCTACACTCACCGAGCCACTCCGGCCCACTCCGTCCCACTCCCTGCACTCCCCACTCTCTTCTTTCCCTGCACTCCGCCCCACTCCCTTTCTGCCCACTCTCTCTCTCTCTCTCTCTGCCTCTCTCTCTCTGCCTCTCTCTCTCACTCCCTCTCCTCACTCCGCCCCACTCTCTCTCTGCCCACTCTTTCTCTGCCTCTCCTTTCTTTCTTTTCCTTTCTCTCTCTCTTTCTCTCTTTATCTCTCTCCCTTACCTTTCTTCTCTCCCACTTCACAGCACTCCACCGTCTGCATGCCCACACAATTTTTCTTTTCTTTCTCTCTCTTCTTTCTCTGCCCTCACTTGCACCTACACTCACCGTCTACAGCCAGCAATTGCGTGGATGGGAAAAGAAACAGGCGATTGGATTCCATGTAATATATAATGTTATGAAAGATTCCATGTAATTTAATTTATGAGGAAAGAGAAATCAAAGAATCGCATAGAGGGGACGTACCTTTTTTTGGATTTACACAGAGAGGATAGTCGGAAATGAATTCTCAGATGAAATGTAGGAAGACTCGTTAGAAAGGTAGCAAGAAGAAATGAGAAGCATACATCGTTGATGGGTTCAATCATTTCTGAAGCGTAGATTGTTGCAGTTTGGAGGGAGTTGCAGGAAGGAAGGTGGGTTAGAACGTGACGATGTGAGGAGGAGATTTATTTATTTATTTAGGAGAGAGGGTTTATTTAGGAGAGAGAGGGGATTGGAGGTTAGATGGACACCTATTCTTTTATTTAAGAAAGAAGTTAGATGGACACCTGTTCTGAGGTGTCCAAGAAAATTAGGATTCTTAAAACAGAGGACTGTGGTTAAACGTAGTGGAAACACATTCCCTTAGTATAGTAGATTAGTTTTTAAGGGCTTCTTTCTTTTGAGGAACATATAAAATGCTTGCACTAGAAAGGTCTGATCATATTTTTTAGGTGTTTGTGAATCAACTCTTG
Organism: Camphora micrantha; assembly: GCA_003546025.1. Taxonomy (NCBI): domain Eukaryota; kingdom Viridiplantae; phylum Streptophyta; class Magnoliopsida; order Laurales; family Lauraceae; genus Camphora; species Camphora micrantha. The sequence continues at coordinate 5,182,234 of QPKB01000001.1, read as the reverse complement.
TTACAAATCATCCCTAGGGGTTTTTGGTTGACCTATCATCCATTGGGCATGCTATTTCTCTCATTCGGTTAGTCGTGAGTGATTACATGTGAATTGTGCCGACTTTTCTTTTATACTGTGTTGTAACCTTGATATAAATTGTTATACCGTTCTATATCAGCTCAAGCTTTTAGAGTAAGTGGTTGCCAACTGCTTCTTCTCTGCCTATTATTTTGTAGTACATGTGACCACAACATGTATAAAGGACAGGAGTTCCTGTCGTCATATAATTTTTCTTCATGCTGATAGAGAAATGATGAAGATTCCATACATGGACAGGTAATCAAAATCATCAAGCCTCAAGTCATTATCTTCTTTTTAAATTTCCATGTTCATGTTTTCTCACAACTTCAGGAATTAAGGCCACAGAAATCTCAAGCAGTTTGATACCATGAAACCAAAATAGGGTCTTCAATGGTTCAATCTTTCTGGTTCCATCTGATGATAAGTTTCAGATTAGTCAATAGAAATAATCTGCAGAAAAATGACAATAACTAATGATTCTCCCCTGTGAACCTAGCAACCTTATCCTGTCCGATGCTCCAAGTCTTTACTTGTTTTGACACAATTATGGGTCATGTCCAGAACCTGAATTCCTAACAAGGGACCCATACACAGACCCGAACCCGACTTGGGCCAAGTTTAACGGCCAGTAATCTAACCCTAGTTTAAAATTAAAAGACACAAATCCAAAAAAAGGGGTTGGATCTGAACTCGAAATTGAGGCTCAAATACTTGAATTGAAGCACAATTCAAATCGTGATCATCCAATTCAATGGTGAAAATCGCCCAATTGAATGAAACTTCATGCAGTGAAGGGAGAACCAACTGAACATTAAATAGAATGTTAGGGTCCATAGAATGTGGGTCATGCTTTATTAAAGTGAGTGATTTAGTAAAAGTAATAATCTGTTTTGGTAGTTTTTCTTGTCAGTATCATTTAGTGAAAGCAATCATAATTTGATCACATTTTCCTCAATCCAATGGTGAACATCACTAAAATGAAAACAGATCTTGGGTCCACTAGTGTAAAAATGGGTTGAAGTATTATGTGAACCGCTTAGATCTTTAAAATGTTGCCCGCATAAATAGATTTAAATCTGTGTGCGTGCGTGCGTGTGTGTTTGTGCTAGTATATATCAAAGATGTTCTTCCGAGAGATACCTCTCAAGGTTTGCATCAAGAGCATCTCTTATGGAGTTATGGTTTAGATACAAAGGTCACAAAAGCCTCTGAATGCACACGTGTGCATTTCTAGGCTCTTAAATCAAGGATTGGGATGATTCAAATGCATTTTTTTTATCCACAAAATCTGATCCCCAGTGAGATCTTTTTGTCACCCCATTACACTTATTGAACCTATACATACAATTGGATTGAGAAAAAAAACATGTAGCTTTATATATTGTTAAAATTTGATGCTGTTCAATCAAGGATTGAGATGCTCCAATTGGACTGAATTTTTTTTCCCCAAAATCTAATCCACAATGAAACCTTTCTATCGGCCTATTCCTCCATGATCAACATTCATCCAAGAGTTAACTCTTGGCTTTAGAATTTAGATTCTCTTAAAAAGTGAATTCTAAAGAAGTATGGGATCAGAAAGCAACTTCTATTAAGCAGCTGTCAAAAGTAATTCTGGACAGTCTAAGGAGAATAAGGATGTTACAAATAAGAAAACCTGGTAGTAAAACAATTCCAAATAACTATTGCTGAGAAAACAATGCAAAGAATGGAGACGGACACTTGGTGGAGAAGACTTAGAATGATGATAATGAGAAAGGTAAAAGTTGTGAGGCTTAGACCCCTCGCAATGGAGAGGGAGAATGAGAGGTAAAGAAACTCTCAATCTGATACGCTTAGACCCCAAAAATGGAGAGAGGGCCGGCACAGGGTGAACAAATGAAATTTTTGATAATTAGATAATAATAAAAACTGAGAAATGCCATGCATAGTCATACACCCCAACCTGCAGTCTTCGATATGCAAATTGCTCACACTATGACTCACACCGTGAATGTTCCATTACTGAAAATTATTTCCATCAAAGTATCCTACCTAGTATCTTTGAGCGAAAAAGTTAGCCAAAAGAAAATGTGCGTATTTGGATTTGCTAAACCAGTGACATTTGTGTATGAAAGAAAACACATCATCATTACATCTTTCAATACAAAGTTGTGGATGGCCTGCACCCAACAGGTTTGGGCAGGAGGAAAAAAAAAAAAAACCTCAGATACATATGGAGGATCACTGTGTCAAACGCCAAATAGAAATTGATTTGGCATGTGCAAAAACCATACAAATTACCTCTATTAGCTTTGATGTCCATCCTTGAGATATAACTGTTTTAAGTAGAAAGTCACTCTCAAATCTTTCGATATACCAAGTTTGGATAGACTGGACTCCACATGTTGTGCTTCACATATTGTAGAGTCTCCTCCTGCAAACCATAGAGATTAGCATTGGATTGGTGGATAACAAATATCATGATAGATTGGAAAATATACATGGATACAATAATTGACAAACATGATTTAGTTTTTGAAGTTGTCGAGCATCCATATGACGGTATCCCTCTGCAAGGTCCTCTTTTAAAGCTTCTCTCACTACAGCTGCAGCTACTTCTTTTGTTATGTCACGGATACTGCATAGAAAAGATCAAAAGAAAATATGAAGCACAGAAATTACACACAAAATATCAATGAAGTAAAGTTAACATTGTGTACCTGGATATTGAAGGATATATAATCCCTTTAAGAACCTCTTCCTCATTTATATAATTAGCTAAGCTGTGAGTGTATTATAGAGAAATGAAACAAAGTAAAGAAGAAAATGTCAGAATTCATGTTCTACAGAACCAATATAAAAGTTTCTGCCACAAAGGAATTTATTGATTCTACCATTCTGCAGCAGCCTGTAGCATGCCATCAGAAATCACTCGAGCACCAGATAAAAGGGTACCAAGGCCTACGCTGCTTGATGAAATAGACAATCAATAACAGACACAGAACGGATAGACTAGCTTTTAGGACAGGTAGAGCAACACAACTTACCCTGGAAAGAGGTACATGTTATTGCCCTGGTTGCAGCGGCCAACCCGACCATTTCCTGAGACAATTGACACTAGGAATGATTAGCGTGAGACAAAAGATATAGTAAGTTGGATTTTTGGAAACATTCTATCATCAATTTAGAAGAATCAAAGATTGTAGTAGGCAATGTTTTATTGTTGTAATTTCCCAGGGCAGAATGCTACACTTCTGATACTGCTGATTCTAATGATTCCACAAGTAGAATCCATCTCCAGATCACAAAAACAATCCTTCACTTCACATCAAATAGGTCCTTTAGTTAACATCATTTAAAATGCAGAGATGTGAGGTAAGGCATTTCAATTGCCCAAAGCATGATGCATAAGCCATGTTTTTTTAATAGATATAAATAATTACACAAATATCTGATATAGATAGAAAAGTCACAGTTACACTATTTTAAGCCTTTGAATAAATTAACTGGGATGACCTAACTTTCAGTTTCACTATTAATCTTATTTCTTTCTCCTTGTCCCAGTAGGACACTTGTTTTTAATTAGAACCATCATTAGTTAAGTTTCTTAGTAAGATTCTATTAGGTTTTCTTATTTGAAAACAATGCATAAATTTAAAAAGAAAGGGAGGCAGCCGAACAGTTAGGCCATGCTTTGACATGTTTGGAAGCGTTTGATAGTGCATGTGTGGCCTAGGCAAATGTTTACAAATTTCCGGATCAATTGGGCCACAGAACAGTCCAAAATATGCACTTTTATGGGCTGATTTACACAACAGTACTATTAGATACTGAAGTAGGAAAGGAAATTGATGAGTCAAAAAATTAATAACACAACATACCGAGTTCCACATCACCGAATGGGCTTCCACTCGCAAACACAACATGATCACCAACAATGGAAAATGCTTGTTGAGGGGTGCATTCAGCTGTGATGGAAAGCATCCATAAAACCAAATGTGTATCAACTAGAAAGGTAAGCTCATTCTGTGGCTTGCATTGGCATACCATTCTTTGTAGGATTTGACATCGCAAAAATAGCTGGTCTGGTAGAAGTTGACTCTTTGAGAGCCTCCAAAACCTAGATGATATGAGAAACATCATCAAATTACAAGAAAAAATCTCATGTGCCCACATATAACAAGTTGATCTGAACATGAAGTAATTAGAATATGAAAGCCCCATTATACCTTTTCAGAGAACAAACCTCCTACTGCGGATAACCCAAGGAGTACATCAGGCTTTACTGTTTTAACCTGTTTTGGACATAAGCAGCTAAGCATGAAAAATAAGAAATAAACAGTATGTGTATGAACAGCTATTAAATTGATTTCTAAATTGTATATATCTGTGTGTATCTACTCATGTTTATGTGTGTAAACTGTGAATACAATGAAATATTATGAGTGATGTTATTGACAAACTTTTCATATGAGCAGATTTAGTATCAACTATCTGTTTAAGAGCAGATTTCCCAGTCTAACCATAAGAGACGGTGTTCAGTTTCCCTTTCGCTGATCACCATTCACCACTGAAGTGGCTAATGATCTTCAAACCCTGATAAACTCTATTAGCTCATAAATTCTTAAAAGCCACCCAATTGAGTGATCTTTCTTTCAATCTAGGCTAATGAAGTAATCATAAAGCACATGAATGCTTTAGATCCCATTGAGTATGTGGAATTTATCTATAATTCTGAGCTTCAATCCTTCATCCTTAGCCGAAGCAATAACTTCAATTATAATCTTTTCTATATTTTAATGTCAGCCAGGAAAATGTTGCAACTAGTAGTTCCTGTTGCTAGACAATTTTTGTAGATGACTAAGTCACCATATTTGCTTTGTATTACAAATGTATAATACAAGCAAAATTTTTCAGGGTTTATTAAACAGTTTCAAATCTGTCCACGGTTGAGCTATAGAGTAAAGTTACTGTTTGAAGATAAAAATCAATATCTGTTGCATTATACCAACTTAGGAACAAATATGGCAAAAACTTCAGAGGAAAAATGTGGGACATCAGTTTAAATCAGGCATGAAGGCTATACTTTACTCAACATTAAAGACCTATTATGCCACACTATATCGTTCGCTCATGAGAACCGCTATTTTGTGAAGAATAAAGTGAGAATCTACAACCACCTATAGGCTACAACTCTTAAATACAGCAGAAAACAAGCCAATTTTTATATTTAAAACTCTTCTATAGCCTATTATCTCCGTTCATCTCTTTAAAGTTTTAATCATGTGTTGTTTTTTATATGGTTATAAAAGCTGCTAGCAAGCAAAGTTCAGAATTGTGTGTCATGACTCATGAGTACCTCATTAGTAATTTATTCTAGAATAAGTTCCATGTTGGTAAACTAAAACAAGTCAGCTCAGCTGAGTCACTGAGACAACTATGGGAGCTTTCAAGCTATGCTATAGACACCTAAAAATGCAACTTTTCCAAGTCAGAAAGTATACATACCACTTCAACTAGACTTGCCCCTTCCTTTAAACCTTGAAAATTAACTTCATCGAGTCTTCTAGCAAATGGCAAAGCATCAGGATCAATATTCTTGCGTTCTTCTGTTATCAAGCCCTGGGCTTCCATAAGCAACGAGTGAGATTATTCACAATCCAAGTCAAGCAAAACACGATGCACTCAATATTTCAAAAAAAAAAAAAAAAAAAGAAAAGAAGTATACAACAATAAGGTTCATTAAGGGATTAATATATATAACGTAGAAATGGCCCTTGATGACAAAAGTGATTTAATTTAGCCCAAGGTGTGTTCTAGAAAGCCAAAAGTTTAAGGTAGGCTGATTCCTGGGCAGAGAATTTTCCACTTATGTATATGGGAATTTTTTTTAATGTTATTTTTTAACAATGGCCCTCCCAAGAATCTTAATTTTACAAGGTGGCCCACCAAGGCAAGATTCCCGGTTCCGCCATTGTATCTTGGGCCTCGATTGACAAGGAGAGCTCAGGAGTCAGGTCTCTCCTTCACTTAATCTTAATTCTCATTCGGTGGACTAGAAGATTGAAGAAAAACAAGGAAAAGAAAAGAAAAAAGTTTAAGAGAGAGAGAGAACCTAAACCAAACGCCACGTAGACCTCCCAAGCTGAAACTTTAGGGCTACCTCTTGACACAATTATTTGATCTGATTTATTGTGAATAGCCAATAACTATTTATAAAGTACAATGAAAGAGGTTAACCAAACTAGGAAACCTAAACCCAATCTCATCATAGCTAGCCTAAAATAACTCAAAATTTTATTTAACACTAATTTAGGAAACCTAAACCCATCAACCCAAAATTACAACTACGCCCCAGTTTCTCAACATCTTCACCTTGAACTAAAATGGTGAAAGTATTGTGGTTCTTGAGCATATGAAGCAGGAAGCAAGCAGTACATTAAGCTTTCAGCTCAAATACCTGTCTGTGTTCTACTTATTAGAAATGGCACAATCAGTTTATTTGGACATGTAAGAGTCACATGAGGGTAAGTTCTGTTGATATATTAATTTACGGAATATTCTAAAGTCACTCATCTCATTTGTGTTATATTAAAAGGCATGCTAGTAAAAGGTGTCCCTCGTGATAACCAAAACCTGTGTTACTGTTTATGCTTTGCAGCATTACTTATAAGCAATGGGATCATCTCCCTGTATGATACTGGGAGTGAAACCTGGAAGATGACTTCCAGAAACTACAGGGTTTTTCTTTTACTCACCATGGCGTCAACCACCCAGAATTGGCTTCGTGCACTTTCAAATGCTGCTTCATTATTTCCCAACATCCTTGCCATGGTTGTTCTTGCAGCATTGAGAACTCCTATTCCTGCACTGTTTAATGGAAATAGCATGAGATTAGAAAGTAAAATCTCTAAACCATGTTATAGGACTTGAAGCATAATGTCTGAAGAGTGAAGAAGAACCACCAATAAGACAATTTTAGATTATTCATTACAATCAGGTTTAGACAAAATAGATAAATTCATAATGCAAATGCTAGATGATCATTTTGTACAATATTAGCTCTTATAAAAGAATTTCTCTGATCTGGTAAATTAAATTCATAAATGAAAAACTGGCAGCAGAAGGGAACTAATCTGGCACAAGATTTGAGAATATATATGGATGAAAGGGCAACACTTTATGAACCCTTTGGCTAAGACCTACTCCAATATTGTCTCAAATGCAGGGAGGCCATTAACACCAATGCATAATATGCCTATTTTATATAGGTATGGAGGTATGGCGTGATTGCTAGTGCTTAAATTGTAGTTATTTATCATGAAAAAAAATTCACTGGGCAATATGAATGAAAGTATCATTATCCACAACTGTATAACTCTATATTTTTCAATTTCTTCAAACCAAATTAGCCACCAAAATTGGTGACAAAGTCCTGTCCAATCCCTAACTTCATGGTCTAAATGATGTGGATTGGCCTGCATTTACTGGTGAAAACCATGAAGAACTAGAGTTTGTGTTGATCACTAAGCTATAGCTTGGCAGGTTTTGATCAAGTGCATAGGATCTGACACATGTATGATGGATTTAGGCCCAACTTTGGGGCCCATATTAATTAGATGGCAGGTCCAGGTGAACTTCACGGCAGTCAATTTGGATTGACTGTAGGGCCCACCTGATTGCAACTGCATGGCCCATAGGCCGTGCCCTTTGGGCCCCTGCACAGCATGTGCCAGACTCACATTGGTCCCACAGCCCAATGGTCTGGGCCCAGATACATTTGGCAAGCCTATGGGCCAGCTGATGAGCCCACTAGCTCTGCAGGAATAGTCTTTGTGTAGATTTTGCATAACTTGGTTCTTCCTTTCATTTCGTTGTTTGAAGTCTTGCAATGATTTGGATTTGTTACCTTAATTAAAAAAAAAAAAAAAAGTAGATGAAGGTTTGGAATTGTTATATGGTTAAGACCTTTTGTGTAGCATATTAATAAGAAAAGAAACAGCCGGCATTCATAGTTTTGGATGTGTTTTACATTTTCAATAAAATCAGTCCACTTGGACGTTTGTATGTCCACTTGGAAGTTTCATTCTACACGCTGAAGATTTTACTTCTTCTCAAGGATCACTATAATGCTCCAAAGATGATTGGAAAATAAGTTTTGTCTTGTATGATCTTACTAGAAGATAAATGACTTGCAAACCAATGATCAATAAGCCACTTGATAGTAAAACTGAAGTATTATTCCTCTTTGCCTCTTTGTAATCTTTTTTCTTTTTAAATGGTATTACCTTTCTTTGTTATTAAACGTTTTAAAAGTTTCCAGTGAGTTTAAGTATATTGAAAAAAAAGTCCACATGTGAGATGGGCTCAGTCCAAGTATTTTCATAGAAAATATTAAATAGAAATATTCTATACTCAATTATGAAAAAAGGATTTTTTATTTTTTTCACATCAAATATTATGATGCTATGCTTTCTCTTCATGGAATATAAAGTTTTAAAGAGTTCTGATCCAATAGACAAGAGATCAAACCTTCCAGCACCAGCAACAACAATTTTTTGCTTTGGGAAGTCAACAGTTGGCTTTCCTTGTGCTCTAACAGCTCCCAAAAGACCAGCTAATGCGACCCCTGCAGTACCCTGGAGAAAGCCCAATACATGTTGAAAAGAATAGTGCTAACAAATTTTGTTTATTATTTTTTTATTAAGGAACACTACGATTCTCTTGGTAACACACATGAATTAACCCTTTCTCTGAGTAAACACTGAGAGAATTGTGAAAGTCCCTTATGTGCCTCATTTTCATTGCCCATTTGGATTGTTTTCATATGTCATGCCTCGGCATGTAACATTCTAATCTCAGAAAAAGGAGCATCAGTGTCAGATAGGCAGTTGACAATAAAAACCCACTGAACCAACAACTAAGTTTTCTTTTACACAAAAGTATCATTTAATCTACCCCATATAGCCAGGAAAGGGACATTAATGCAATAAGGGGACTGCTTACTTGAATATCATCATTAAACATTCGGTAAGTATTTCTATAGCGCTGCAACAATTTGGAAGCCCACTTGCTTTGAAAATCTTCAAACTGCAGAAGCCAAATCTTGTTAGTATTTCCCCATCAGAGCAGCTAAAAGAAAAAAAAAAAAATCAACTGCTTGATAACTATATAAATATTTTAATTTCCATTAATGCAAAAAATTATAATACACATGCAGATTGTTTCAAAAATACCTGTACAATGACATTTGGCCAACGAGTAAAAACAGCCTCCATAAATTCATCTATAACTGATAAATACTCCTCACCATCAAGGCGATGCTGTTTCAATCCAAGGTCTATAAACAAGCAGTAATCAGGTGAATTCAAAAATTGGATCAGTAAACAGAAGCATCAACATAGAAGTTTCATAATGTGACAGGAAGCCCACAACCAAAGTCTATGAACACAATGAATGAAAAATCTAATATAAAATTTATGCCTGTTAATAGTTTTGACTGATACCCACTAAGAATAATTTAAAAGGGGGATGCAGTGGCTTTCTTTTTTCATTTTGAATTTTAGAAAACTGTTACGGCTGCAAAAAGAATTCTTTAAGGAAAATGAAAAAAGCTGCAAAGTACCAAAGAGGAACAAAGATTCTAAAAATATGAACACAAATGTCACTAATATGAGCTTTCTTTTACAATGAATAAATAATATGAGCTCTTTTTGTTACTGACCATATGAGGATGAAACAATAAGAGGCTACTATGTAAACATTTTCTTTAAATAAGTTGGGCTTTATGTTATCGCAAAACATAAATAAGTCCAGTTTTTACAAACTTGCACCCATCCAGATAAAAGTTACGATGTTGGCATGCTTTGAAGATATCAATGCAATCTAGGAATGACTCATTGCAAGGCTGCCAAGAAGGTCAGGACTCAGGAGGTATTAGCAAGGTGCAAAAGATTTTATGCTCACATACAGATGGACTGAACAATTTGAGGTGATAGGTTATTCAAATTTTGATTTTGCAGGATGCCTCAATAGCAGAAAATCTATTAAAAATGTTCCATTGAAGTAAGTGATTCCAAGAACAAAAACTATAAAAAAAAATGATCCTTTTTGTTGGAATGGTTTAAAGATCAATATATATCCTAAAAATTCATTATTTTGTCGGTACAGAGCAACACCAGATTTGTAAATGCGATGTTATTTGATCCAAGCACTGTTGAAAGAGTTTGATTTTGTTACAAATGTTGTCAGCTATTTGTTTGGGTAAATGTCATCCATTGCTTGGCCGTGTTCAGCACAGGCATCTTTTGATAATAATGGATTATATTTATGAAATTGTTCATTTTATGAAATCCTCGGATCGCTTATAGCAAGGAACATCTTAGCATGATCACGGATTTTCTCAGAATTCATACTTGACCCAAAATAGTTGGGACAAGGCTTTCATGAGGATGATGATGGTGGTTCATTTGTAAAATACCAAATGAGCACCAAATCTTTCTTTTATTTGACAGATCTATATGCAATAATCATTCACTAGATAATGGATTTAAATTCCCTATTTAAATACCAAGTGTAATAACTTGTAGGTAATATATCCAAAACAAATAAATAAATTGAATAAAAAATCTTACATAGAGGGTGATTGAGAACATTCTCATTGTTAGTTCCAACATCAATCATTACAGGAAGTATCTGTGTTGGAAAAATAAGTTAGAAATGACAATTTTGAGAATGAAAAACATTGAAGAGATATTCATCTACTATTCACTATCCACAACAATATATGACAATTAAATGACTTGGAGAATAACAGATCGAAAGGAAAATGATATCAGGAGACCACATCATACAATGCCGCTGATCTTTGACATAAGAAAAATCCTATTATTGGAAAATATCAAAGTAGAATTATTTTTTTATTTAAGGATGTTAATAATCTCATTCTCTTGAAAGTAATAGTAGAACCGTTTCACACGTCCATCCAAGCATGCAAATTATTTTTTAGTACACAACTACCAACTATAATTGCAACGAATGTAGAGTTGATAAATGGGGTAACCCAACGCTCAAATCCAAGGGAAACCCCCAACTCAATGCACAAGCCATTAAAGACCCCTAATTTAGTCTCAATGAATCGGACTTAGTAAGAGTGTACTAGAAAATCTAAAGAAATATAGTCAAAAGGGTTATATATTACATAAAGGTAATATAATCAATATCAAGGATCAAAATAGCGGCTACAGCAGGCGTAGTGGCCAAAACGCTACGTAGCAAGCGATATGTAGCGGTTGCGGTGACACGCAGTGGTGTAGCGGTGTGAATTTAATAAGTGGTAATAACATTTCGAATCTTATGTTGCGCCAATGTTGTGTTTTTTTAGTTATTTGGAACCACATAAGGGTAGAAACAACTTCAAGAAAGACTATTGAGGAGAAGAAATAGGAAAAATAGTGTTTTAAATTAAAACTACTTGGTTTTACTAGGTTTTTGACCATAGCGCCACTATTTTCAAAATAGCATAGCAGCCTCAACCACTACAGCATTATATTTTGAACCATGGCCAATATCAACATCAAGAAGATAATATATATATATATATATATATAAAACCCAATTACAGTCAGTTGTAACTGTACGCTAAAATCACTACTCATGTGAATAACACAATGGGGCGACTTTCTGAAATTTTATTAGAAAGTCTATTGCTACATGGTTGACCATCCCTAATTTACAACATTCCTGTTCGTCCACTGTTTTAACTAAACTAATTCTATCCCTAATACAGTGAGGATTTTTCTTTTAATCTTCTTCTTTACTCAAAATATCTCTTTTTTCTACGGCCAACCATGCCCCTCTTGTATTTGATTGAAAAGAAAGATCTTTTTGAGCTCAACTCCTTCAAGTAATTAGGCTCTTTTACTTGAAATAAATGTTCCCAACTGCTAGTAGTCTAATGCCTTTAAACAACAACATTTCTCACAAATTTCATATCTTCTTGTGTCTTAGTGGTCAGAGTCCTATATAATCATTATATCATAACACTCCACATTTCCAATTCCTACAAGAGTATTTAGTTGTCTTTGTTTTGCATGAGCCTAAGAAACAAAGAGATAAGCTGGATGCTAAGGCAGTAGGCGGTCAAATGCATATTCCTGGGGTTTCAAAGTTCTCAAAAGGGTATAAGTGATATTCTCTTGGGAAGAACGGAACAATTTGCTTAAATGGATGTCATTTTTTTTAAAGGAGTACATGATTGACAACTTTGAAGCATTCTCTCACATAGAAAAACTGAACTCTCTGATTAATAGTGTTAATGGCTGCCAACTTCTCTCGGCCTCTTTACCAATTGGATGTGAAGAATGTGTTTCTTCATATTTTAAAAATGGAAAGAACTCTAACTATTTGATACTTTACTCTTTGAAAATCATTGGATTATGATCAGAATTTTCTTGATGGAGAAATGAATATTACTGATATAAAATGTTTCAATCACAAACTTCTAAATTTGAGATGTCATCAGAAGTTATATAGATTTTTTTCATACAAATTAATCAAAACACATAAATAAGAAAGGGACTCAATATCTATGGTAGATTTTCATAAGAAACTTAAAATGAAAAGAAAGCATAATTTACCCTCTGCGGATTTATGCCAGCAGCAGCAACATACAAATCCAGCTTCCCAATTGCAATGCCAATACCCTGAATCCCAAGATCTCCAAGACCCAAAATTCTACTCCCATCTGTCACCACAATCATATCAACCTACAGCAGAAAGTGAATATGTCAATAGCCCCAAAACTTTGTAAAGCATGCCTCATACTCATAGTGGTATACAATTCCTGAAAGTCGCCGAACTAATGGACCATTATAATGTCATAAAACACTGTTCAATATTAAGTAAAGCAGCAACTTTACAAAGAGCTGATGGACATTCATATGCATTAAATAGTTTATGTCAATGCATTTGATGTAGATATTATGAAAAATTAGCACCTGTTTGGCCTGGTCAAGTTAATATTTATCCACCATATAACTAACTATGCTGATAAGAAAATGAAAATGGTTTCCAAAGGAGAATGATTTTTGTTCTGTTTTAACGATTTCTCAGCTTTCACTTTTTTAGTTCAAGCATCTTCTGTGGAAAGCAGATGCAGACCCCAAGAGGAAGACAACCATTTGCTGCAGACACATTTCATCAAGGAAAAATTTCTCCATGGCAAACAAGAGAAACTAGAAGTCTAAAACCATATAAAATGAGATCTTCACCTTCCATTTTCCAACAAAAATGAAAACGGGTATCGAAATAAATGCTGTGGAAAACTGTCACACATAAACATGTCCTTAGTGTGGTACATTTACATTTGTATAAACACATTTCCACACTTAAATAAACATCAAATAGAAGAGAAAACAAGGACATTTACTAGAAAGCACAAAGTAGATCTTTTTTTTTTTTTTTTTGTCAATTTTGGCTTCTATGGATGTGAACAATAATTTTATCATATTTCCTTCTATAGTTGGACAAACTCTGTTCTAGACATAACATTAGATAGGTTGAAGTTGGCAATATTTCAAATATTCTCTGTAGTTGTTGGCATCCTCATGCTGTATTTGATACTACTAAGTGTAGATCACCGATGAAAGTTCTCATAGAATTCTTTTAGTTTTAAGTTTATGCATTTAGAAAATGAATCTTACTTGTGTTATATTGAAACATATACGACTTCAAATATTTCACTAGTGTTGTTAAGCCTCCTCAAAACTTTAGACATAGACATACACATAGGTTTGCATTCAGTAGGTTAAAACAGATGAATATTGATGGAGCTAGAATCGACTTGCGCACTTACCAAGAAAGAGCAAACATAATTAAGAGAAAAATTTGGTCTCATAACAGAATGACTGAAATTCTTCATGTAAGGGTGTCAATATAATAATCAAGCACTGATAGCAGTGATGATGATGGACACAAGCATTTCTTTGTTAACATGGGATACCTGATCAGCTGGCCAATTATAAACCATAGACATCATTTCTCCACGATCTGCAGCGCTGAAATACATTCCCCTTGGTCTCCTAAACAAGCCACTATAGTTCTGGCAAACAAGCCCAACAGTGGGAGTATATACAATTGGTGCATATTCCTCAATATTGTCAACTAAAACCTGCCAAGAATCCAGTAAGGCCATAAGAGTATAATTAATTCTACCTGATATGTTACTAATGCTGTGAATGGTATGAGATGTACCCCCAATAAGAAAGTTCACCTTCATCATATACAGAAAAATCAAACAAAACAAGACCCAAAAAAAAAAAAAAAATTTACAAGCTCACCTTGTAGTACATTGTCTCATTTCTATCATGCAACCTGTTAAGGATCCGCCACTTGGCTAAAGCATATGGGTCAGATGGTCCATCTCTTGCTTTCACTTCTAGCCTTCTCAAGTCAACCACTGTCACCAAGTAAATTTTAATTAGGGCCCATTTGCCTACTTTGTACTGAATTCAAAGGAACAGATAGTAAAAGGGGTTTGCATTGAGGGATCGTTTGTATGTAAATTAAGAATGAACGGTTCAGATTGTGAAAATGATCTAAAAATCCGTGATGAATCAACATGGAAAATGTGACACATGCCCCTTTCGAACCTTTTTAAAGGCATCCAATTCCTACAAGTGAACTTCATTTGACCTAATGATTCCACTTACCCAATGCTGCATTTTTCTCCCATTGCTCTGCGTTTGCTCTGAGAGATGATTCTGTTTTCCATGACTTTTTAGGAACAACCCACAAAACCCATCTAGCTTAAACCCACAAAATCCAACCGTTAATCCTTTGTCTACAACAGTTAAACCTCAACCCCACAAGTAGGAGGCAGCATCATTGTTTCAGCAAACTCCAATCAAGACCGTCCCTTTTCCCTTTCTTTTTCCACGTCTGGAAACAGAGTCCGGTGTACTTTTTTTCCTGTGGGATTCCACATTGTGGAATCTACAAATCCTCTATGGGCGCATTGGGGTTGGAGAATGGTGAGAGAGAGAGCGTAAAAAATTTTCATGGAAGAATCCATAAGTCCAATCTCTCCATCCCCACACCTCGAAATCCGGGAAACTGTGAAACCTTTTCGTGACAAATTTCTGATAAGAAGTTCGTTTGATGAGAGAATTCCGCGGGAGACAAGAAAATCTGTTCAGATTTTCAGTATACAGCTCACTGTTGTGTTGTTTGGTGCAATACAATTTCTTTGAAAAGAAAATTAACGGATTTTCTTCACTAGTAAGGATTTCTATTTTCCATGACATGGTAAGAAAGTAGAAAACAAAAATTGGTGGGGAGCAGAATTCTCCTGCTCACAAACTAGTCCTGCACAAAAGCCGGGTTCTCCTTTAAAAAAGAAGGACAAAACTAGGGTTTACAAATGTGGCCACCTAAGAGATAAATCTCAGTGGAGTATGTAGTTTCCCGTCTAATTGTGCAAGGTTTGATCCATCAATTTCACTTTTTTTTATTTATTTTTTATTTTTTTATTTTTGGATTTTGGTCGGAGGTCCCTCAAAGTATAACTTTAAGACAAACAATCCAAAAAAAAAAAAAAACCTCATTAAGCCAAAAGTCCCTCTCACACTTTCTCATACCTGAAATGTTAAATTTACCCTGTATTTAAATCATATCCCATGGTTGGTTGGAATATCCCATTAATAATGGTCAACTACCCTTTAATTGGCCACAATTAATATAATCATATTAATGAGATTTTCAAATAAATTCTACAAACACACAAATAATTTTCAAAATAACGCAAATAAATTTCATAAAATAAAATAATTTTTTTTAAAAAAAGTAATAAATTTTAAAATGTCGCAGATAAATTTAAAAAGATGCAAATATATTTCAAAAGATCCAAATAAACTTTAGAAAATGTAAATAAATTTTAAAAGACTCAAATAAAATTCAAAAGATCCAAAGAAAATTCAAAAAATGTAAATAAATTTAAAAATCCGTAAATTAATTTCAAAAGAAGCAAATAAAATTCAAAAACGCAAACACGTTTGCCAAAAATAAGATAAATCAATTTTCCAAATTTTTGAAAAATTTGCAAAAAACTCAAGTATTTTTTTCCAAAACTCAGTTAAATTTATTTCAAAAAATGCAAATAAATTTCAAAAGACGCAAATAGATTTCAAAAAATGTATATAAATTTCAAAAGACACAAAAAAATTTCAAAAGACTTAAATAAAATTAAAAAATATAAATAAATTTAAAAAAACGTAAATACATTTGCCAAAACTAAGATAAACCAATTTTTCAAATTTCAGAATTTTTTTTCAAAAACTCAAGTATTTTTGTCAAAACTCAGTTAAATTTATTTCAAAAAATACAAATAAATTTGAAAAGACATAAATAAAATTCAAAAACACAAATAGATCTAAGAAAATACAAATAAATTTGCCAAAAACATAGAAAGATTCGTTCAAAAACTCAGTTAAAATTTTTAAAATGGAGATAAATTTGTCATAAACTTAACAATATTTTTCAAAAACTCAAATAAAGTTGTCAAACCCTTAGATAGATTTATTCATAACTCAAATAAATTTGTTCAAGTATTCAGATAAATAGCCAAAAACTCAGATATATTTGTTCGAAACTGAGATAAATTTGCGCAAAGCTCAAATAAATTTGACAAAAAAACCAAAAACTCAAATAAATTTGACAGAAACTCATATAAATTTGTCAAAAACTTATATAAATTTGACAAATGACAACTGCCCTGGCTGGCTGCTGGTTAATGCTGAACTAGGCTTCCTGCTGCGGATGGGTTAGAACTGACCCGAACTTGACCCTGGCTTGGAAACTGACCCAACTGGGTCTTATCTTCTTCCTCGACAAGCTCTGTTTCTACAATAGAACCATGGACACTGCAGCGCCTTGCTGCTTCTTCTTCGGCGACAGGCGAACTCTAACGGTCGTGGCCTACGTCGTCCTGCGATGACGACGGTGTGCAGGCAGCCTTCTCCGATGATCAATTTACAAAGAGATTTATTCTTTGCACCTTATCTCTTTCAGCGATGGCTCCTGCGATGAGAACCCAGCAAGACATGAACCTCCCTCCTTTTTTTTTCAAATGTCAAAAGACCTTTTGTCTTTTTTTAAGACTTCTCCACTACTTGTTTCTATCAAACAAACAAGATGCATCGTGGATCTTTAATGGGTATGAAACAAGAGTTTCCACCTCGTGACTCCAACGTCCAATAGTCCTAGAAACTCCTCACGACTTAATCTCGTCAATCTCTGTTGGCGTAGGATTGCCCAAGCCCAAGGAGAGAGAATACAATATTTGAAGATTTAAATTTCAAAATTTTATGCCTAAAACGGTTGAAAGGGCAAATTAGTCCTAAAATATGTGATCGTGTGGATGTAGGGACCTCTGGCTGTAGATTGTCTAGCTGAGTGGACCAAAGCTTTTAAACAAAATTTACCTGGACTGGAGACTGGATACATTCCACTTTAGGGACCTTTCACTAATTTACTCTTTTTCTTTTTATTGCATGACTGGTACAGATACGTCAAATCAGTTTCATTTCGACTAGAATGGTTAGAATTTTTAGTTCGAATCCTTCGGCCTAAGTGCAAAGAGGGTAAAAAAGACTCTGATTTGAATTCCAGTCTATTCCGCTCCATTTCGCTCATTACGATCAATTCCGGTTGTCCATTCCGATCAATTTCGGCCCATTTCGGTTTATAGCACAATCTTCACTATTTTTTTTTTTCAATATCCATATCAAGAAACATACATGATTTATATTTTATTTTGTTTTTCATTTTTTTACATATATGTATATATTTTTTAATTTCTATTATTCCGAAAAGTTACTACAAGAAGTTTTGCCAAGATCTCGAAATACCGGAATATTTCATCTTGAATGCTAAACCGAAATGACAATCAAAACGGAATTGAGCCAAAACCCAGGCCCATGCTAAGTCCACAAAGCAACTTCTGAAGGCTCAACTGTTCTTCGTGTCTGGTTGGTTGAATGCTATTAAGCAATCCAGCCAAAGATCCCAATCATCATAATAAGGGACGTCGACCACTCAACCCAGATTTCTTCAAAATCTCTAGAGATCTAAGATCCTTTCATTTAGGACTCCAGAGGATTTGAACAATTCCAAATATTGTCTCCTATAGTAGAATTCTAAAAAGCTCAAGGGTGTAGTGGCATTTTGAAATCCAAAATAATGATGATATCCCATGGCCCAAATGACTTTTCACATGCCCGCTAAGTAAATTCTCACCATCCACAAACTATATCTAGTAGGAAATTTGTAATTTTTTGAAAAATGCTCTCAACCAAACAGGTCCTAAATTGATAGTCTTGACTCACGAGACCTTGATTGGCATTTTTTTTTTCCTCCTATGCTTTCCTTTTAGGAGTGGTATGTTGCCTTGACAGTCTGTTGTTTCTCTTTGTACGTGTAAATAAATGAGAAAGTGAAAGAAAATCATCCATGCAATGGTTCAAAGTAAGAAATTTACTTACCAACAAAGCACATTTAGTAGATGATCTACTTTTGAACTGAAAACTTACTGAATCGATCAATTTGCTGTTCGGAGTCATAATGTTTGGGGGAAGAAGGCCGCGCAAACCAAGCCGGTTCCGTTCAATCATTGAGAAGGCCGTACCCTGATTTTGATTGAAAAGAATATTTATAAGTAACAGTTTTTTCGCTTACTTGCCCCATGCACTGGAGAGGAAAGGGTAAACCACCCTGCCAAGAATCGATTTCTTGCAGGGTCTATGGGAGCGGGAGTTGCTATCCACGGCAACTCCCTGTGATTCCCCAAGTAACAAGTTATAAAATGAAGAACCAAATAAAAAAAAAAAATCTTTGGAGGTTGGGTATGTAAAAAAAATCCACTTATCATTAATGAAACCGCCTTAACTGATTAACACATTTTGGATTGGAATGCATTCTAGTCTGAATTATATTCGATCCCCATTGGATTCAATTAGATTGAATTTCATGAAAGTTGTAACTAAAGTTTCGTTAAACTTTAGGGCCTCGAAATCAATAGTTGTGACTATTTGAATGAGATGACTTTTTTTTGCACAAAATTGTATGTAGGGTGTAACCTTTCCTTCACACCATTCCCTACGATTGCATGCATCGAAGGAATTCCGCATTTCTTAGAAATTTTAGGAATTCAATTCCATGTAAGTGATGCCTTCCTATCCAAAGGGCTAATTGAACAAGTAAAAATGACAATGACAAATGGCTATCAAATAGTCTTTACTTAGGTAAGAGCCATTATGTCATCAATGCACTAGAGTCTCACAATTCATTGTTCAAAAAGAAGAAGAAAAAATTCCAGCGATCAAATGAAGAGAAAAACACAAAAGGATGCACTTAAAGATCAAGATCTGAATTCATAAGCCTTGGGATTTTGACTGAGAGAAAGATCACAGAAATGCAATGAATGGTTAGGGAATGTAATTGGTAATAATTACCTTGTTAAACCATGGATCATGGAGGATATCCATGCTTCGCTTGCGAAGGATGGTAGGTCGATTTCCTTCAGCGGTGGCGAAGAATCTTGACCGTCCGATTGATGTTGTCTGGTGCTTGAGATGTTTGATGAGGGAGGAGAAGCTGAGCTGAGAAGAGGATCTGGACATTTTGGGAAGAGAAGCTGAGACTGTTGTAGAGGAAGGAGATGAAAGGAAACGGTAAAAATGCATGTAAATGTGTGATAAAAGAAAGTATTGCTTGCTATATGAGAAGCAGTTATAACTGTTTCTTTGAATGTGTTAAGGTGGCAACCTTTCCTTGGAAGTTCTCTGCAAATTTCTCTCATTTTTTTGACTTCTATTCATTGTAAATTGCCAAAACTCTTGTCTTTGTATATTGGTGTTGTTGATAGTTACTTTAGTTTGCAGTTAAACCAATTTACATTGAGCTTACAATTCACAATAAGAGATCTAGTCTTGATTTGAAGATTTGATGGGATTGGTTAATTTAATTAGCTTTTCGATTCGTCATTGGATTCAGATAACTAATTTGTCTCAGTTCTTGCCATGAATCCATCACTTGACTCACATCCAAGCCATTCAAAATAACTTGACATTCCTTATTTATTAAGTGCGTACCCAATTTCACTCAAATTAAAGTTGGGAGCACCATTAGATTTTTTCTTTTTTGTTAACGGAGGGCTCCCATTCCTTTGGATTGAACTAATCCCTCCGGAGCACCATTAGATTGATCGCATCTAAAACAAGTGATTAAAATAAAAGTCAAAATAAAGCTCCTTGTTTTACCAGTGAATAGTTTTAAGGTGGAGCCAACTCTGATGAGTTAGATATGGAATAGAGATATTAATTATGATTACAATGTTTTTGAGCGGCTTGAATCTTTAATTTGGTCTCCATGGATGGATTTATACAACTTACCTTAAATAATTATACGAGAACAATTTGTGAACTAAACTATGAATTGTTCAAAAGTTTTAGTTTATGAAGTGAAGGCTGATTTTTAACACATGCCTAATACACAATCTTCCTTCTTTCTTTATAGGGGGCAATATTTTGTAAGTTATATTCTAACACCTTCACCATAGAGAGTTCTATGCTACAACGATTCTAACTGTTTCCGGGGAGAGAGAAATGGTCCCCACTATGCTATCAGTATACCGGCAATCATTTCAGATATTCACCCTTATTTCTTCATTTTAATTATTTTGAAAAAGGAATTCGTTTCTTGAGAATTCATTCCGACTCAATATTAACAAACGAAAAGTCCCTTACAATGTTCAAGATGGGATATAAAAAATTTGCATGAAAATTGGGTTTATCCTACAATTTGAGATTTTAGAATCTACAAAGTTAAAATATCAGCCAAAAAAATATTTATGCTAAACCCACATCATTTGTTCTACTTACCCTCATGGGTAACTGAAAACCCATCTTACCAAAAACATAAAAAGAGGAAAAAAGAGGAACATTGGCAACCCAAAACTTCTTTTTAATTGGTGTGAAGCAAAAAGTAAAAATTCAAGAAGGAAGTAGATTATAAAACTCACAATTGCCGAGTTTTGAAGTTATTCAGAGGCAACTCATAATTAACTAATGGCAGTATCTTTGATCTAATAAACAATCACATTCTACTAACAAAAAAATACTAAAATATGTTTAAAAAATAAAAATAATTATAAAATCTATGATCATAGATATGGATACAGATATGGACACGGATATATGGATCCAGATTACAATAACTCACTCATGAGATTTTTTTTATCAATTTGGGAATATTTTCAATTTACTTTAGCAAGAAGAGAAGAGAAGGTTATAAAATGGAAGAAATTGAAAAATTCATAAAATAGCCATATCTAGTATATATGATGAAAGAGATTGAAAAATTCATAAAAATAGCCATATCTAGTATATATGATGAAAGAGATTGAAAAATTCATAAAATAGCCATATCCAAGTTGCTTTCAGAAGCCTTTTCACAAATCTATTTTTTCATAGTATCTACTCCTAAAAGTATCTGTTACAAGAAAAGGAAAACGTTAAAGCTAATTAACAAAGCACCCAAATCAAGAGAAATTGAAAAGAGATGTTAAATGTTTATAAAAATGGAAGGGACTGGTAAAAAACAGCCATATCTACGCTGCTTTCAAATGCCAATGCACGATTGATTCAGACATAGTAGTTAAATAAATGTACAGACTTAATTTATGAGAAAAAACGGTATGTCACTCTCTCTTTTAAAAGGAAAAAAAAAAAAAAAAAAAAGAAAAAGAAATACTCCTTTGGTTATATCGCCAACTTCGGTGCTGATATCGCCGAAGGAATATTTTTCGGGGATATTTTTCCCCCCCCCACACCCAAAAAAAAAAAAAAAAAAAGAATGCACGACACACTTATTATTATTTTTTCTTTTTTTTTTTTTACACTAATCCATTTATATTTTTTCGTATATTTTTTCATAAAAAATTCCACATATATATATATGGAAATATTCAAGTGAAAACTATTATGTGAGAACTTATTCGCGGGGCCCAACTAGCAACCCATCTAAACCTAGCAACTAATAGCAAACCCCTTAATAGTCACTAATCATAAGAATTGGCACACATCCTAATGAACTGAATCATTGGATCGAGGATTGAATATTTTTTTGAATATGAAGCTATTAAACTTGTGGGCCACGGATGAAGGGGTTAGGGGCATGAGTTTGGAGTGAAACTTGATAATTGTGGTGGTCTCACAGAGATCTTTCCATCTCCCTGGTCCCATCCCCAAATGGGGCCCACAATTGGGCCCCATAATATATATATATAGGTGCTCTCATTTTACTATGAGAGATAAAGGTGGGAGCCCTTACATTTAAGTTGTTGACATTGGATATGAATGTGAGGGCTCCCATCTTATCTCTCATAGTAAGGTGAGAGTGTCTCTCACAAGAACACCTCTCATATATATATATATATATATAACAAAACCTGACTTGACCCAGGTTCGAAGTTCATCCCAGGCTTTCATAAATGTTCATTTGAGGCCCATTTGTTGGCCCAGATCATACCTCTTTTGAGGTTTAGGGTTAAGTCCGAGTTTCAGTCCGGTTGCCAATTCTATAACTTCTGATAGTACCCATATTCAGGACTATTCAGAATTCCACATCCTAGGAATATGCAGCTCCATTCCAAGCCCTTTTACTGGTCAATTTCAGCTTGAATTGCTGGTCTTTTAATCTCAATTGATCCACCATCCATTTTGTTGCCTCCATTAGGCCCACGTCAATCGTAGCCGATGCTCAGGCCATCTGAGGCAAGTTGATATTGAGATTGAGCAGGTCAGGTAAAGTTAAACTAGTTAACTAGCATTGGATATAGTCACGTAGATCGGACCCAACTTTACATGGAAATTTGATTTACTAGAGGGTGCCTGAGAACTCTTCTTACTCTTCCACTTTCGTTTAGCAACCTAATCCTTAGGGAAAAGATTTTCGGTTTCCATAAAATTATGGTAAATCCATATTTGGCAATTGTAAATTTCTAAAGATTTGGAGGAATGAAGATCTTCATTTGTTAGGATTTTCACATCCAACCACCCCCCTGATATTTGAAAATCCTCACTTAAGTGGATTTGCACACCAAATCCTATTTTTCTCAGTTACATGCATCCATACATACCAATATGAATGTAAAATCATTAACTATACAAATCCCTAGCAAAAAATCCTTGTTCCAGTGGCTGTGAAGAATCATCAAATCTATGGATTCCTCGCCTGTTACTAAACATGCTCCACAAGTGGATGTTCACATTTGTTTTTTCAATTTTAGCCACTTCCATATGAACGCATTTCTTAGAATTTTTCACATGCAAACAAACTGACTCTAATGAAAATGATATGGTCTTCAATGGCGTTCGTTTTTAACACATTCAGAGAGAATGGAATGAAGAGGCTGATTTGTTAGCAAACAAGTTGTGAATTGTAATCAGTTATTGTTGATATGCAATCTTCTTCTCTGCTGCATCTGTTTTTTTGCTGTAGTCATTGGACTTATCAGACTGCAAATTTTCATGCACTCTTACTGCCACAATCAAAATTCCGTTCTGTTGCTTCTACAAAAGAAGAGACAAATCATTGCAATCCCACTGTTGAAAAACTCAACCAGAGAAGATCTGGACAAGACTTTGGAAAAAGATTCACCACTCCTTCAACAATCACAGCTCTCATCAAAGATTTGATAACATGCACACCAAAGATCGATCGCTGCCCATCTCTCCTTACCTGAGATTACTATCACACAAAAGGTCATGCTTCATGCTTTAAATCTCAATCCTTTGGAACAAAACTTTTCATCTTCTCATTCAACTCCGCCAACTTAGAGTATATCTCTTTTGAGCAGGGGTGCAAATGATCTCCTGCAACAAATTCATGAACCACATTGTTCACCTCAATCCAACTACATCCGGGTCTCTTTCCTATCCCTCCGTCCTTCACCGATCTTCTCACTGCAGCAGCTTCTTCCCATCTCCCATCCGCTGCATGCAGATTATATTTCACTACCAATAAGTCGCTAATTGTGGGATCTAACTCGGACATTCTCCTTGCTAATTCGTCTCAAAGTTCGACAAGCTGAAGCGAGCGTCCCCAACACTAGAGGATCCACCTTTTTCGTCTCAACGATCTCCACCGCCTCATCAAACCGTCCTGCCTTACTAGAATATCAATCATGCATCTGTAATGCTCCATCTTAGCCTCAATCCCATAGTCATCTTTCATCAAATTGAAGTATCTACAACCCTCGTCAACCAAACCGGAATTGCTACAAGCGCTCAGTATTGCAATCATAGTTGTATCATTGATGCCCATTCCCATTTGTCCAGCTTCTTTAAACACCTCTATCGCCTCCTCACCCATTCCATGGACTGCGAAACCCATGATCATCACATTATAACATATGATAGTCTTCGATCCTATCGCATCAAACACTGCTCGAGCAGCTTGCACGATCCCACATTTCGAATACATATCAATTAGAGCAGTGCCAACAAAAGCATCAATCCGAATTCCATTCTTTTCCACATAATCATGAACCCATCTGCCCAAGTCCAACACTCCCAAATCCGCAATTGCAGAAAGAATTGTAACCACCGCCATCTTATCAGGCTTCACGCCATCCATCTGCATTCGGTGAAACAATGCCAATGCCTCAACAGACTTCCCACTCTGAACAAACCCGCCAATCATCGTTGTCCAAGAAGAAACATTCCTAACGGGCATCGCCTCAAACACCTCCTCCGCATCATCCACCAACCCACATCGAATATGACTAGCAATAACCGCGTTCCAGCACACAACATCTCTCTCAGGCATTCTATCGAACAGGTAACGCACAGCTAATATCCCACCACAAGACCCATAGAAATCAAGCAATGCCGTCTGGGTGTAAACATCTAAACTAAAACCCAGTTTCAGAATCTGGGCATGAACGGTTTTACCTTGTTTGAGAGCGAGGAGCTTCGAACACGCCTTGAGCACAAAGGGAAAGGTGAAGTTGTTGGGTACGAAGCCAGACTCCAGCATTCTGAAATAGAAAAGGAGGGCGTCATGGTGGGCGTGGAGGTCGACGAGGCCTCGTATGAGGGCGTTCCAGAGGAAGATGTTTGGGTGGGGCATTTGCTCAAACACCTGGAGGGCGTGAGAGGGTTTGTGGGATGACAAGCATGAGGAGACAAGCTTGGTGATGAGGAAGTTGCTATGGTGGAGGGAGTGGCGGATGATGTGGGCGTGGATTTGGGTGAGATGGAGGAAGGAAGAGGAGGATTGGAGTAAGGAGAAGGCATGGTTTTCAAGGGATCTGGTGCTGTTTGTAAGGATGGGAGGAAGATGGTTGTTGTTGTTGTTGTTGTTGTTTTTGTAGTTGGTGTTGATTAGTAGTTGGTGATTTTTGGTGTGGTGGATGTTGTTTTGAATTGCAGTAGGATGAAGGGAAAGTGATGAGGCAAGTGAAGAAGACATGTTGGAGAGGGACTTAGGGCTTGGGACCCAATAGATCCATGCCCATAAAATGATGATGCAGACATTTTTTGAAGTCAGTGAGCTTGGGTTCACCCTTCTAGACCAAAGTCATGAAGTAATGTGAATGATGATGGCAACGTGGCCCCCACTTTATTGCTTAATGTCTTATGGCTCGTGGGGCCATTTAAGATGTTGATAGGGGTTAAAAAAAATAGTCCCACTGGATCATCAGGACATTGGATTTAATGGCCTTAAAAGTTTGGTAGTCTTTTTTTACCATAAATTTCTTTTAGATTGATCCGCGGTGGTTAAATGTTTGATGAGAGTGAAATTGAATCTAGCTGGCCAAAGGTAGGCCCAAGTAGACCCCACAGAGGTAGAATGCATGTGATGTTGGTGGCATGCAGGAGAACGTTTCTCATATAATGATAGGTCCATTTACATAAACAAATTTTAAGTATTTAAAATTTATATATGTCGAACATACTATGAAAGTACGAAATTTTCACCTGCTTACGCTTCCATTGGACAGTCAAAGAAGCATGCCCCTTCCTCTTTTCTTCTCTTTTACTCTTTTTTTTTTTTTTGCCTAAATTTCAACCGCAACTTGAAATTTGCTCATCAACGATTAAAATTTAATAAATTCCCGCAGAGTTGTTCATATCACAAAGATTGTTAAAAAATTGCATATGAAGGAGAAATTATGTGATATCATTTGGACATAGGACGTCGCAAGTCAAAATCCATTTTTCCCTTATTACATTGGGATGTGAAACTCATGCACTCACACTCAAGTCCACTGCTTCCTATAAGCAACAACTTTGGGATAAAACTCCTGAACTTAATATGACTCCCTATATAGCTTTCTCTAAATCAATAAAAATCAAAATTTCTTATTTTCGAACAAGATATTTCAAGAGATTTTGTTATATTATCTACTAGTTTATAAAATAATCTATATACAAAAAAATGAGGTATTTAGATAACTTAGAAAATATATTAAAATATCTCAATTTCTTCTAAAAACCTTGATAGTACATTATTCAAGGATATACTGTATAAAATAATCTTTTGTTCTAGACTCTTTCTTATATACCAAAGAGTTCATGGGAAACCATTAATTATAATGGCCTACTATAATAAATTTTAACATCAATGATCCTTATAGGAGTGCAACTATGATTCCCAATATTAGATTGGCCCCATAATGCTTATAAATTTAACATGGGGTCCTGTAACCATAACACAATTACATAGCCCTTTTTAATTATAAATATTTTATGGGTCTTACTAATGCCACACTAGGAAGCCTTCATTGAAATTACCAACATTAGGTGAGTCTCATATTACCATAATTAGCTAGGTTTCTTATTAATTAATTACCAAGATTGAATTGTGTGATTGCGATTATGTCATCATTAAATGGGTCACACTATTTGATAGCTCCCTTGTGTTACTATGACTACCAATATCAAATGTGTCCCACAATGACTTCTTAATTGTTTCTTTCTTGGAATTCTAGGAATTCTTGTCCAGCGAATTTTTGGATGCCCCTTTGGACTTGAGCATTCAGGAATTCCACTAAAATGCATAGAGAGTGGAATTCTTGGATTCCCAAAGGTCAAAAGAGACCTTTCATTTGACCGGAATCCAAAAATGCTAGTAAAAAAACATGGAATTCAGAAATTCTAGAGGACAGTCTGTCACATCATGTCCAGGAATTCCTGGACATGGTGAATTCATGGTAGAAATTCCACTAAAGAAACATGGCCTAAAGATAGATTCATCAATGATGTCTGACATTAGATAAGGTTTTAAGGAAAAAAAAAAAAAACCTAAATAGGTCCATTCGTGATAATCACCATTAGATGTATTACACTATGGCTATCGACATTTGGTGGACCTACCTTAATTAAACAATATTGCTTGGATCTCAGGGTCTTAACATTTAATCCTGCATTTTTTTAACAATAATGGGTCCTACCATGATGATTAAAACATCTGATTACAAATTAGTAGGTCTTGCATTGAGTAAGTTAATTACTTTCATTCCATTTCTTATTCAATATATCATCTTGTGAGGTTTTTTTAGATTGCCAAACACTTCAAAGGTATATTGAAATTTGTGAAAATTGCCAAAAGCCAAAAGTAACACAATATAGTAATATGATATTATTTTATTATATAATAATAAAATCTCACAATATTTAAATTTATTGATATTATATTATGCATTTTTATCTAAAACAACCCCTAAAATGGATATAACTTGTACGAGGAGAAACTACTTTGAGAGAGTCCCCGAAAGCAAATCCTTAACAGCAATGGAAAGATGACTAGGAAGACAACTTACACACAACATTGGTAAGGGACTGGAGGCTTTTTTTTTTCCCCTACATAAGAGACTTGGATTGAAAGCTTGCAAATGCTGAGTCTTTTTTTTTGGGTAAAATGTCTGCTGACTTCTTAATGTCCAGACATTAGCATAGCTTGATTTGGAGAGGATGTTAACCTTTGTTAACAAAGCGACAATCATTTCTAACCTGACCAGCGTCGCCTGTAATCGGATTGTTCTCAGACATCAAGATCATGGCGCTCGCAAACCGATCAAGGAAGTAGGAGTTGTTAGAGGCCATACTATCCACAAAAGGAGAGGTAGAGGGATGAGAAACAAGCTGCTGATCAATCAGCATGAGTCCTTTGTTTCTCAATAGGTTCTTGTAGTACATGTTGTCGAGCACCATTGGCGTCTCCCTGTCGTTTCGCGCATATTCAACTGCGTCTGGGTCAGGTTGTGGCGACGGGCAGCGGCCTCTGAGGTACTCACCATAGTCAGGATCAAGGGTGGGATCAAGGGTGGGGTAGAGTCTGTTCACAAGATTGACACAGTGCACGCGGCCCACCGAATGAGCACCTGGATTGATTGCCAACACAACATCAAGACTATCATAAAGCAGTCCATGAATATATAAATTTACAAGATTACTCCAAAGACTGGCCTGTACAACTTGTGTAAACCATTTTTAATGCATTTGACACACACACACGCAAAGAGGAGAACCAGATGTTGCTTTGTTGTTAAGCAACTCTGACTCTTATCTGGCTGCACAGGGCTCGATTCTTAGGTATGTTTTATTTTAGAGAGAGAGACAGACCTAGCAAAGCAACCGTTCCTTCAACATCGATGCCAATGGATTGAAAACGGGAGAGCACTACATCAATGGAGTCATTGTGTAGAGGAATGAAGTCCTGGACCACGTCTGCATAACTTTCCTTGCTATCTCTTCTACCTGTTTTCATGCTTATGTATGGTCCTCCAAGCTGCAACACAAATAGAACACACGCATCAATCAAAACAAGGGGGTGTGCAAAATCAGACCCCACACACTAAACCATTGTTAAGAGAGAAGCAACATGTCTTAAAAGCATGGATGAACGGTCTTCTTCTAAATAAGAGAACTAATCACAAATATTTTCAAGTGAAGAGACATTTTAGAAATAAATATTCATGGTAGAAGGTTTTGATATATGATGCACAGATACGGTATGGATACGGCAATGACATATCATATACATGACAGAAATATTGATTTTTCACATAAAAGGTGAAGTATCAGATACGATACGATACAATATGTTGCCCATTTTGAAATATCCGTGCATCATAGGTTTTGATACGTGGAAACCAAGCCTCACTTTATTTCAAGCTTTATGACTTTTGAGTTCCAAACTTAGGAGAACCAGCAAATGCTTGAACTTATTCAAGATAGTGTCTTGAAGATACCATGATGACACCTTCTCTAGCAGAAAGAGCAACGATATCAGCACAGGAAACTGTCATTGGGCACTCGCTTTCAAGTGCGCTCTTTATTGTGTGGATGTACTTGAAGTTTCTCATTCCAAAGTTTCTGTCTGACTTTTGTTCAGACACTATGCCATTGGCCTCCACCAGAAGAATTGAAGCATCACAGGACTGCATCAACCACAACACGGACTAAGTCAATGGAAAACGATACAATTGTTAATATTGGTACCTCAGGGCTATTTTGCATTAAAATACATAAGAATTCATGGTCAAATGAATTCTATGCCAAGATTATTAATGAGTAGAGGGCTAAGCCAAAACTGAAATTTAACCAAATTTGAATAGGCCCAACACCACAAGCTCAAAAATTTTTGGCCTGAACCAATACAGACCATTGTTCTAAAACTTGATTTGGCTCCCTCAAGATCAAGTCAGCAGGAGCAATTCAATCTCTCCTGGAGTTGGGTGAGCCAAATGACACTGATCAATTACAGTTGAGTGGTTAGTTGAACCCATCTAATTAGTTAATTGACTTAGTGACCTTTGAAAATGACTTCTTAGGTGAATCCTACCACTCAAACTCATCATTTTTGAAAATTAAATTGGAAAAAAGGGTTTTCATTCTTTATCAAAAAGCAATAAAGGACATCAAGCTGAGCATTGAAGGCTACTAACTCAACAAAATCCAAAAATCATAACTTCATCTATTAATATCCATTTATAGTGACATCTAATGAAGCTGATTTTTTACGAATTAAATATTTATAAAGAGAGAGAGAGAGAGACCTTAACCATGCAGTCGTGGAAAAGATTTCTGACCCAGGAAACAGCTGTATTCCCATGCTTTTCATACAACTTCTGAACCTGCTCCTTGATGATCTCCGCAGCTCTTGGGCAACTTTCAGAGTAGTAATCCAACTGTAGACCACCCTCACCTTCAACACCATTCTCGAATTAATAACCATTTTTATTAATCTTCTAATGACATTATACAATAACCAATTGTCTCCAATTTAACCAGAGTCTGGTTTTTCAGTTTAAACACTTTTTTGATTCGAATTATGGATAACATGGACCCCAATGCATAATAGGCCATCATGAAGATCATTCAAATGGGAAAGATCCTAACTTTCGACTGATGTTGAGAAAATAGACAGTTAGTTATAAGAGAGGAATCCAGCAATTCGTTGAGAATAGATGGCTAAGGACCTACAATCTAATAGCTTTTTCCTTTTTTTTTTTTTTTTCTGAACATGGACCGTATATCAAAAGTGTGGATCGTTGGCTGTTTGGATAAAAGTTGCTCCAGTCATATTGGGTTTGGGCCGGGTTGAGCTATAGGCTCAATCCAAATCCAAACCTTAATTAACAGATCAGATTCACGTGGTTGGTGGGTCATAGTGCAATGAGTTAGAGTGGGTTCGCATTGGATTTGCTCGGGGAATAGAAAGAAATTTTTTTGACCCAAACACAATCCATATACTAATCAAAGTCAGAAATGTCAATCTGAACAATGAATTATCGGGTAGGGTTTAAGCCAAGTTGGTGGGTCAGGGCAGAGATTGCCTCCGTAAAGAGATTGCCTCCGTACAAAAGCCTAGTCTATATCCCATTTTCCTCTACTCTACTAGCACAAATTCCCCTCTATATGCTGATAGGACTCTTGGTTTGAGAGTATAAAAACAGAGTAAGTTCAAAGCATTAAAAGGTTACCCAATCTGAAGAGCAGGAGCAAGGAGAGAACTAGCCAATTATGGAGGCTTGGGGCTGAGCCCTTCCTGATTACCTTAGCCATCTGAACTATTATCACCTTTTCTTTTTTTTTTTTTGGCACAAACTCAGCTACCCTTGGTTGATTGGTAGTTGGGTTGGTTGGTTTGTTATAACTAAGCCTCTCCTGCTCTCCTTATAAATGATCTTCTCTCATATATATATACAATACATACTAATGAATAAATGAGTATTAGGTGTGTATGATGGAAGAGAAGAAAGATGCCTTTCTCCACTAACAATTAACATACCCACACTCTGTGACAATGGAGGGTGGGTGAAGTTGATTCACCATCGGCCATCCGCATGCTAACCGACCACCCACTATCCCTCTCAAAAGAATGAATGCTTTGGAATCTCTTAAATAATTATTTTTATGGTGAGTGGGGAAAATTTTCTTCTATGAGAATTCAGCTATTGGAACCCAATTAGAGCACGTCTATAAGTGGGAGAGAGAGAGAGAGTAGATTGGAAAGGTCACCTTGTGAATAAGGGTCATCTAAAACAAGCAGCCTAATCAGATTATCCTACCAGTACTTAATTTAGCAACCTTAAATCTTATTGGTATTTTGACCATATAAGTTTTTGAAATTCAATCCAATGGTGAGCGGAAGTTGAATGAGTGTAAAGTAGGGCCTTGTGCCCGATTATGAGATGGCAAGAGTGTGAAAGAAGCCGCACTTATCAAAGGTGGGCCCAAGTGAACTCCATAGAGTTGTACTTTATATGCAGTCAGCACATAGGAGAAAATTATTTGATAAGCGGAAAGGATGCTTAAATAAATGTCCTTATTTATTATTGTCGTCATCTAGTTGTCTTGTTTGGGTGTTTTTGTGCACACCTACCTTTAAATATATATCCATTTGAGAAATCAATATTAGTTAGTAAAACACCCTTCATCTTTTATTGAAATGTTAAAACATTTTTGCAACAATTCTTTAGTACACTTGGGATTTCTTTTTCTAAAGAAAAAAACATGCATCTTTATAAACGCAGACGAGTCCATTTTTCTAAGAGCTATTTTAAATTTAAATTTATGTGTGAATATATATAATTTTATATAATGTCGAAATTGCCATTAAGAAGTTGCATTGGTTAGTGTCAGATTGACAACCAATGGGGGTATTGAAAAAAAGAAAAGAAAATGAATACTCTTTTCTTCCGGCCCTCGCTAGCCTTGGCCTGACCGTGACCCTTATTGGTAGGGTAAGGGTCTAGCTAGTGCAAGCTCACCAAGAGCTTTGGCTCAGACCGCATATGTGATGGTAGGATTAGGGTAGACTTTGGCCCTTTGACAGCCCTAGCTCAAAGCTCAAACTAGCTGCCACTATTACCTCATGTTGCACCTTTATTGTAGCCACTTTGTTGGGGGGTGGGGTTGTGTTTGTTTTCAAGGATAGGAGTATACATTTACCCTTTTTTTTTTTTGTAATGTTAGAAAAAAATAGCAGTCAAGCCAATTGGGGGGTTGGGGGGCCCGGGGGGGGGGGGGGGGTGGGGTGGGGTGTTGTACATTCACCCTTTTTTCGTTTTTTGTAATGTTATAAAAAATAGCAGTCAAGCCAATCATAGCAAGTAGTGAACTATGAATAATAATCCACTACCATAATGATAAAGAAAACAACACTGCCACAATCTTGTTTGGTTGGCTGCAAAGAAGAGGAAAGCTCACATGGTTTATATTTGTGGCTTGGAGGAGTGTAGAGACATGTTGGTGGTGTTGTTCTTTTAATCTTGTTCTTAGTGCAAGAGGAATTTCGTCAAGTAAACCATACATTATAGTGGAGCATACAGCTAGCATTTTCTTCCAATAATGATGTGGATATTGTTGAGGAACAATTAGGTTAACTTCATCATTCCCCATTTGAAATAAGATGGAGATAGAAAGTGGGTAATGCTCATTAATGAGCATTAATGAGGTTACTATCAAGTGGATTTAATTTTCGTTGTAATTTAGTCTGGGTTGAAGGAATAAGATTGATTGATTACTCTCTAGTATTGAAGGAATAAGCACAATATACAATTTGGATTTCACTTGTGACTTTGTACGTTCCACACTGCTGTGATCTTGAGAATCTCATGTGAGGATCAGGAGCACTTGTAGATCTGTTGAAATTTGTTTCATGTTAGATGGGAGAATAGTTGTAAACTATCGTAATCTCAAACTAGCCTAAGTGATCAGCCTAGAAATGATCCCGGCCGTTTGGGTGAATTCAAGTAAAGTGTCACTTTAAGAGATAAGAAATTTATAGTGATTTTATCAAAAAGTATAAAATTTTAAAATAATGCTCCTACTGGCGTGTTGCTAGTGTGCTCGTTGTGTGTCTGCCATAGTATTTTCTCTGTCGGTGTGCTGCTTGAATATTCTTCTCCTTTGCTCCACCACAGTTTTTTCATCCGCGCTCCTTCCCAGTGTGCTTCCTGTTCATGTCATGATATGCTGCCCTCCTTGCACTACCTAGCACTGAGGGTGAGAGTGAGATGTCATTTACCACATGGGCTATATCTCATGTTTCAGGAGAAAACTCTCCATTGGACAAACATTACAGTGGACATTTTCTTTTCTTCCTTTATTTCACATCCAAATGACCCTTATATGGACTAAGGCACTTTTATTCCAAAAGAAAAATAATTAGGTACATTTGTGCAACAGCATTACTGCAGAAAAGTGAAATCTTTTTACAGACAAATGCAAAACCATCCTTTCATTTTGATCTAAAACCATTTGCCTGAATCCCTTTTTCTTTTCTTGGAAATAAACCCAAACTTGAAAACATGAGGACCTGAATTATTAAACTCAGTTATAAGATAAGGGAACTGGTGCAGTAGGAATTATTTTTCTAGTCTTTTGTCATACATAACTGAAAGTTCCAGGACACCAACCACCATGGAAAGGATCTTATGTAAAAACTTCTTTTATCCACCTCCCTCAATGAGGCTAATTTGAGAAACTGTTGGTTATGATGACCCAACAATCAACAGGTAATCACCCAAAAATCACAGGAGTCAGCCTAACCATCAAATAAATAAAAAAAAAAACCATCTAATCAAAAAAATCTTAATTTATCATATTCAGTTCTTTTTTTTTTTCCAGATCATCCATTTGCAGGCCACTGAAGCTAGTAGTACCAATGAGAACTATTGAAGCAATTTTAAGGTCATTGCCTTTACAATCTCCACAGAAGGCGCTGACTGATGAATGATCAAACAGTTACAACTGCCACAATATCATTGTTAGGTTGAATAACAATGAGGGAAATGACTAGAAGTGTCTCCACATGAGAATTCAATCCGTAATAATTTCCTAGACCAGCTTTTGCACTGGATATGAGACTTTTGAATATCATCCAAAAGAAAACAGAGCACACACAATAACAGGAGTAGCATCATCCTTTCTCAGCTAAAAAACAGTAACAAATTACAGGATAAAGTACACACCGCAGACCACAATAATTATTGAGGTGTGCACTCACCATATCTCACACCCTCAGTTATCCTGAGTTCAGTAAAAGAGATGAAAAGATACTTGGAAATGTAATTCCAATACATGAAAAAAAAAAAAAAAAAATGAAGGTATCAACTTCCTCAAATTAGACAAAACTCTAATCACATCCAAAAAAACATCATGCATTCCCTAAAAGAGATGAAAGACTTAAAAAAGATAGCTGCAAAATACAATTCTAATAATTCCCTTTAAAGAACGGTTCTTTACCCAAGTGGTAAGGACTAAGAAGTGTCACTTCTTACCTGGCTGCCCCGGGTTTGAACCCCGTGTAATTGACATCTTTTCACTTTTGCGGGCTCCTTTTCCACTCATGTGGGCTTTCTTCCCACTTGAGTGGACTACCTTTCTATGTGTATGCTGGCTCGCTCTTGGGTTCCACCCGCCTTGGCTGGGGTACCAAAAGAAAAAAAAAAAAAAAAAAGGCCCTTTGGAACTCTTGCATTGATCTCATGTTGTGACATCAGACCCAATTCCACACTTATCAAAGCTTCTTCACTCACTGGATTCTCAAATTTTTTTTCTCTTAAGTGCCAATACACTTTAAGACGATTAAATCAAAGGCTACAACCTTTCCATCTAACCTCCTATCCACTTACGGGCATGCTCTAAGTTGGCCCCATGAGCACATAGGAGAAAGTTTTCCACCCTCTTAAACCAACAAAGACCAGCCTGTAGTTTCTAAGTAGTATATGTCTATATACATTTACAGCTAACAATGTTGGGAACTCATTTACCTAAGCTGCCTCACACAAGTCGTGTTAAAAAACTGTCTGGCCCAACTGGTTCTTGCCGAGTTTAATTCCAACACCGATGTGGGACAAACAAGATTATTAGCTATGTATGGTATGGAATATGGATAGAAGAAAGCCACAGTAGATAGAAGGATTTTCTTTTTATATCATTTCATTTCATATATAGAAACAATTGTGAGCCAAAAAACTTGCTTCAGAGGGGCCACAATGTAAAAGAAAAAACTAATTTAATACTAATGTTGGCAGATAATCAGGGAATCTTTTACTACTTCAAAATCCCAAATTTTTTCTTGATTTCTTTTCAAATCCATCTCTCCAATAGGCCTAGAAGTCCACAAAAAAATAAAAATAAAAAGGGCATTTGGGTGGAGGTCCCTCAACTGTGGTTTTATTGCAAACGGTTCACAATATTTTATCGTACTGACGGCAGTCCTCTTGTAAAAATAATGTACTGAAAAAGAAAAAAACGCTGTTGTACATGCCAGCAAAGGCAGAACTCAGACAAATTTATCTAAGTTTTGGCAAAATTCAGATAAAACTCAGATAAAATTGCCAACCCATACAAATTGAACGAATGTTTAAGCCTATAATTAAGATGATGATCCAACTCGAAGACCATAATTATATTTACTAATATACTCTCTAACAACAAGCAATCCCTCATGATGCAGTGACATTTGATTATTTGAGGCATCTGTTTGATAACCTTCAATCCAGGTTTGGACTTTCGACAACGGATCAATGAGAAAGATCCTTTTATTCCATAAGTTTTGCATGATCAACAAGCCCTCTAAAGTTCCACAGCAGCGCGACAGTTCAACTTCTAGGAGGTAGAGTTTGTGGGTCATGCCATCTGAGAGACTCAAGAACTCGAGGCAATCGTCGTTTTTCAAATATGTAGGGAATATCAACCATGGCAATTGGGGTGTGCGTTGTGCAACCCATCGCCACGACTGATATACAGCACTGAATCGCACACAAGTGACTAAATCATTCAAGCGATGGAATACTTGCCCCATGACATCTGGATTTGAAAATTGAAGATCAGATTCTTCTTCAAGGATAATGATATCGCTTTCACTCAGATAAATTTGTTCGAAACTCAAAAAGTTGTTCAAAACTCAAATAAATTTATCTGAGTTTTTGTCTAGTTTATCAGAGTTTTTAGGAAATTTATCTGAGCTCGGCGATACCAAAAGTCAGAATACGGAAAATCAGATGCTAATAAAAATCGAAATCCAAAACAAAAACACTTGATAACCATGATCTAATCGAGAAAAGAGAGATAGAAAATAAGCAAAAGAGCAAACTGCTCCCTTTCAAATCAGTTGTAGAGAGAGAGAGATTTGGAAGAGACTTCAGATAAAAGAGCAAGAGAAAGTAAAACCGAATCTATCTTTGAATAAATGAGAGAGAGTCTCGGAAGTCACGGTGGCGACGGAAGGTGCTCTGCAACGATACTCCACAACCATGGAAAGCAAGGGAAAAATGGAGAATGAGAGAGAAGAAGAAGGAAGGAGTTTTCTAAGACAACAGAGAATAAGAGAGAACTTGGCCTAGGAATGAGGGTTGAAAGGGGCAAATTAGTCATGAAAATATAAGACGTGGCTTATTAGGGACCTCTCACCAAAATATCTCCAGGTATCTGGACTATAGATATTAGAGAAAAAGTTGTTGGACTGAATGCCTTAAAAGACTGTGCTTAAGGACTGTTGGTTAATTTACCCAAAATAAAAATCATGGAATCTTTGTCTCAAATCCAACACATCCTAAAGTGCAATTAGTGTATCAGGTAGGATCAAGCAGGACACAGATTGTGATACTCTTTTCCTTGAAGTTTCAGATTATTAACGTTCTATAGTATTCTCATTGCCAAATGGAAAACCCAAATTGGGAAAGAACTAAGAGAGGCGAGGAGAGCTCCTCAGTTGCTAACATATACCTAGATGTTAAATACAGATGAAGCATCCATATTTTATCATATATTAATTTAATTTTTTAAAAAGACTGTTACTCACATGCAGGAACAAAATTCTTATTGATCTAATTATAAATATAGGAGGAATCATGTAGATTAACATTTATGGGCCTATTTATGTATATATAGTATGTAAGTTTTGAATGCATAGGAATTCATGGTTAAATGAGCTACATCTTTAAGATTATTAAAGAGGTTGGGGATGAAAGATAGAAAGGTGAGGAATGAAGAAAATAAGGCAGAGGTGGATGGACATTTACTTTCCTATCATTTGAATTACTATGGTGATGGCCGGATATTCATTCTCATCATCATCAAAGCCTTGTCCCCAAGATATTGAGGTCGGCTAACTTCTTTTCGATCTCCATTCGGATCTATCTTGGGTCAAATCCTTAGATAGATTACATTTCTTTAAATTTAATATTACTATTTTCATCCATATCTTCTTCCAATTTCCCCTTTTCTTGGCAGGCCATCAATTTGCATAAAAATGACTTTTTTCCTCATCGGTATCATTACTATCCCAAACGAGTCTCTCTTCATTTATCACTTACTAGCGCTACCCTGAAATGCTTTTGAATATGCTCACTTCTAATTCTATCTCTTCTAATTTTACCATAGTTTCATATTAGCATTTACACCTCTGTTACACTCATTTTGTGGATGAGTTGCTTCTTGACTAACCTACGATTTGCTTCATAGGTCATGGTTGGCCACATCATCTCCCTTGATTCTATTGCCATAAAATTCCTATGTTAATTACTCTATGCAAACAAATTGGCCCTAATAAAAAACCTTCTCCTTCAACAATTTGCAAGTAAATTTGTTTTTCCTTTAGAATGGTACCCAGCTAATTATAGTTGTCAGCTATGTTACTCTTAAGCCAGTATTATAAAAACTACTTAAGAAAAAAGGTAGAAATTGTATATGGGTGGTGGTTGCAACAACCATACGGCCTTATCAGCCATACGAATTCTATCACTCCATTCCTATCTATCTTGAGCTAAATTTTGAATAGGTTGCACAACCACCACCACCACCTATATGTAGCGAAACACATGCAAATACAAGACCAAATTAACCATCACTTCTCTCATTTCAAATATTATACAAAGAATGTAGAGTAGGGTACACATAAAATGATTATGTTAGCCATCGTAGAATTTCTGTAAAACTCAAATCTATGATGCAGGCTCCAATTCTCTCTCATTCCCTTCTCTTTATAACCAAGTCATGATCATCTGCAATATCATCAACAGCTCCATCTTCCATTTCAACAAGCTCATTCAAATCTAAAAGGCAGTGGTCATTTAAATCTTGAATGAAAATGTATAATTCTAAAACATCCATCATTTCCACTATCAAATTGACCATCGGATGAGACAAAGCATCCAAACCTCTGAGTTTCACCTCAATTTTTGACACATATGGAGAAGACAAATTGCAAGTGTGATTTTCTTTATTAAAGAACATCTTTGGATAGAAACGCTTCCCATCAATGTCGATCCATGCTACAAAGTGATGGCTACCGTCTATCAAATTATATAACAACATATCGAGGAAGGCAGTAATGCGTGGAGATCCATTGATTTGAACTTCAGTGATGGTTGCTCAAGGCAAGCTCTCCTCTGCCAAATGCCGACATCCGATTCCGACAAAGATGGCAAGCCAACTTGGAACCAATTCATCCCTCATCATCATCATAACAACTAAAATGGCCAAGATTATAAAATCCATCATCACTTTGAATGCCTACCATTTTTAGTGCTACTAGAAGCGCCTCAGTAAGGTATTCATGACCGACTAGGACAAGCCTATAGTGGAAAGATCTGTCATTGTCTCACCTGACCACTTTGGCACAATCCTTGCCATGGACGACCCGTGCAGAAGCATGTGGTGTTGACTGGAGAATCTTGGTAGGAAAAGACGGAGTGCAGGTAGTGGTGTGGTCACCTCCCCCATGTCGGGCATGACCAATAGTTGGATTATAGGGCCCACTCGGTGGCGCTCTCTTGAGGCTATGAAGACAATGAAAAACCATAGGGAGTGGTTGGTTTCTCTATATTCGGAGATTTCTTTGTTCATGTTACCTCTCTTTGTAGAGATGACTTGATTTACTTATTGTTGCTTCATGTTGTCTCAATAAGTAAATCAAGTCATCTCTACAAAGAGAGGTAACATGAACGAAAAATTCTCCCAATATAGAGAAACCACTCCCCCATGGTTTTTATTCTCTTCATAGCCCCCTGAGAGCACCACCAACTACACCCCATAATCCAACTGCTTGGCAATGCCCACAACATGGGGGAGGTGAGCACCCCACCACCTCCATTGCATCTTGTCCTTGTAAGACTCTCCAATCAACACGCCATGCTTCCTCTCCAGCCGTTCTTGGTGAGGATTGGACCAAAGCGGTCCAACTAAAATATTAACAAAGATCTATTAGTTGTAGGTGTTTGCCTTATTGGAATGCTTGGCTCAGTCAGTCATGAACGCCTCATCAAGGTTCTTTTGGTTGCGCTGGCAATGGTAGACATTCGAGGAGGCGTAGAAAGTGATGGACTTCACAGTCTTGGCCATTCAAATGACTGTGATGAGGGATCTAGCTGGCTCTCACTTTCGTTGGAATAGGTGACGGCATTTAACACAGGAGAGACCGCTTTGAGCAACCCATTTCTGGATGCACTTGAGGCAGTAGTTGTGGTTACATGGGTTCTGCAACAGGAGGAAGAGGGAAAGAAATCAAATATTAAAAAAAGTGAAAAAAGCACAAGATGACAACTCTACAAACTACTACAACTAGTAATTGATACAAAAAAAAAAAAAGTAAAAACGAAAATTTATGATATGAGGGCCTCTGCTGTTATTTTTAAAAATTGCATCTTTTTTCCATTAAAGATGTCTCCATAAATAATCCCTTTTTTGTATTAAGGGGTTGATGTGTTTTGTGTGGAATCCATTTTAGCTACTGATGAAGGGCACAAGCATTTAAAGCATTTTTTAATGATTTTAGTATCGAAGGAGCGAAAGATTTAAGCACAAAAGAAGGAAGGTATTTAATGCGGTAAAAAAAAAAATCAAAGACATGAAGGTATGTAATAAATTGGTGAACCAAAGGAGAATATTAACGAGGACTTAAGGGAGGACACCATTTATTACATAGTAAGCAACAGAAATTATCATGTGCACACCTGATCATAGGCCCACGTGATGATCAATCAGCGGGGTTCACACAGGGGAACCCCTTGAATTATATTGATCCCATGGGTTTGCTCTCATCCGAATTGATTGGGCTGTAAATACATATATGGCCAATTATCAAGGGTTTAGGATGAACAAGTGTCCCGCAAGTATAATGGTTTTGTACACAAGTAGGGACCATCCAGATCTTCCAAACCCATGCAGGCCCGTCCCCAGATGAGGTACGAGCGCAAGTATAATCTTGCAGTAAGCGATGTTAAACATATTTAGACCACAAGAACTTAGGCACCTTCATCCTTCATTGAAACAATACAACACAAGTTACCTAACTAAGATGCAAAAAAAAATTAAATCACCGCCTATTATCACATTAAAAGAATCCACAAGTAGGGGTTGATTTGCATATAGATGCACAACTTGATAAGTGATGGTGCGAACTGACCTGTAAGGAAAGATCACAATAATATGCTTGGCATGTTAGATTTGTATTCCTAACCAAAACATCAATTATATCATATCATTCAAAGAGCAAGAAGGTATGGAATCAACATTAAAAATCACCAAACCCTTTTACTGGTCCATATTTCACTTGGGCGAAACTAGAAGGGAGCAAAATCTTTGAAAATATATTGTATTTTTCACCTATTGGCCCTCTCAAGGAAAATCTCTTCCCTCCGCCATTGATGCATTGATCTTCATGACAAATTTTAGATGTAACAAGTTCGGTCTATCAACTAAAGATCAAGAAAGAGGTGGATTAATTATCCCTTTTGCTATCATGTAACAAAGATAAAAGATACCTGCAAAAAGCAAATGAAATGAAGAGAAATTGCAGTTGCATCACTTGCCTGGAGAAGAGAGATGAGTGAAAAGATTTTAAGGGATGATATAGAAATCCCAAGGTTTTTGTTTCAATGTCTGTACACAAATGTTCATCAACCACTGTCTACATTTATAGACAGAGTGAGGGATGCAAAATCATCTAAGTTCTTCCCCTGAATTGTAAAATATCTACGAAAAGATACGATTCTTCATGCGTTACTCCATTTTTACTAAAAAATCTACGAAAAGATACGATTCTTCATGCGTTATTCCATTTTTACTAAAAATGCTACGAAAAGATACGATTCTTCATCCATTACTCCATTTTTACAAAAAAAATCTACTGAATGATACGATTCTTCATGCGTTACTCCATTTTTACTAAAAAAATCAATAACGCACTCATTGTTTCCTATCCAATGCTGATCTCAAATATAGGATTGGCCGCCATCTACATATGGACAGAGCGAGGGATGCAAAATGGTCTAAGATCTTCCCCTTGCTAACAAAAATCTTCAATATTTTGAATTGTCAAAAATCTTCAAAAAGATACGAATCTTCATGCGTTACGCCATTTTTACTAAAAAATTCAAGAACACACTCGGTCTTTCCTATCCAATGCTTATCTCAAATAAATGTAGAAAAGGAATGCAGACGATAATGTTTCATGAACAATAAATTGATGCTTATCTCAAACCTGTGTCATGACAAGCAATGAATGTTACTTTTATTTTATTTTATCTTATTTATTTTTATTACTTTTTTGGTTTCATATGCAGTTTTGAATTGAGAAATGGTTTTTGGTGAACAAATCTCGAACTGAGACACATGGCATTGTAATAAAATTTCAAGTCCATCAAATCAGCCTAACCCCCTGACTTATGGCCCTCAAGTTTAATGGATTTATGAGCATCATTTTTGTATGATCTCAATCCAATGATTAGTCTAATTCGGATGGGTCTAAAAAAACCTAGAGCTTGTGACATTCAAAGGAGGGCAGCGGCATGTGAGGGTTTTACTGGATCATTGTGGGCCCATGGCTGGCCCCACACGGATGTCTACATGGTAGGTAATGGGCGAGATAGATGCACAGGATCTTTTCACGTTGTGTCTATCACAATTGTCTTACCACGCCAGGCAGCATGTGGTCAACGCTCTGTATATATAGGGACTATTTCCCAATTACATGATGTGACTATGTCACAATTATCTGTATGACTGCAATCATTTCTAAACATGGATCCCAATAGTACAAAGATTGATCCTATCTAATTACAGAGCTATGTATG
The DNA here is from genome assembly GCA_003546025.1 of Camphora micrantha. Classification (NCBI taxonomy): domain Eukaryota; kingdom Viridiplantae; phylum Streptophyta; class Magnoliopsida; order Laurales; family Lauraceae; genus Camphora; species Camphora micrantha. The sequence goes on along the minus strand of QPKB01000001.1, from coordinate 5,139,537 downwards.
ATCCAATTAGGACTACATTGATTGAAATCAAATCTTCTGAGTACGGGTCCATGGGAGTATGGTCCTCAATGTTCCTAGTGTGTCTCTACATGAATTAAATAGAGACAGTTTGGAGGTTGGTTTCTAATCTTGAAGTGTAGTACCCTTCAAATTCAGAAACTACACACAGAGAAACAATAAGGAATATAAAGCATAGATGAAGTCAAATGTATTGCAGAAACAAGACAAACATAGGATTCACACACCTAAGACCAAAATATAACTTTATACACCTCCCAAATAAATATCAAATCCAATACTTGCTCTCAGAAATTCCATACTCGCACCCATATATTAAAGCCTGAAGCCACATTTAAATGTAAAAAAAAAAAAAAATCAAAATTACCCTATCATCACTGATGAACTAGTGTGGTTGAATAATCCCACAGTACAAAAGGCGTCATCGTTACGTGATCATGAAAAAGAAGTGGACCGAAGAAGCAAACTATTATAATCTGAGAGTGACAAACATTCAAGCCTCAAAAACATCTGCAAGTATAGATATTTAAGGAATGCAAAAAGTTTACCTGAACAGTTGATGTATTCTCAAGAAACTTTCCAAACATAGGCCAGTGATGAAAAGTCATCAGAATGCATGTAAACCATCCATGGGAATTCTATTATAGGCATGGCACTTGCAGCATATGGAGGAAGATTAAAGATGAAATGAGAAAATAATTGAATGCTTAGCACCTTTTTTTAAGTAACAGTAAATTTTATTGATAAAACACCAAAGTACAACAACGCCAGTAAAAGAGACTTATACCCAAAACAAAAATTACACAAGAATAACCTACCAAGGAGAAGATCTTAGGACCCCTTGCTTGGCTAAGGAGTCTGCCAACACATTACCCGTTCTAATCACATGAGAAAAAACTACAGAAAGAAAAGAAGCCAGCTCCTTGATCTCATTGAGAAGCTGATATTTCAAAGGTTTGACCGCTAACCTCATAACCCAAGAGATACCATTAGAAGAATCACTCTCCACTATCAGACGGCCCTGAAAAGAGCAAGAGAAGATCTTTAGAGCCTCCAAAATAGCCAACACCTCCGCTTCATTGGAATCCCTCACTGCAATGCTTAGTGCTTTATTCTGCCAAACATTAGAACAAACACACTAACCATGTAAAAAAGACGGCGCATCAGGAGATAAGTCTGAACTGCATTGCATCTACATCCCAGAACCCTTTTTTTTTTTAAAGATGAAGAGGATCCAAAATCTAGAACTCAAACTGAATGTGTCAACGGCAAAGGTTTCACATCAAAGCCAAGATACATTTGAGAAGCAAATATGCAGTTTTCCGGGCAGATCGAGAATAATCCTAATGAAGTCAGTCTATAGCTTCTCTGAGTATTTTGTTAACAATAACAACTAAAGGTCTCACGATAGGTCATGAAGGCACTACCCTCTTTCAATTTTAAATCTGATAAATAGTCAGACTGGAACAGGTACAAGGTCTGCAGTCCAATTTATAATTAGGTGAGGTTCGGATACTGTCCAAGCGAGACTCATTTACCCTACTACCCAAATTTTTTTAGTATATTAAATATTCATTGTGGGTACAAGGGAAAAAATTTCAAACCTTGTGAAAATCCAAACCCATATCTAGATCTGACTCAAGACTGCATACAGATCTCCATTGAATCTGAGACAAAAAATATTTTCAAGGGAAACAAGACTATCAAGGAAGACTTACAGGATGAGAAATACATTTTGTAGAAAGATACAGATAGAAAAAGATAGAAACACAGTAACCTCTGGATGAAGCTGCATCAAAGATGGCGGCGACCTTCCTATGAACAAAGCTGTCTCTTGCAACCCTTTTTCAGTAAGAAATCTGCTAGAAATTAAAAAAAGAAGACAGAGGAAGAAAGCTTGATCCAAGCTTATCCAACCAAAAAGAATTCATTTCCAGCAGTTATTAAATTAAAAGGCAGGCTATATCATCATCATCATCATCAAAGTCTTGTCCCAACTATGTTGGGGTCAGCTAAACTAAATGTTTTAGTGAAGATTTGAACCCATGACATTTAGAAAAATGTCACTTCTTACTACCACAAGCACTAGTGACATTTCAAATGGCAAGCTATAATATATCATGGCACATAAAAACCACAAATTTAAGTTGAAAATGTAAAGAGATTTATACATTTGAATTGAATTAACAACATTGTTTAAATTTCATACAATTTCATATTTTTTGGGAACTAGTGGGAATGTGTTTGTATTTATTAATAGGTCTTTGGTTCACACAACCGGCTGCCGCAAATGCTTGTCAAAAAGCGTTTGTAACTAATTGTGTAGGGGATTTTGGGTTATTACTAGGAATCTTTGGTTTTTATTGGATAATAGGGAGTTTCAAATTTCGAGATTTGTTCGAAATCTTCAATAACCTGACCCGTAATAATTGGGTCAACTCTTTATTTGCTACTCTGTGTGCCTCCCTATTATTCGTCAGTGCAGTTGCTAAATCCGCACAATTTCCCCTTAATGTATGGTTACTTGATGCCATGGAGGGGCCTACTCCTATTTCGGCTCTTATCCATGCTGCTACTATGGTAGCAGTTTGCTTTAGACATAAAAAATAACATGTTCAAGGGACTGATATAATTTTAGTTTGGGGAACTTGATTCCACCACCAAGCACATGACTTCAGCATGAAAGGAGCTCTTTCCATGAGCTTCAACTGTAATTACCAGAAGGATTCTATAAGAGATTTTAGAGAAAATGATTTATCAAGGAAAAAAAATGAAAATTGGATGCAGATTGCAGCTCCAACCTTCTTCAGTCATGGGTACAATTGGAATACAATTCACATGTCAGGTTCCAATGCATGTTACTTTCTCACGAGTGTAACAAAAGAGATGGTAACTTTAGAGCTTCTTTTATGATATAATAAGAGATAGCCAGCAGTTCAAACGTTGTAGTGCCTGTAATTGCTTAATTTCAGCAGAAAGAGTATAATAATCCATTTTTCATGTAAAGTAGCTCAAGATCTTTGTATCCCATCCGAGTAAATGTTGCTCAGGTTCTCAGTGACTGAAGTTTGTGATTGTTTCAACGAACATGTAGAATTCTCGAATCCCATCCCATGCTTTACTTTCAATCCCAAGAAGCAATCTGATTGATGCGTTGAAATTGTGTGATATGTTGTTCTTTCTAATATTGCACTTCCTAACCCACAGAAGATCATGTCACAAGCACCCCATGAAAGCAATTCGAAGACACTGCAAAGTTCAACACAAACAAACAAGATGACAAACTAATGAATCACCTCAAAACAGCATTCTTAGAAATCTTCTCCATCTAATTAATATGAGTTTAGCTGGCAGGCAATAATCTTCTTCATCTAATCAATACAACTTTAGCTGGCAAACAATAACGCATAATCAATACCCATACTTCAGTAATAGGCTGAAAACATCTCAGATTGTCACTCTTCTTCTTTTTGGTTATGACATTATTGGGTCAGGCAAGACTACAACCAGTACAGTCCTCACAAGGCATATTACAGGACCAGCGCCTCGAATAGGAGGTTATCCAACCAACATGCGACTTGCTGTTTGAGAATCCATCACTCCATTTGAAATAATGTCCAAGAGCAACTTAGAAGTAAAAAGGTCCAATAGGCCTATAAATCCATAACCATGTAAAATCACCTTTAAACACAATATCCATCTGACAGTAAGCCCAAATTCCAATTCCAACGACGAAATTGAAACTAGACCTATTTGCATCTGATCAGTACACTATGGCCCCTTCGAACTCTTGCATTGATCTCATGATGTGACATCAGGCCCAACTCCATGCTTGTCAAAGATTCTTTCACTCACTCGAATCTCAAAAAAAAAAAAAAAAAATGCTCAAATGCCATTAAACTGAAAGGCGGTTAAATCAAGGGCTACGGAATTTGATGGATCTGATTTTTTGGTTGCCCCTTATGAACCATTATGTAACCTTTCCATCTAACCTCCCCTCCACTGATGGGCATGCTCTAACTCTAAGTTGGCCCCACGAGCTCATAGGAGAAAGTTTTCCACCCTCTTAAACCAGCAAAGACCAGCCTGTAGTTTCTAAGTAGTATATGCCTACATACAGTTACAACGAACAAGGTTGGGAACTCATTTACCTACGCTGACTCACACAAGTTGTGTTAAAAAACTGTCTGGCCCAACTGGTTCTTGCCAAGTTTAATTCCAACACCCATGTGGGACAAACAAGATGCACCCGTAGCTATGGTATGGTATGGAATATGGATAGAAGAAAGCCACAGTAGATAGTAGGATTTTCTTTTTGTATCATTTCTTGTCATATATAGAAACAATTGTGAGCCAAAAAAACTTGCTTCAGAGGGACCACAATGTAAAAGAAAAAATTAATTTAATACTAATCTTGGCAGATAATCATGGAATCTTTTACTACTTCAAAATGCCAAAATTTTTCTTGGATTCTTTTCAAACCCATCTCTCCAAAAGGCCCCATAAGTCAACAAAAAAAAAAAAAGAGTAAAAATCATGAAATCTTTTGTCTCAAATCCAACACATCCTAAAGTGCAATAATTAGTGTATCAGGTAGGATCAAGCAAGACCAGCTTGTGATGCACTTTACCTTGAAGTTTCAGAATAGAAACGTCTATAGTATTCTCATTGCCAAATGGAAAACCCAAATTGAGAAAGAACTATGAGAGGCGAGGAGAGCTCCTCAGTTGCTAAAATATATGCTTAAGGTACGTAGATGCTAAATACAAATGATGCATCCATATTTCATCATATATTAATTTAATATTTGAACAAGACTTGTTACTCACATGTAGGAACAAGATTCTTATTGATCTAATTATAAATATAGGAGGAATCATGTAGTTTAACATTTATGGCCCTATTTATGTATATATAATACGTAAGTTTTGAATGCAGAATTAATGGTTAAATGAGCTACATCTTTAAGATTATGAAAGAGGTTGAGGATGAAGGATTGAAGGTGAGGGATGAAGAAAATAAGGCAGATGTCAATGTGCATTTACTTTCCTATCATTTGAATTCTTATGGTGATGGCCGGACACTCATTTTCCATCTTCTGTTGATTCTCATCATCATCAAAGCCTTGTCCCAAAGATGTTCAGGTTGGATACATGACTTCTTTTCTCCATTCGGATCTATCTTGGGTTAAATACTTAGATAGATTGCACTTCTTTAAATCTAACCTTACTATTTTTATCCATATCTTCTTCCATTTTCCCTCTCTCTTGGCAGCCCATCAACTTGCATAAAAAAAGACTTTTTTTCCTCATCGGCATCATTGCTAGCCTGCATCGTACATGTCCAAGCTATCCCAAACGGGTCTCTCTTCATTTATCACTTATTGGCGCTACCCTGAAATGCTTTTGAATGTACTCACTTCTAATTGTATCTTTTGTAATTTTACCAAAGTTTCATATTTAGCATTTACACCGGTTACACTCATTTTGTGGATGCGTTGCTTCTTGACTAACCTACGATCTGCTTCATAGGTCATAGTTGGCCACATCATCACCCTTGATTCTATTGCCATATTGCCATAAAATTCCTAGGTTAATTATTCTATGCAAACAAATTGGCCCTTAAAAACCTTCTCCGTCAACAATTTGCAAGTAAATATGTTTTTCCTTTAGAATGGTATCCAGCTAATTATAGTTGTTAGCTATGTTACTCTTAAGCCAGTAATATAAAAGCAACTTAAGAAAAAAGGTAGAACTTGTATATGGGCGGTGGTTGCAACAACCATGCCGCCTTATCCCATTCCCAGCTATGTTCGGGTCTGCTACACGAATCATATCCCTCCATTCCAATCTATCTTGAGCTAAATTTTGGATAGGTTGCACAACCACCACCACCACCTATATGTAGCGAAACACATGCAAATACAAGACCAAATTAACCATCACTTCTCTCATTTCAAATATTATACAAAGAATGTAGAGTAGGGTACACATAAAATGATTAAGTCAGCCATCGTAGAATTTCAGTAAAACTCAAATCTAGGACATAGGCTCCAATTCTCTCTCATTCCCTTCTCTTTATAACCAAGTCATAATCATCTTCAATATCATCAACAGCTCCATCTCCCATTTCAACAAGCTCATTCAAATCTAAAAGGCAGTGGTCATTTAAATCTGGAATGGAAATGTATAATATTAAAACATCCATCATCTCCACTATCAAATTGACCACTAGATGGGGCAAAGCATCCAAACCTCTGAGTTTCACCTCAATTTTTGACACATATGGAGAAGACAAATTGCAAGTGTGATTTTCTTCATTAAAGAACATCTTTGGAAAGAAACGCTTCCCATCAATCTCAATCAATGCTACAAAGTGATGGCTACCGTCTATCAAATTATATAACAACATATAGAGGAAGGCAATAATGCGTGGAGATCCATTGATTTGAACTTCAGTGATGGTTGCTCAAGGCAAGCTCTCCTTTGCCAAATGCCGACATCCAATTCCGAGAAAGATGGCAAGCCAACTTGGAACCAATTCATCCCTCAACAATCATCATAACAACTCAAAACGGCCAAGATTATAAAATCCGTCATCACCTGCACCTCTTTGAATGCCTACCATTTTTAGTGCAACTAGAAGCACCTCAGTAAGGTATTCACGACCGACTAGGACAAGCCTACAGTGGAAAGATCTGTCATTGTCTCACCCGACCACCTTGGCACAATCCTTGCCATGAACGACCCGTGCGGAAGCATGTGGTGTCGACTGAAGAATCTTGGCAGGAAATGATGGAGTGCAGGTAGTGGTGTGCTCACCTCCCCCATGTCGGGCATGACCAACAGTTGGATTATAGGGCCCACTCAGTGGTGCTCTCTTGGGGCTTTGAAGATAATGAAAAACCATGGGTAGTGGTTGGTTTCTCTAAATTCGGAGATTTCTTTGTTCATGTTGCCTCTCTTTGTAGAGATGACTTGGTTTACTTATTGTCGCTTCATGTTGCCTCAATAAGTAAATCAAGTCATCTCTTCCAAGAGAGGTAACATGAACCAAAAATTCTCCCAATCTAGAGAAACCACTCCCCATGGTTTTTATTTCTATTCATAGCCCCCTGAGAGAGCCACCAACTGCACCCATAATCCGAATGCACGGCAATGCCCACAACATGGGGGAGGTGAGCACCCCACCACCTCCACTCCATCTTGTCCTTGTAAGACTCTCCAATCAACACGCCTTGCTTCCTCACCAGTCGTTCTTGGTGAAGATTGGACCAAAGTGGCCCAATTGAATATTGACAAAGATCTTTAAGTTGAAGGCGTTTGCCTTATTGGAATGCTTGGCTTGGTCGGTCATGAACGCCTCATTAAGGTTATTTTGGTTGCGCTGGCAATGGTAGATGTTCGAGGAGGCACCGAACGTGATGGACTTCGTAGTCTTGGCCATTCAAATGACTGTGTTGAGGGATAAATTGGGTCTAGCTGGCTTTCACTTTCGTCGGAATAGGTGACGGCATTTAACACAGGAGAGACCGCTTTGAGCAAACCATTTCTGGATGCACTTGAGGCAGTAGTTGTGGTTACATGGGTTCTGCAACAGGAGGAAGAGGGAGAGAAATCAAATATTAAAAGAAGGAAAAAGGCACAAGATGACACATCAACAAGCTACTACAACTAGTAATTGAACAACAACTACTACTGTTAAAATGCCAAGTGTAACACTATAATAATTGATAACAACTATTAAACCATTTAATACCAAAACTAACAATGCTCTGATAGCTCAAATGCTCAGATAGCTCAAGTGTTAAAAATGCTCAGATTGAGAAATGGCTTAAAAATCACAAATCAGAAAATGGATACCCAAAATAATGTGCCCTCAGGTATTATATTTTATAATTGAACATTAGTTTACTAAATAAGATCTATGAATTTATTGGTGTTATTCTTTTCTTTTTTTTTTTTTTTTTTGTTAAATGTTATTACAATAGAAAACATGGTGCCTATTTAGCTTAAAAGATGATTCAACATGACTGAGTTTTAGTTAACAATAAGGGAAATGGTGTGAATAACTCCATAGGGAAAAGTTGTACTGACAATTTTTTGATATGGTAAAGGTCTTTCTACACTAGGAAAATCACGAGTGTTCTTCTACCACTTCACAGGAAATCCTTTCTTCTCTTGTGAAATTAAATGTTTCTAAACAAAAAAATGTCGGTTAGAATTTTATAGGGATTTTTACGCAGAAGCACTTGTTAAATATATTTTTCATGATCGAAAGGGAAAAAAACTAGAAAATGACTGCAAGGTAAGAGGCCCCCTTTTTTTTTGGATGAAAATGCTCCTAGCTTGCAATCGCGTAGGCTAATAGAGATTATGTTTTTTTACCAAGAAAAAAAATAATCGCAATTATGTTGTGTGATCACAACATATTTCAGCTACAATGGATTCTCAACATAGGAAATCTCATGTTCTTGTCATTGAATCCAAGAGATGGTTGGAAGCCTAATAAAATCCTTATTTTTATTTCTTGGAAGGGTTTTACTTTTCATGCACTTTGAGATTTACTCTCCAAACCCCTCTCTTTGAAATGTTTTTTGGTTTTGATGTACCCACCAAAGAGATTGACCCTTCGTTTTATCACCAAAAGCAGTAAGAATTCAGGAGGATTTCTTCTATCTGCTGATGGAAATGAAAAGTCAAGGGATTTGGTTGTCCTTTTTTCCTTTAAAGGATTCATGGGTTTTGCAAGAAACAGAGGAATCTGCACATCTGCAGAGCAGAAGCTGCTACTGCAACATATTTTATAAGTGTTGTTAAGAAGCCCAAGTTCTTGGATCTTGAGATTTTGACAATGATGAAAATAATCCCACTTGGATTGATGTTCATTTGCGTCCTCTTCAACTAAACAATGACAAGGATGTCTTGGTTAAAAATTGCATCTTTTTGCCATTAAAGATGTCTCCATAAATATCCCCTTTTTGTATTAAGGGGTTGAGGTGTTTTGCATGGAATCCATTTTAGCTACAGATGATGGGGGCAGTGATCTCGAGAGACTATTGTTCGCACAAGCTTTTAAAGCATTTTTTTTAATGATTTTAGTATCTAAGGAGAGAGAGATTTAAGCACCAAAGAAGGAAGGTATTTAATGCGGAGAAAAAAAACATCAAAGGCACATAAAGGTATGTAATAAATTGGTGAACCAAAGGAGAGTATTAACCAGGACTTAAGGGAGGACACAATTTATTATATAGTAAGCAACAGAAATTATCAAGTGTACACCTGATCATAGGCCCACGTGATGATCAATCTGCGGGGTTCACACAGGGGAACCCCTTGAAGTATATTGATCTCATGGGTTTGTGCCCATCCGAATTGACTGAGCCATAAATATACATATATGGCCAATGATCACGGGTTTAGGATGAACAGGTGGTCCGCAAATATAATGGTTTTGTACACAGGTAGGGACCATCTAGATCTTCCAAGCCCATGCAGCCCCGTCCCCAGCTGAGGTACGAGCGCAAGTAAAATCCTGTAGTAAGCAATGTTAAACATATTTAGACCACAAGGACCTAGGCACCTTCATCCTTCATTGAAACAATACAACACAAGTTACCTAACTATGATGCAAAAAAAATTAAATCAGTGCCTATGATCACATGGAAAGAATCCACACGACAGGGCTTGATTTGGATCTAGATGCACAACTTGATAAGTGATGGTGCGAGCTGACCTACAAGGAAAGATCACAATAATATGCTTGGCATGTTAGATTTTTATTCCTAGCTAAAACATGAATTATATTCTATCATTCAAAGAGCAAGAAGGTATGGAATCAACATTAAAAATCACCAAACCCTTTTACTGGTCCATATTTCACTTGGGGGAAACTTGGAGGGGACAAAATCTTTGAAAATATATTGTATTTTCCACCTATTGGCCCTCTCAAGGAAAATTTCTTCCCTCCGCCGTTGATGCATTGATCTTCCATGACAAATTTTAGATGTTACAACTTACAAGTCGGGTCTATCAACTAAAGATCAAGAAAGAGGTGGATTAATTATCCCCTTTGCTATCATGTAACAAAGATAAAAGATACCTGCAAAAAGCAAATGAAATGAAAAGAAATTGCAGTTGCATCACTTGCCTCGAGAAGAGAGATGAGTGAAAAGATTTTAAGGGATGATATAGAAATCCCAAGGTTTTTGTTTCAATGTCTGTACACAAATGTTCATCAACCACCGTCTACATTTATAGACAGAGTGAAGGATGCAAAATCATCTAAGTTCTTCCCCTGAATTGTAAAATATCTACGAAAAGATACGATTCTTCATGCATTACTCCATTTTTACTAAAAAATCTACGAAAAGATACAATTCTTCATGCGTTACTCCATTTTTACTAAAAATGTTACGAAAAGATACAATTATTCATGCATTACTCCTTTTTTACAAAAAAAATCTACTAAAAGATACGATTCTTCATGCATTACTCCATTTTTACTAAAAAAATCAATAACGCACTCATTGTTTCCTATCCAATGCTTATCTCAAATAAAGGATTGGCCGCCATCTACATATAGACAGAGTGACGGATGCAAAATGGTCCAAGTCTTCCCCTTGCTAACAAAAATCTTCAATATTTTGAATTGTAAAAAAATCTTTAAAAAGATACGAATCTTCATGCGTTCCGCCATTTTTACTAAAAAATTCAATAACGCACTCGGTCTTTCCTATCCAGTGGTTATCTCAAATAAATGTAGAATAGGAATGTGGACGATAAAGTTTCATGAACAATAAATTGATGCTTATCTCAAATAAGTGTCATGACAGGCAATGAGTGTGATTTTTACTTTATTTTATCTTATTTTCTTTTATTATTTTTTTGGTTTCATATACAATTTTGAATTGAGAAATGGTTTTTGGTGCACAAATTTTGAACTGAGACACATGGCATTGTAATAAAATTTCAAGTCCATCAAATCAGCCTAGCCCCCTGACCTATGGCCCTCAAGTTTAATGGTTTTATAAGCATCATTTTGTAGGATCTCAATCCAATGATTAGTCTAATTCGGATGGGTGTAAAAAGGCCTAGAGCTTGTGACATTCAAAGGAGGGTAGTGGCATGTGAGGGTTCTACTGGATCATTGTGGGCCCATGGCTGGCCCCACGGATGTCTGCATGGTAGGTAATGGGCGAGATAGATGCACAGGATCTTTTCACTTTGTGTCTATCACAATTGCTGGTGTGCATGTCTTGCCACGCAAGGCAGCATGTGGTCGACACTCTGGATATATAGGGACTATCATGATGTAACTATGTCACAATTATCTGTATGACTCAATCATTTATAAACATGGATCCTAATAGTACAATGATCAATCCTATCAAATTACAGACCTATGTATGATCCAATTAGGACTACATTGATTGAAATCAAATCTTCTGAGTATGGGTTCATGGAAGTATGGTCCTCAATGTTCCTTAGTGTCTCTACATGAAGAAAATAGAAACAGTATGGAGGTTGGTTTCTAATATTGAAGTGCAGTACCCTTCAAATTCAGAAACTAAACACAAAGAGAAACAATAAAGAATATAAAGCATAGATGAAGTCAAATGTATTGCAGAAACAAGATAAACATAGGATTCACACACCTGAGACCAAAAAGAAACTTTATACACCAAGTAGGAACAAGTTGCAGCTACATCAATGAAGAAGCACAAAGTTTAGTATTGTCACAGGGAAATTAAAATGATATTATAGAGAATTTTATTTCCAAAACTGAAATCTTCTTAACCATGAAAATGTCAAAGCACAACTAAAATTTCCAGTGAAAATGGAATCCCATAGAGCCATCATAATAACCATCATTTTTTACATGAAAATTTTCAAAGAGGAATCTCTTTGACTATAAAAGTTTCCGTTCCATAGCAAATACAAAAATAGATACATTAGAAGTAACCCACGTCAAAATTCCCACAATATATGCCTCAATCTCATGCATCCAATTCAAAATCATTGCCACTATGAGAAAGTTAATAACAAGTTTATAAAAGTTGACAAAAAAACTCACATTCAATTAAAAAAACCAAAGTAGAAAACCTGGCATCGCCCCATCTAAAAGCTCCCAACTGATTGCAGTGCCATTTTCTTCGGTTATCTTAACTGAGTATTTGGATTTTGATTTTTTACTGTTGTTTAGGGTTGATGAGACGATGGAATATATTTGATCCAATTGCATTGTGTTTTGAAAGACTTAAATCTACTTAATTCTATGTATATCACTTAATTCTATACATATCATTGATTTCTAAAGCGGTCAAACAGTGAATGACAGGATTGCAGTCATATATGTGAGGAGCATCTGATGCCTAATGGGCCAAGTCTTTGATTTTTTTTCAGGTGTTAAATAAAGTTTAAAGTTACAATTTCCAAGATGCATAAGCGCCAAGTCTCTGATTTTTTTCCTCTTTTTTTTTTTTTTTTTGTGAAGACATTGAATAGTAGGAATTACTCCAAATTGTGAGACAAAGTTCATAATAAAAGATAAATGTGGTTCTACAGCAAGTGTTATACCTAATGTTTTATAAAAGCGACAATTTCCAAAAAATGAGCCCACAATGCCTCCCTACATGAACCGAGGAGGTGAAGACCAAAAATATTTTCAGACAATTAGATGTAGATCAAATATTTCATTTCAATAGAATCAAAAATTAAGAAAATTGAAACAAACCTGCCCACCAAGCCTATAGCCCACTGCAACAACTATTTCTCATGTATCATTGTAGTTTTGACAATTATTATTCGAGGGAGGGAGATTTTAGGAATCCCTTACCAATGAGATCGCAGGTTGGCATTAGTTGATCCAACAACTCTATTTCTGCCTCCAACTTTAAGCATCCCCCATGTTTCATCTGTGTTGTGAACCTAAGATTCAACAAGTCCTTCTGCCTCCAAACAATACAAAAATATCTAACGTTTAGATTCTAATTTTTTTTTTTTTTTTTTCCCTTTCTTCTTTTCATTTCTACCTTAAAACAACTAAACTTTTTTCTATAAAAAAAAAAAGGTGAAGGTTGAAAATGTTACAATTAAAATTAATTAAAAATAAATGTGCTAGTGTAGCAAACAAGTATGCAAAAAGAAAGTTGGTCAGCTCACCAACACACAGGCCACTTTGTAAGTTAAATGTGGACTATTGATCAGTATCTCATTGCTAAGCAGACTTTTTATTTCTATGCATTGATTTTTCCTATTGATTTCTCCTCTCAGAATCTAAACTACTTAACACAATCAAGAAGTTGCAGAAATACCCAATCCAACATAATCTGATATAATCCAAAATAATTAAAAAATAAACAAAATTACCAATGTAAAATACCTGAGAATGAAAACAGTAGGAGCTCTAGTTCATGCTTTGGCTCGTGCCTAGCTCGTGCTCTGGTTGGGAGAAGGGATTTGGGAAGATTCGGTATACTGCTTGATCAAAAGAGGACTTCGTCTCGTAATTATCTCCAAACTAATATCTAAAATTCATGTGTGGACAAGAGATGTGTTTCAAAATTTTGTATTTACAATTTATTTATTTTGTCCAGTAACGCTAATTAGATTTTAATCCAATTCAATTGGCATTCAAAATTTCAAATTCAGCTTAAAAAAATGAGATGCAATAGTAACAAGAATCATACGAAATGACAGAAGATAAAAGATCAACCTTTTGAAATAAAGAAGGCAAATTTTTTGAATTTTGAATGTAATATGTAAAACTATGGAGATATGATCTGTTAACAGTACAATTTAAGATTTTAGCTACGTACTCTTCATCTCATGCCTCAAAGGCTTAAACCAATAGCATCTACAATTCTATAGTATTGGAGATGTTCTAACAACAACTATACATAACAGAGGAAAACAGATTCTGGAGTCCTAGATTTAGGGTCCAGATTTAAAAGAGCCTATAGCTTGAGAGGAGAAAGAAAAAACACCAAGAAATCCCCAAACTAAGAAGGCACAAACAAAATTCAAAAAGAAAAAGACACCAATCATTCAAATGGGTGATTCATCATTGTAGGTTATTCAACATAAACCCTAAAGGAGACTATAGCTTTAGAGGAGAAAGAAAAAACACAAAGAAATCCCCAAAATAAGAAGGCAGAAACAAAATTCAAAAAGAAAAAAACACCAATCATTCAAATGGGTGATTCATCATTATAGATTATTCAACATAAACCCTAATGATAACATAGCCCCAGGAACTCAATTCAATCATAGAAGAGAATAAGAGAGTCGGATAAAATAAGAGTATCTAAAGAATGAAGACATCATCTTGCAAACCTGGGCATAAGTTGAGAGCTCTGGGAGTTCCAGAGACAACAACTTGGAATGGGCATGATAGTGAGGACAGGTCAGGCTCTGTTTTGTCTTTTTTTCTTAGGCAGTGGAGAGGTGAAATGAAGTAGAATGGAGAGGTGAAATGAAGTAGAATGGAGAGGAGAAACAAACAGTTGAGAGCTTGCATATGCTTCTCCTTTCTTTGTCGGTGCAAAGAAATTAAGAGGAAAGACCTTCTTCGTCTAAGTCGACAGGTGGCCCATGAGCAGATGTCAAGAGAAAATACAAACACTTGCATTCAAATGGACCCCACAAGCAAGTGGGCCATGTGGTGTAGAGAATTCTCCGATCTCTACTGATGCCGGCTTGTAAGGAGATAAGCTCTACAGATGGCATTCCCAACCCAAGCCACATGCATTGCTACTAAGTGGGCCAGGTGTGTAGTGAAACAAGCATGTCAAGTTACTCTCTTTTATAAAAGGGGTATAGATATAGATGTTCTTAGTGCAAGAGGAACTTCGCAAGTAAACCATACATTATAGTGGAGTATACAGCATTTCCTTCCAATAAAATTTTAGAATTCAAGATGCGGATATTGTTGAGGAACCATTAGGTTAACTTCATCATTCCCCATTTGAAATAAGATGGAGATAGAAAGTGGGTAATGCATTAATGAGGTTACAGAATCAAGTGGGTTTATTTTTCGTAGTAATTTGATCTGGGTTGAAGGAATAGGATTCATTGATTACTCTCTAGTATTGACGGAATAAGCACAATGTACAATTTGGATTAATGATTAATTGCTAGTCCTAGACAGGGTCATTGTTCGTTCTCTTGTGACTATGTGTTCCACACTGCTGTGACCTTGAGAATCTCATGTGAGGGGCACATGTAGATCTGTTGAAATTTTTTTCATGTCAGATGGGAGAATTGTAAACTATCATAATCTTAAACTAGCCTAAGCGATTAGCCTAGAAATCATCCCAGGCCTGTTTGGGTGAATTCAAGTGAAGTGTCACTTTAAGAGACAAGAAATTTAGAGTCGTCTTATCAAAAAGTACAATATTTCAAAATCACGCTCCTACTGGTCCTTTGCTAGTGTGCTCCTTGTGTGTCTGCCGTAGTGTTTTCTCTGTCCCTGTGCTGCTTGAATATGCTTCTCCTTGGCTCCACCACAGTTTTTTCATCCGTGCTCCTTCCCAATGTGCTTCCTGTTCATGTCATGATATGTTGTTCTCCTTGCACTGCTTAGCACTGAGGGTAAGAGTGAGATGCCATTTACCACTTGGGCTATATCTCATGTTTCAGGAGAAAACTCTCCATTGCACAAACATTACAGTGGACATTTTCTTTTCTTTCTTTATTTTACATCCAAATGACCCTCATATGGACCAAGGCACTTTTATTTTAAAAGGAAAATAGTAAGGTACATTTGTGCAACAGCATTACAAAGGAAAAATGAAAGCTTTTTACAGACAAATGTAAAACCTCATTTCATGTAGATCTAAAACCATTTACCTGAATACCTTTTTCTTTTCTTGGAAATAAAACCAAACTTGATAACATGAAGACCTGAATTATCAAACTCATTTATAAGATAAGGAAACTTGTGCAGTAGGAAATATCTTTCTACTCCTTTGTCACACATAACTGAAAATTCCAGGACATCAACCCCCATGGAAAGGATCATATGTGAAAACTTCTTTTATCCACCTCCCTCAATGAGGCCAATTTGAGAAATTGTTGGTTGTGATGACCCAACAATCAACAGGTAATCACCCAAAAATCACAGTAATCAACCTAACCATCAAATAAAAAAGTTTTCATCTATCATGATCAGTTCTTTCCTTTTTTTCAGATCATCCATTTGCATGCCATTGAAGCTAGTAGTACCAATGAGAACTACTGAAGCAATTTTTAGGCAATTTGCCTTTACAGTCTCCACAGAAGGCCCTGCCCGATGAATGGTCAAACAGTAACAACTACCACAATATCAGTGTTAGGTTGAATAACAGTGAGGTAAAAGACCAGTAGTGTCTCCACATGGGAATTCAATCGTCTGTTATAATTTCTTAGACCAGCTTTTGCATTGGATATGAGACTGAACATCATCCAAAAGCAAACAAAACACACACAATAACAAGAGTAGCATCATACTTTCTCAGCTAAAAAAAAGTAACAAATTACTGGATAAAGTACCCACCACATACCATAATAATTATTTGGGTATGCACTCACCAAATCTCACACCCTCAGGTCTCCTGAGTTTAGTAAAAGAGATGAAAAGATATTTACAAATGTAATTGCAATACATGAAAAAAAAATAAACAGAAAAAAAGAAAAAAAAAATGAAGGTAACAGCTTCCTCAAATTTGAAGAAACTCTAATCACATTCAGAAAAATATCCTGCATTCGGTAAAAGAGATGAAAGACTGGAGAAATGTAGTTGCATAATACAATTCTAACAACACCCACCAAAAGAGAGAAGGAAATCAAAAAAGAAAAAACTGTATCTGGCTTATATCATGTTCTTCCAAAAACAGGTCAGTAGGCCATGGATTCCCACCGGTGACAAGTAATGAAGCACACCTCTAGTGAGAGAATCTCTGGTTAGATTGCAAGAGTACATAGCTAAAGAAATAATCTGATCCTATTGGGAGTCTTATCCGTGGGTACAAATCAAATCTTTTAATTATAGAGAGATACTAATTTCTCTGTTGACCACACATGCTTGATCTGACTTGGGACCCGTGGCATGCAGGCCACACGATTTCCAACACAGCTAAAGAAATAATGGGTGTCTCACACATGTGAATCCAGCTGTGGTAAAAAACACCACAGCACAAGGATTTCACCGTTCTATCGGCCCTGACTGGTACTCTGTACACTAGGGATGCACAGCATCTCATATATTTCACCCTAAATTATCATTGTTGAGGGGCAAATAACCAATATCAACCTGTGCGGCAGAGTATCCATACATCAGTCACACAATCTGAGTTATTTAAAAAGGGTTTATCTGGGAACTATAGAGATTCACAAGCTTATCAAGCATGCTTACATCAACATAGTAAAAGACAAACTCATGCTTAGATTTAGGTGTCATGATATAAATATCTCCCACAAGCACACAAATACAAGCAAAGAAAAAATCCCAGTATCACTCTCTTAAGGGCGCTTGCCAAGAACATGAAATTATCATATTAGTTCCATGCTGCATGCATCATAGAAGCTGTTTCATCTCATCCCTATACGACCCTCTACTTCTTTATCCAATAAAATGAAAAACTCCCATGTTACATTTGATGATAAGATTTTGACAAGTTCCCCTTTGCATGGATTGAAATGAAATATATATTTGATGTTAACAAAGACGTAGCACTGACAAATGACAAAAGAAAGTCACTATTTGATCAAGAAAGATCTCACAATGCTGCACTCACTTCTAATGAAGATCCCATTTTGATCAGATGGATCTTCCAAGGACAATTTTCCCCTCTTTTTTATCACTTGTTTTCTCTTCTCTTTCAGTCCACTGTTATTTGCAAGTCCGGATCGGGACTGTGTAACAGGTCTTCAGAAGTCCACCATCCAATTTCAGATCAACACAAAAATGGGTCCCACAATCCAATCGATCATGTGAGAGAAACGTGATTAATTTCATGCCAGTGCCCAAAATTGTAGGAAATCGTGCGTGGTCCGCATGCCACATGTCCCACATCAAATCAAGTAGGCCGTAGGCCAGCAGAGAATTAATCCCACTTAGAGCACGTTTGGCAACGGTCTTCGCATAGAAACTCTCGCTCGTTTTCCATGGTCACAAACTTGATCTGTCCCTACAAATAAGACTCCCAATATGATCGATGGATGTGACTCTTTGGGACTTTCTATATAAGATAAGGGAGCCCTAGAGTCAGATAACTCTCTATTTCCGTAGGTAAGAACTATGCAATTAGATCTGATGTTTTCAATTATAAGTTCAACCTTACTGAAGGGCACACTCCTATTAAAGTGAGATTGAGGATATAAAGGGGAGGGGATGATATTCTATCTTGAACGGTCTAGATTATCATCATGTGGGCTCCACAGTGGATCTATGGAGACAGACGCCTTACACCGTTTGTGTGTAATATAGGTGCAGCAGAGGATCCAGACTCTTCAAAAGTAGAAGGGGCAGAACTCTGCATCTGGGTCCATATGCCAATTTTATTTAGGTAGAAGTTGGTGTCACGGTAAGATTGACCATCTGATGAATAATAAATATGCATACGTTTATCAAACCTTTGATCAGTACACTATGGCCCATTCGAACTCTTGCATTGATCTCATGATGTGACATCAGGCCCAACTCCATGCTTATCAAAGATTCTTTCACTCACTCGAATCTCAAAAAAAAAAAAAAAAAAGCTCAAATGCCATTAAATTGAAAGGCAGTTAAATCAAAGGCTATGGAATTTGATGGATCTGATTTTTTGGTTGACCCTTATGGACCATAAGATAACCTTTCCATCTAACCTCCCCTCCACTGATAGGCATGCTATAAGTTGGCCCCACAAGCTCATAGGAGAAAGTTTTCCACCCTCTTAAACCAACAAAGACCAGCCCGTAGTTTCTAAGTAGTATATGCCTGCATACATTTACAACTAACAAAGTTGGGAATTCATTTACCTACGCTGCCTCACTGTGTTAAAAAACTGTCTGGCCCAACTGGTTCTTGCCAAGTTTAATTTCAACACCCATGTGGGACAAACAAGATGCACCCTTAGCTATGCATGGTATGGAATATGGATTGAAGCAAGCCACAGTAGATAGAAGGATTTTCTTTTCATATAATTTCATTTCATATATAGAAACAATTGTGAGCCAAAAAACTTGCTTCAGAGGGGGCCACAATGTAAAAGAAAAAATTAATTTAATACTAATGTTGGCAGATAATCATGGAATTTTTTACTACTTCAAAATCCCAAAATTTTTCTTGGTTTCTTTCCAAACCCATCTCTCCAAAAGGCCCCCAGAAGACAACAAAAAAAAGTAAAAATCATGAAATCTTTTGTCTCAAATCCAGCACATCCTAAAGTGAAATAATTAGTGTATCAGGTAGGATCAAGCAAGACACAGATTGTGATGCACTTTTCCTTGAAGTTGCAGAATAGTAACGTTCTATAGTATTCTCATTGCCAAATGGAAAACCCAAATTGGGAAAGAACTAGGAGAGGCGAGGAGAGCTCCTCAGTTGCTAACATATATGCTTAAGGTACGTAGATGCTAAATACAAATGATGCATCCATATTTCATCATATATTAATTTAATATTTGAACAGACTTGTTACTCACATGTAGGAACAAGATTCTTATTGATCTAATTATAAATATAGGAGGAATCATGTAGATTAACATTTATAGCCCTATTTATGTATATATAATACGTAAGTTTTGAATGCAGAATTCATGGTTAAATGAGCTACATCTTTAAGATTATGAAAGAGGTTGAGGATGAAGGATAGAAGGTGAGGGATGAAGAAAATAAGGCAGATGTCAATGGGCATTTACTTTCCTATCATTTGAATTCCTATGGTGATGGCCGGACACTCTTTTTCCATCTTCTGTTGATTCTCATCATCATCAAAGCCTTGTCCCAAAGATGTTCAGGTTGGATACATGACTTTTGTTCTCCATTCAGATTTATCTTGCAAATCCTTAGATAGATTGCACTTCTTTAAATCTAACCTTACTATTTTCATCCATATCTTCTTCCATTTTCCCTTTTTCTTGGCAGCCCATCAACTTCCATAAAAAAAAGACTTTTTTCCTCACCCGGTATCATTGCTAGCCTATATCGTACATGTCCAAGCTATCCCAAACGGGTCTCTCTTCATTTATCACTTATTGGTGCTACCCTGAAATGCTTTTGAATGTACTCACTTCTAATTCTATCATTTCTAATTTTACCATAGTTTCATATTAGAATTTACACCTCTGTTACACTCATTTTGTGGATGCGTTGCTTCTTGACTAATCTACGATCTGCTACATAGGTCATAGTTGGCCACATCATCTCCCTTGATTCTATTGCCATAAAATTCCTATGTTAATTGTTCTATGCAAACAAATTGGCCCTTAAAAACCTTCTCCATCAACAATTTGCAAGTAAATATGTTTTTCTTTAGAATGGTATCCAGCTAATTATAGTTGTCAGCTATGTTACTCTTAAGCCAGTAATATAAACGCAACTTAGGAAAAAAGGTAGAAATTGTATATGGGCGGTGGTTGCAACAACCATGCAGCCTTATCCCAGCTATGTTCGGGTCAGCTACACGAATCATGTCCCTCCATTCCAATCTATCTTGAGCTAAATTTTGGATAGGTTGCACCACCACCACCAACCTATGTGTAGTGAAACACATGCAAATACAAGACCAAATTAACCATCACTTCTCTCATTTCAAATATTACACAAAGAAAGTAGAGTAGGGTACACATAAAATGATTAAGTTAGGATCGTAGAATTTCTGTAAAACTCAAATCTAGGACATAGGCTCCAATTCTCTCTCATTCCCTTCTCTTTATAACCAAGTCATAATCATCTTCAATCATCTTCAATATCATCAACAGCTCCATCTTCCATTTCAACAAGGTCATTCAAATCTAAAAGGCAGTGGTCATTTAAATCTGGAATGGAAATGTATAATTCTAAAACATCCATCATCTCCACTATCAAATTGACCATTGGATGGGATAAAGCATCCAAACCACTGAGTTTCACCTCAATTTTTGACACATAATATGGAGAAGTTGCAAGTGTGATTTTCTTCATTAAAGAATGTCTTTGGAAAGAAACGCTTCCCATCAATGTCGCTCAATGCTACTAAGTGATGGCTACCATGTCTTTCAAATTATATAACAACATATCGAGGAGAGCAATAATGCGTGGAGATCCATTGATTTGAACTTCAGTGATGGTTGCTCAAGGCAAGCTCTCCTCTGCCAAATGCCGACATCCGATTCCGACAAAGATGGCAAGCCAACTTGGAACCAATTCATCCCTCAACAATCATCATAACAACTCAAACCGGCCAAGATTATAAAATCCATCATCACCTACACCACTTTGAATGCCATCATCACCTGCACCTCTTTGAATGCCTACCACTTTTAGTGCAACTAGAAGCACCTCAATAAGGTATTCATGACCGACTAGGACAAGCCTACTATGGAAATATTAGTCATTGTCTCACCCGACCACTTTGGCACAATCCTTGCCATGAACGACCCATGCGGTAGCATGTGGTGTTGACTGAAGAATCTTGGCAGGAAAAGATGGAGTGCAGGTAGTGGTGTGCTCACGTCCCCCATGTCGGGCATGACCAACAGTTGGATTATAGGGCCCCACTTGGTGGCACTCTCTTGAGGCTATGAAGACAATGAAAAACCATGGGACACTTTGTGGCGCTCTCTTGAGGCTATGAAGACAATGAAAAACCATGGAGAGTGGTTGGTTTCTCTACATTCAGAGATTTCTTTGGTTCATGTTGCTTCCGTTTGTAGAGATGAATTGGTTTACTTATTGTTGCTTCATGTTGCTTCAAATAAGTAAATCAAGTCATCTCTACAAAGAGAGGTAACATGAACCAAAAATTTTCCCAATATAGAGAAACCACTCCCCATGGTTTTTATTCTCTTCATAGCCCCCCTAAAGCGCCACCAACTGCACCCCATAATCCTACTGCTCAGCAATGCCCACAACATGGGGGAGGTGAGCACCCCACCACCTCCACTCCATCTTGTCCTTGTAAGACTCTCCAATCAACACGCCTTGATTCCTCACCATTCGTTCTCGGTGAGGATTGGACCAAAGTAGTCCAACTAAATATTGACAAAGATCTTCTAGTTGTAGGCGCTTGCCTCATTGGAATGCTTGGCTCGGTCAGTTATGAACACCTCATCAAGGTTCTTTTGGTTGCGCTCGCAATGGTAGACGTTCAAGGAGGCGCAGAAAGTGATGGACTTCTCAATCTTGGCCATTCAAATGACTGTGATGAGGGATCTAGCTGGCTCTCACTTTCGTTGGAATAGGTGACGGCATTTAACACAGGAGAGACCGCTTTGAGCAACCCATTTCTGGATGCACTTGAGGCAGTAGTTGTGGTTACATAGGTTCTGCAACACGCGGAAGAGGGAGAGAAATCAAATATTAAAAAAAAAAAAGCACAAGATGACAACTCTACAAACTACTACAACTAGTAATTGATCAACAACTACTACTGTTATAATGTGAAGTGTAACATTATAATAATTGATAACAACTATTAAACCATTTAATACCAAAACTAACAATGCTCAGATAGCTCAAGTGTTAAAAATGCTCAGATTGAGTAATGGCTTAAAAATCACAAATCAGAAAATGGATACGCAAATGTGCCCTCAGGTACATCCATTTTATAATTGAACATTAGTTTACTAAATAAGAACTATGCATTTATAATTGTTTTTCTTTTTCTTTTTTTTTTTTTTTTTTTTTTTTGTTAATGTTATTACAATAGAAAAAATCGGTGCCTATTTAGCTTAAAAGATGATTCAACATGACTGAGTTTTAGTTAACTATAAGGGAAATGGTGTGAATAACTCTATAGGGAAAAGTTGTACTTACAATTTACAAGCTTGATATGGTAAAAGTCTTTCTACACTAGGAAAATCACGAGTGTTCTTCTACCACTTTACAGGGAAGAGTCCATTCTTCTCTTGTGAAATAAAATGTTTCTAAACAAAAAAAAATGTTGGTTAGATTTTTATAGGGATTTTTACGCAGAAGCACTTGTTAAATATATTTTTCACGATCGAAAGGGAAAATAACTAGACAATGACTGCAGGGTAAGAGGCCCACATTTTTTTTTTTTTTTGGATGAAAATACTCCTATCTTGCAATCGCATAGGCTAATAAGCATTATGTTTTTTTACCAAGAAAAAAAAATAATCGCAATATGTTGTGTGATCACAACATATTTCAGCTACAATGGATTCTCAACATAGGAAATCACATGTTCTTGTCATTGAATCCAAGAGATGGTTGGAAGCCTAATAAAATCCTTACTTTTATTTCTTAGAAGGGTTTTACTTTTCCCGCTGATATAGAAATGGTTTCTCCTTTAATAGGACTTTGAGATTTACTCTCCAAACCCCTCTCTTTGAAATGTTTTTCAGTTTTGATGTACCCACCAAAGAGATTGACCCATTGTTTTATCACCAAAAGCAGTAAGAATTCAAGAGGATTTTCTCTATCTGCTGATGGAAACGAAAAGTCAAGGGATTTGGTAGTTCTTTTTTCATTTAAAGGATTCATGGGTTTTGCAAGAAAGAGAGGGATCCGCACATCTGCAGAGCAGAAGCTGCTACTGCAACATATTTTATTAGTGTTGTTAAGAAGCCCAATTTATTGGATCTTGAGATTTTGACAATGATGAAAATAATCCCACTTAGATTGATGTTCATCTGCATCCTCTTAAATTAAACAATCTTCAACGATAACAAGGATGTCTTGGTGTTGACTATAAAGGCAGTATTGTTGAGATTATACTTTTTCTCAAGGTCTGGACAAATCTGCCTATGA
This sequence comes from Camphora micrantha, assembly GCA_003546025.1. NCBI lineage: Eukaryota > Viridiplantae > Streptophyta > Magnoliopsida > Laurales > Lauraceae > Camphora > Camphora micrantha. The sequence continues at coordinate 5,115,582 of QPKB01000001.1, read as the reverse complement.
CCTGTTGGGTTGATCCTCATCCTCTCTGAGGAGACAAAAAAAGTTCATCCCCCGCACCACCCACCCCACACACACACACACAAAAAAAAAATAATAATAATAATAAAATAATAAAAAATTAAAAAATTAAAAAATTAAAAAAACGAAAATTTATGATATAAGGCCCTAAGCTCTGCTGTCATTTTTAAAAATTGCATCCTTTTGCCATTAAAGATGTCTCCATAAATATCCTCTTTTTGTATTAAGGGGTTGATGTGTTTTGTGTGGAATCCATTTTAGCTACTGATGAAGGGCACAAACTTTTAAAGCATTTTTTTTAATGATTTTAGTATCTAAGGAGCGAAAGATTTAAGCACCAAAGAAGGAAGGCATTTAATGCGGTAAAAAAAAATTCAAAGACACGAAGGTATGTAATAAATTGGTGAACCAAAGGAGAGTATTAACCAGGACTTAAGAGAGGACACAACTTATTATATAGTAAGCAACAGAAATTATCATGTGCACACCTGATCATAGGCCCACGTGATGATCAATCCACGGGTTCACACAGGGGAACCCCTTGAATTATATTGATCCCATGGGTTTGCACCCATCCAAATTGATTGGGCCGTAAATATATATATATATATATATGGCCAATGATCAAGGGTTTAGGATGAACAGGTGGCCTGCAAGTATAATGGTTTTGTACACAGGTAAGGACCATCCAGATCTTCCAAACCCATGCAGCCCCCGTCCCAAGGTCAGGTACGAGCACAAGTATAATCCTGTAGTAAGAGATGTTAAAACATATTTAGACCACAAGGACTTAAGCACATTCATCCTTCATTGAAACAATATAACACACGTTACCTAACTAAGATGCAAAAAAAAAAAAAAAAAAAAAAAAAAGAACAGTGCCTACGATCACATTGAAAGAATCCACACAATAGGGCTTGATTTAGATCTAGATGCACAACTTGATAAGTGATGGTGTGAACTGACATGTAAGGAAAGATCACAATAATATGCTTGGCATGTTAGATTTTTTTTCACTAGCTAAAACATGAATTATATCCTATCATTCAAAGAGAAAGAAGTTATGGAATCAACATTGAAAATCACCAAACCCATTTACTGGTCCATATTTCGCTTGGGCAAAACTAGAAGAAGGCAAAATCTTTGAAAATATATTGTATTTCTCACCTATTGGCCCTCTCAATGAAATTTTTTCCCTCCGCAGTTGATGCATTGATATCTTCATGACAAATTTTAGATGTCACAAATTACAAGTTGGGTCTATCAACTAAAGATCAAGAAAGAGGTGATTAATTATCCCTTTTGCTATCATGTAACAAAGATAAAAGATACCTGCAAAAAGCAAATGAAATGAAGAGAAATTGCAGTTGCATCACTTGCCTGGAGAAGAGAGATGAGTGAAACGATCTAGAGGCATGATATAGAAATTCCAAGGTTTTTGTTTCAATGTCTGTACACAAATGTTCATCGACCACCGTCTACATATATAGACAGAGTGAGGGATGCAAAATCATATAAGTGCTTCCACTGAATTGTAAAAAATCTACGAAAAGATACGATTCTTCATGCCTTACTCCATTTTTACTAAAAAAATCTACGAAAAGATACGATTCTTCATGCGTTACTCCATTTTTACTAAAAATGCTACGAAAAGATACGATTCTTTATGCATTACTCCATTTTTACTAAAAAATCTACTAAAAGATACGATTCTTCATGCGTTACTCCATTTTTACTAAAAAATTCAATAATGCACTCATTGTTTCCTATCCAATGCTTATCTCAAATAAAGGATTGGCCGCCATCTACATATCGACAGAGTGACGGTTGCAAAATGGTCTAAGATATTCCCCTTGCTAACAAAAATCTTCAAGATTTTGAATTGTAAAAAATCTTCAAAAAGATACGAATCTTCATGCGTTACGCCATTTTTACTAAAAAATTCAATAACGCACTCGGTCCTTCCTATCCAATGCTTATCTCAAATAAATGTAGAAAAGGAATGTGGACGATAAAGTTTCACGAACAATAAATTGATGCTTATCTCAAATAATTGTCATGACAGGCAATGAACGTTATTTTTATTTTATTTTATCTTATTATTTTTATTATTTTTTTGGTTTCATATGCAATTTTGAATTGAGAAATGGTCTTTGGTTCACAAATTTCGAACTGAGAAACAGGGCATTGTAATAAAATTCCAAGTCCATCAAATCAGCCTAAACCCCTGACCTATGGCCCTCAAGTTTAATGCTTTTATAAGCATCATTTTTGTATGATCTCAATCCAATGATTAGTCTAATTCAGATGGGTGTAAAAAAAACCTAGAGCTTGGAGGGCAGCGGCATGTGAAGGTTCTATTGGATCATTGTGGGGCCATGGCTGGTCCCACACAGATGTCTGCATGGTAGGTAATAGGCGAGATAGATGCACAGGATATTTTCACGTTGTGTCTATCACAATTGCTTGTGTGCATGTCTTACCACACCAGGGAGCATGTGGTCAACGCTCTGTATATATAGGGACTATTTCCCAATTACATGATGTGACTATGTCACAATTATCTGTATGACTGCAATCATTTATAAACATGGATCCTAATCGTACAAAGATTGATCCTATCTAATTACAGAGCTATGTATGATCCAATTAGGACTACATTGATTGAAATCAAATCTTCTGAGTACGGGTCCATGGGAGTATGGTCCTCAATGTTCTGTAGTGTCTATACATGAATAAAATAGAGACAGTTTGCAGGTTGGTTTCTAATCTTGACGTGTAGTACCCTTCAAATTCAGAAACTACACACAGAGAGAAACAATAAGGAATATAAAGCATAGATGAAGTCAAATGTATTGCAGAAACAAGACAAACATAGGATTCACACACCTAAGACCAAAATGAAACTTTATACACCTCCCAAATAAATATCAGATCCAATACTTGCTCTCGCAAATTCCATACTCGCACCCATATATTAAAGCCTGAAGCCACATTTAAAAGTAAAATATATAAATATATATATATATATATCAAAATTACCCAAGCATCACCGATGAACTGATGTGGTTGAATAATCCCACATTACAAAAGGCGTCATTTTTACGTGATCATAAAAAGAAGTGGGCCGAAGAAGCAAACTATTATAATCTGAGAGGGATAAACATTCAAGCCTCAAAAACATCTGCAAGTATAGATATTTAAGGAATGCAAAAAGGTCTACCTGAACAATTGATATATTCTCAAGAAACTTTCCAAACAGAGGCCAGTGACGAAAAGTCATCAGAATGCATCTAAATCATCCATGGGAATTCTATTATAAGCATGGCCCTTGCAGCATATGAAGGAAGATTAAAGATGAAATGAGAAAATAATTGAATGCTTACCACCTTTTTTTTAAGTAATGGTAAATTTTATTGATAAAACACCAAAGTACAACAACACCAGTATAAGAGACTTATACCCAAAAATAAATAAAAAATTACACAAGAATAACCACCCAAGGAGAAGATCTTAGGACCCCTTGCTTGGCTAAGGAGTCCGCCGACCCATTACCCAATCTAATCACATGAGAAAAAACTACAGATAGAGAAGAACCCAGCTCCTTTATCTCATTGAGAAAAAAGCTGAAATTTCCAAGGTTTGACCACTAACCTCATAACCCAAGAGATACCATTAGAAGAATAACTCACCACTATTAGACGGCCCTGAAAAGAGCGAGAGAAGATCTTTAGAGTCTCCAAAATAGCCAACACCTCCGCTTCATTGGAATCCCTCACTCCAATGCTTAGCGCGTTATTCTGCCAAACATTAGAACAAACAGACAAACCATGTAAAAACGACGGTCCATCAGGAGATACGTCTGAACTGCATTGCATCTACATCCCAGAACCCTTTTTTTAAAAAAGATGAAGAGGATCCAAATTCTAGAACTCAAACTGAATGTGTCAACTGCACAGGTTTCGCATCAAAGCCTAGATACATTTGAGAAGCAAATATGCAGTTTTCCAGGCAGATCGAGAATAATCCTTCTGAAGTAAGTCTATAGCTTCTCTGAGTATTTTGTTAACAATAACAACTAAAGGTCTCACGATAGGTCATGAAGGCACTACCCTCTTTCAATTTAAATCTGATAAATAGTTACACTGGATCAGGTACAAGGTCCGCAGTCCAATTTATAATTAGGTGAGGTTCGGATTCAGTCCAAGCAAGACTCATTTACCCTACTACCCAATTTTTTTTAGTATATTAAATATTCATTATGGGTAAAAGGGAAAAAATTTCGAACCTTGTAAAAATCCAAACCCAAATCTAGATCTGACTCAAGACTGCATACAGATCTCCTTTGAATCTGCGACAAAAAATATTTTTAAGGGAAACAAGACTATTAAGGAAGACTTACGGGATGAGAAATACATTTTGTAGAAAGATACAGACAGAAAAAGATAGAAAAAAAGTAACCTCTGGATGAAGCTGCATCAAAGATGGCGGCGACCTTCCTATGAACAAAGCTTCCTCTTGCAACCCTTGTTCACTAAGAAATCTGCTAGAAATATTATATATATATATATATATATATATAAAAGACAGAGGAAGAAAGCTTGATCCAAGCTTATCCCCCAAAAAAGAATTCATTTCCAGCAGTTATTAAATTAAATGGCAGGATATATCATCATCATCATCAAAGCCTTGTCCCAGCTATGTTGGGGTCAGCTAAACTAAATGTGTTAGTGAAGATTTGAACCCATGACATTTAGAAAAATGTCACCTCTTACTACCAAAAGCACTAGTGACATTTCTAATGGCACGCTATTATATATCATGGCATATAAAAACCACAAATTTAAATTGAAAATGTAAAGAGATTTATACATTTGAATTGAATTAGCAACATTGTTTATAGTTGTTCATCTCAAATTTTCTTTAGACATAAAAAAATAACATGTTCAAGGGACTGATACAATTTTAGTTTGGGGAACTTGATTCCACCACCAAGCACATGACTTCAGCATGAAAGGAGCACTTTCCACGAGCTTCAACTGTAATTACCATAAGGATTCTATAAGAGATTGTAGAGAAAATGATTTATCAAAGAAAAAAAATGAAAATTGGATGCAGATTGCAGCTCCAACCTTCTTCAGTCATGGGTTCAATTGGAATACAATTCACATGTCAGGTTCCAATGCATGTTACTTTCTCACGAGTGTAACAAAAGAGATGGTAACTTTAGAGGTTCTTTTATGATATAATAACAGATAACCGGCAGTTCAAAAGTTGTAGCGCCTGTAATTGCTTAATTTCAGCAGAAAGAGCATAATAATCCATTTTTCATGTAAAGTAGCTGAAGATCTTTGTATCCCATCCGAGTCAATGTTGCTCAGATTCTCAGTGACTGAAGTTTGTGATTGTTTTAACGAACATGTAGAATTCTCGAATCCCATCTCATGCTTTTACTCTCAATCCCAAGAAGCAATCTGATTGATGCATTGAAATTGTGTGATATGGTGTTCCTTTCTAATATTGCACTTCCTAACCCACAGATGATCATGTTACAAGCACCCCGTGAAAGCAATTTGAAGGCACCGCAAAGTTCAACACAAACAAACAAGATGACAAACTAATGAATCACCTCAAAACAGCATTTCTCAGAAATCTTCTCCATCTAATTAATATGAGTTTAGCTGGCAGGCAATAATCTTCTTCATCTAATCAATATAACTTTAGCTGGGAAACAATAACGCATAATCAATACCTATACTTCAGTTACAGGCTGAAAACATCTCAGATTGTCACTCCTCTTCTTTTTGGTTATGACATTATTGGTTCAGGCGAAGACTACAACCAGTACAGTCCTCAAAAGGCATATTGCAGGACCAGCGCCTCGAATAGGAGGTATCCAACCAACAAGCAACTTGCTGTTTGAGAATCCATCACTCCCTTTCAAATAATGTCCATGCGCATTCAGTAAATCACTTCATATCATGTAAGTTAAGTCATATCATTAGCATCACCACACCAGTAGTCCCCACATGAACAAGAGGCATTACTAAAATGGTGAAAATGATTGGTGTCTGTAATGATTGCTGAAAACGATGCCATGTAACTGATGTCATATCATTAGCATTACCAGTAGTCCCCACACGAACAAAAGCCATTACTGAAATGGTGAAAACGATTGGTGTCTCTGACAACAATCTCCCTCTCCATTACCATTGACACAAACTTAATTGCCGAATGACAATCACCACACATCCTGATGTTCTTTTTTATTCGAATGGTAGCCCCAGGAGGAGTGTTGAGAAGTGCAAATGCAAGAGCAAGTTTCTCACTATGGTACTGCAACTTTGCTTCCCTCTCCTGCTGATCCACGAACAACAACACATAATTTGTATCTGGGACATACCCAACTTCCTTGATTTTCGCACTTATCTTCTCCCACATCTTATGTATCTCTTCTCTCTGTGGATGTGAATCATCATTTGCCACAAACATGTGAACCGAATTTTCAATCTCCACCCAACTGCAAGCAGGTTCTTTCTTCACCCCACTGTCTTTCATCATCTTTCTCACTCTTGCGGCATCACTCCATCTTCCGGCAGAGGCATATATGTTAGAGAGCAGCACATGGGGACCAGAATCATGAGGATCAAGCTCGAACACACGCTCTGCAGCATATGCCCCCAACTCCATATTCCGATGCATTCTACAAGCACCAAGCAAAGCACCCCAAACAGCCGCTGTTGGTTCAATTGGCATGTCATTTATGAACCTTTGGGCTTGATCCAACAGCCCTGCCCTGCCAAGAAGATCAACAATAGTCACGTAATGTTCAACCTTGGGCTCCACATTGTACCTCTTCATCAATTCAAAATAAAATTGTCCCTCATTCAAAAGTCCATTGTGGCTGCAAGCAGTAAGAACACAAAGGAAAGTAATTTCATTCGGTTTGATGCTGATCCTCAGCATTTCTTCAAATCGTTGTATGGTTTCCTTCCCCAGCCCATGTTGCGCGCATCCAGTTAGCATTGAATTCCAAGAAACTACATCACTTTTATCCAATCGATCAAAGACTTTCCTTGCATCCTCAATACTACCTGCCTTTGCATACATGTCGAGAAGAGTATTACCAACAAAAGCAATAAGCTTACACCCTGATTTTATCATGTGGGCATGCACCCATTTCCCCTGCTCCAAGGCACCAATACTTGCACATGCACTGAAAACACTAGAATAAGTGAAATGGGTAGCTTCAAAACCTGCTCTTTGCATCTTCCAAAACTGCTTAAAAGCCTCCTCTCCCTCACCCTTTCGAGCATACCCTGCAATCAAAGCATTGCAAGAAACCTCATTCTTGCAGGACAACCTGTCAAATACCAAATTCGCCTCCTTCATGTCTCCATTTCTAGCATACATATCCAAAAGCGAACTACCAACATAAACATTCAAATCGCAGCCATACTTAACACAGAATGCATGGACTTGTCTACCTTGTTCACTGCTTTGAGCAGCCCCAGATGCCTTCAAAAGGCTCGCAAAAGTGAATTGGTTTGGTTTCAATCCTTGCCGAAGCATTTGTGGAAACAATCTGATTGCTTCCTCCGCTCGATCATTCTGCGCATACCCAGTAATCAAAGCAGTCCAAGTAACCATATCCTTAAGGCGCATTTCATCAAACGCCTTCTGTGCATCAGACAAGCTGCCGCATTTTGCATACATATTGATGATGGTGTTCAGTATAAATAGATCAGATTTGAGTTTTGATCCTAGGAAGTGGGCATGGACAATTCTTCCCTCTTTCAGTTTCTTCATCTGGGTCGCTCTCTTTAGCATCCGGTTGTAGATTTCTGGGTCAAGTTCAATTGACCCACGATCAATGAGGTCGAGAACATGAAGGCTTGTTGGTGAGTTGTTGCTTCTGCGGAGAAGGTCATGATCTTGGATGATGGGAGAAGGGTCACCTTCTTCACCTTCTTCCCAAGCGTCTAAGTCTGAGAAGGAGCGCTCAGTGGCAGAAGTAGCAAATTGGAAGGGAATCAGATGCAGAAATGCAGCTTTTGAGATGTGGGTGATTTGGGTGGAAAGGGAGAGAGGTCTTGTCTTCATCATGTTTGGAGATTTTCAAGGGAAGTTTAAAATATATATGAACTTACAAATCAAACTGACATCTCTGCTAGCTTCAATTTACCTGTTTGAAAACTGGAGAGAAGTACATTCTATACACATTGTTTATAGTGTTTGATTCTCAAAATTGGTTCTGTATCTCTTCGGGTTGAATCTGTTATGCTGAAAATTTGAGAAAAGAAAGATGGAAAGATGAAAACCATGAAAACTATGAACAATAGAATCTAATGGTAGAGCCCGTGTGGCAGCTTGACATCATTTCTTAATAAATTTTTATAGTAGAAGAGATTTCCATAGGCCCCACAAAGAGTTGGTGAATGTTTAGAAGGTACATGCCTAGAAGATGATTAATTTATTTTTATTTTTATTTTTTTTAACCATAGGAGAGAATATTTGGGGTTTGTTTAAATTTTTATATCACTCTATGTTTTTTTAGATTTCTTAGAAATTCAATTACAAGAAAAAAAAAAGTGGATTAAAAGAGCACTAAATAGCATTCAAATATATTCATAAAAAAAAAAAATAAGGGTACTTCAACATGAGAAATATCCCGCTATGGCTCAGATAAATTAAATTGTGCGAAAATAAGGGTCCCAACTGCTTCTCTATCTTGAATATTTTTATTTTTCAATATAAGCATGGAACCTGAGATTTTGCCTTAGAAATGCTATAAAAAGAAATATATATATATATATATATATATATAAATTTCCACTAATATTTGGAGAAGCCATGGTTCCATGTTCCCCTGCCCTGTTCCCCTGCCTCTCCTCCTTCTACTCGCGCTTCTTGCCTCTTTAAATTTCTAAAATTTGATTTATGCAAACTAATGGGCCCTTAGGAATGCATTTCTTGAAATTCTTAAGAATACAATTGCAAGCAAACAAATAAGATTTTGATATTTGCTAGGTTCCTTGTAATTATTTGTGCAATGTCTAATTATTTGTGCAATGTCTAATAGGACAAGGCTGTATGAATATTATTTTAATATATAAAATGGTCTCGTGAATTCTTTAACGTATTTATTGTAAATGGTGTTGAATATGTCATGTGACCCAGTCTTATGACAACTCATCTCCAGCTGAATAGAAAACTCATTAGGAATGATGCCAAGCCAGCCATACATCTTTCAGTGATATACCTTCTCCTTTAGGGCGTGTTTGGTAATTTTACTAATAGAGTAAAGTGAAGTGAAGTCAAATTAAACATCCCATCAAAAGCACTTTTCCAAAAAATTCCCTCCATCTTTACCTTCAAAAAAATTCCGTCAAAAATAGCAACTACATTTACTCACTAAAAGACAAAAAAATTCCGTCTCCATTACAAATGCAAGAGAAAAAAATATTCTATCACAAACAACTAAAAACAAAAATGGTACCATCATAGGACTTACTTATATTTTATTCATTCTACTCATTTATTTCACTTCACTCCACTTTATTTTAAAAGTAAATTACCAAACGGGCCCTTAAGGATTATAGTTCCGATTCCAGATATACCTTATCCTTAACTATTATGGTTCCAGTTTCGGATCCACCATGGATTCGAATCGGAACAAAACTGATCTATTTACAACCCTACCCACTTTATTATAATATATCATTAAGTAAATGTATGAGAAGGAAAAAAAAAAAAAATTGAAAACCCTTTTTAAAGAGAGAAAACCAGAGTTAGCAAACAACAAATACCTCATGGAATAAAGAATTGTAAAATTTATTTCAACCCTCATTTTACTTTACTCTTTGCAAATAAAAGAGGCCCCCAACATGAAAAAGCAGCCACAAATAAGAAAGTTGCTTGAACCACCAAAAGATTCTGAAGAAATATGAGACCTTTTGATAGGTAGTCCAAAAAACAAACACTTAATACTGAATTGACAAATTCGAGAACTCCCAAAACCATAAAACCTCAACATGATGAATGGTTTCATCGCATAAAATGCATTTAAAGCCCATATAAAAGAGACCTCGTAAATTAAGCTCTCCAACTTCAATTTTACATCAGTCTATTTGAAACATTGACCAAAAGAGGGGGAACAAAACAGAGCCCAGTATATTGCTCTTAACAAGCTACATTTCATTGCACATCTATATCCAAGACCTTGCTTGAAGTTTTTGCCTTTGGAATGGATAAGTACAACACCCCATCTTTCACCTCTGCCTTGATTTTCTCCATCTCAATGTTCTCAGGCAATGCAATTCTACTGCTATACCTCCCATAGCTCTTTGGAGACCATTCCTCTTCCTCCTCTGCTTGTTTTTCTGCCTTGACAACAAGCATCTTCTCCTCCACGCAGACCCTAACATCCTTCTTGGTCATGCCAGGCATGTCGAATCGCATCTTGTACTCGTTTTCGCCATCTTTGATCTCCCATGGGGTCCTTCCCCTCCTGTACCCTCCACCACCTTCTTCTCTCATTGCAGGGTATGTAGAGGGGTCCTCCATTATCCTTTCCATGGTGTCCATCATCTGCTGCACTGTCCTGGCTGTTGGGAAACGGTCCCAGATACCTGAACAATCAACAAACATATGTCAATGTTGGCAATGCATTGGATAATATGCGCTCAAGCCAGACAACACTCATTTATTCATCAGGTTGAAAATTCTATCCAAAAGCAACCTAAAAGTCAAAAGGTCCAATAGGCCTACAAATCCATAACCATGTAAAATCACCTACAGAACACAATATCCATCTGACAGGAACCCCACTGAAACTATACTTAGTTTGCATCAAGAATCCAGACTCATGGTCTATGACCCTCCTCTTTACAGTTCTGATAGATATTAGAAGTACTCCAAACGGTCAGATGAAAAAGCATATAAAAAAAAAAAGTAACTGGGTCATTACCTATTGGGGCAACCTGAACCATCTTCTGTTTTGCTTGGGTGGGTTGCGTGCTATTAGCCTTCTGCAAATGATCCAAGTTCTCCCTCCTCTCTGCTGCCATGGCCTTTAAGCTTCTACCTTGGCTTCTAACTTTGACATGTGAAAACCCAAACTGACTGCGAGATGATGCTGCAGATGCATCTCTCCTTGATGAAATGGGGAGAGAGATGCTGAGATTAGAAAGAGATGTAGACATATCTTTTTCCTTCAGATGGCTATGTAGATCTTTTTCTGTGGGAAATTGCAGTATTAAGATTGTTTGAAGCTTGGGGTAGAAAGGATGTGAATGGGGGTATTTAGCAAGTGAAATAGAGATCTCTGGAACATAATGTCTGAGAGGTTTTGAGTTTGGATGTCTCTGGAAGAAGCTAGGATTTGGGTGTAGGCTCTAGAGGAGTCCAGAGGGAGCCCGATGTTTCTGGAAAGGACAAGGATATTTATTTCGATATGCTGGGCTTTTTGCGTGGTCTTTCTGACTACTGTTGACTGTCGAGTGGCAGTTTGCTGCTCTGGATGAAGGGACGTGGTCCATCGTTTTAACAGGAAACAAAGATTATAACTATTCCTGTAATTAAAGAGGAGATTTGTTTGGAATGAGATTTTGAATGGACGAGACTTATTTGAGGTAAGTGTAGTAGCTTATGTCAATAAAGTTATAACTAATTTTAGGATTAAAGAAGAAGATTTGAAGAGATTTGTTTGATTTTAGATTAGAAGGGAGGAGATTTATTTAAGATGAGTGTTATGGCCCACGTCAAAGCCTCGGCCGTGTATTTTTCTCTTCTGTATTTCTTCAAAAAGAGAGCCTCAAAAGCTACTCCTATTGCTTTAATAAATAGTGGGTTGAAGCTTAAATTTCCAAATGTTCTGTTTGCTCTTGTTTTTCATTTCAGTATCAAAAGCTGCTCCTCCAATGAAAACCTTTAATATAAAAGATCTCAGGGCAATGGCTTGGTGAGAATACAGATAGTAGCAAGGTGAGAGACTTTAAGAGTTTAAACCATAGATATGAGAATATCAATTATTTTATCTGGGCCCCCACCTTTATCTTTTATACTAGAGACGTGAGGTGAGACGCTCTTATAGGAGCATCTCTATTTTTCTATATAGTATCTATCTTTATTATCTATTTGATTTAATGGATGGGTGTCTTACTGGATTACTCCACCCCTCTACACATACAGCATCAAGACTTCAAAATTGCAGCATGTGTTCCACATATGGTGCCCACTTAGATACATGTCAATCCGACCCTATTAGATCATTCTAACTCTTAATTCACTAGCCTCACAATTTAAGATTTAAAATGTCAGAAAGAAATGAACTTTTACCCTTATATTTGATGTTTGATATCAATTGCTCGCGTCTGCGAGGGGGTTGAATTGGTGATAAGGTCCCCACCCAAAGTTGGAAAAACATCCTTGTGATTGGTGGAGTGCATAACAACAGGAGGGTGCAATTTAAGTTTCATCACATTCCAATTATTCTAGGGCTATTTTTTTTTTTTTTTAGTTTTTTGTGTTGTACATTAAGTTACAGAAAAAATTTATTTATTATTAATTTGTCTGTTTTGTAGGCTATCATGAGGGCTTGGTTGTAGGCATGTGCATGGGACGGAGTGGGAAGGATTTTGATCCCAGAAGAGACATTAATCCTTGTAGAACCGTTGGTTAAAAGGTCCTTGCAGAGGCCCTATTGTATTTCAATTGAAAGGAGTGATGAAGGCTCCTACAAGATCTCAACACATTCAATTCAGATGTTTGGATTGAATTTCAGTATGTCAATAGACTACTGGTTACAGGGAGTGGGACACTTGATGGACGAGGAGCTTCTGCTTGGCCACACAACCAATGCCCAAAGAACTTTAAATGCAAACTACGTACCCCCAACAGCAAGTTTCATTTCTTCAAGTACCAATTCTTTTCTCCTCTATAAAAGTTTAATTCTGTGCATCAATAACTCTAATTGACCAAAGGATTCAATGTGTTGTGTTATGTTATGTTCAGTCCTTAAAATTAAGCTTTGTTTCAGATGGAAAGGTCCGGGGCTTATCTTCAGTCAATAGCAATTTCTTTCACATGAACATTTTTGGATCCAAAAACATCATACTCCAATCCCTTAAAATCTCCGCGCCAGATGATGTATTCCTAATACAGATGCAATTCACATAGGAAGTTCAAGTGGTATCAAGATATTTCATTCTATTATTGGCACTGGCGATGGTTGCATCTCCCTTGGTCCTGGCAGCTCCAATGTCTCCATATCCATCATTTTTTGTGGACCTGGCCCTGGTATCAGTGCAAGTAGCCTTGGTAAATATCCTAATGAAGAAGATGTTGTTGGCTTAACTGTGCGAAATTGCACCTTTACTGGTACTACCAATGACTTGAGGATCAAAGCATGGGAAGCTTCTCCTGCAAGTACTACTGCATCAAGTTTCACTTTTTGATGATATAGCTCATGAACAATGTTTATAATCCAATCATCATATATCAAGAATATTGCCCTTACAAATCTTGCAATCTAGAGGTAAAGTTGTTTATGTGAAAATATGATTGGTTATTTATCATTTAATTGAGAACTTTTTTGAGTTCATACTTTCAAGTAAAGTAATGCATGTCAAATTTTTTTTTGGGGTGTTTTTCTCTTGTTGCTTACAGACTCCATCACATGTTAAGATTGACAATGTGAGCTTTGAAAACATTTAGGGTTACTTCATCATCCCAAGTTGCAGTTAATCTCTTATGTAGCAAAAGTGTTCCATGCCAAAATGTGAAACTTATAGATATAAACTTGGCATATAATGTACAAATTGTAGCGGCTACAACTTCATGTGCTAATGTCAAAGGTGTAAGATCTGATATGGTTTGCAATATAAATCAAACCTATGAATCTAGATTTATTCATTAAATAATATATAATCTCAAATAATAAAAGCATATATTTTCTCCTATCTCCCTTATCACCCACTCCAATATGCGTGAAGTTGATGGTTACTTTTCAAATCTTATGTGTGTTAAGAGAGAGGACCGGAAAACCATATATATAGACAAGTCCTAGAGAGATTTCTTACCATCAAAGAAATCTAATAAAAGCAAGTTTCCTTAATTCCCTCAAATTAGCCAACAAGAGACTTATTTGATTTTAGCTTACTAAAATTGAATCCAAGATAAACTTAGTAAAACCAAAAAACCAAAAGGGGAAAGTAACTTAAATTAGCGAGCTCAAACCGTGGGTCCCAACAATGTTGCACATGTGGTCACGAGGACCACTCATGTCTAACAAAAGGCACTTCTTCTGGCCTTCAAATCCCGTCCTCTTGTATCTTTTACATGTGGAATGTATAAGTGAATGTACCATGGTTCAATGCCCAGTACTATATATAATATATTGAATCTACTTACTGTTATATTGAGTGTGAATCTTTCAGTGTTTAAAAATCACATTAAAAACACCTACGATTTACAGAATTGATTTACTAATATCTAAAATTACCATTCAGCTACAATTTAACTTATTTATGATTCGTTTTTAAAATTTTACAAAGATAAAAAAAGAAAAACTCATGAGCCCTACTGTTGTTCTTAGATAATAGAGATTATTGCCAAATCTTAAGTTGAATATGCGCAGAGCTCGCATTATGTATAGTTGATTATTGAAGAATATTCATTGAATTATTCAGTTAGTAGAATGATTATTTGTAAAAGGAGATTGAATCAAGCAAAGATATTGCGCGTACGTGCTAACCAAAATGAGGGTGATGTTGCTCCCTTTAGAAGTGTCATGGGGAATTTACGTTTGTAGAATTTGTAAATTCTCCAAAGCTGTCACTTGGTTGGAATTTCTATATTCTCCTCTTAGTTGGAGGATTTGTAAACTCAAGGAGGTTGGAATTCTGATGATTTTAAAGATTACTTGAGATTTTTCATGTGGCCGAAATGTAAAATTTTAATCTAAAAATATAATATTTTTAAATACCATGACTAGTCATGTCTATGAATTCCCGACATCACAAATTCACATCGGAAACTCTCCAAAATAAAAAAATCTTCAGGTATCAATAATGGCATCACTCACATGTCTACGGATCGATCACTTGCCGTCAAGTTAATGGCACCACTTCTGGACAGTGGCCTGACAAAAAAAAAAAGAAAAGAAAAGAGATTGAATCAATCAATGATATTGCACGTACGCGCTACCCAAAATGAGGGTGATGTTGCTCCCTTGAGAACTGTAATGAGGAATTTATGTTTGTAGAATTTGTAAATTCTCTAAAACTTTCACTTGGCTGGAATTTCTAAATTCTCCTTTTAGTTGGAGGCTTTATAAACTCAAGGCGGTTAGAATTCTAATGATTTTAAAGGTTATTAGAGGTTTTTTGGTGGTCGAAATTTAAAATTCTAATATAAAAATATAATATTTTTAAATACCTTGATTAGCCATGTCTATGTAATCCCGACATTACAAATTCACATAAAAAATTCTACAAAATAAAAAATTTCTAATATTAATAATAGCTTCACCCACGTATCTACGGATCCATCCCTTGGCGTCAAAAATTGGCGTAAAAAATTGATGGGACTATTCCTCGAGCGTGGCATGAAAAAATATAATAGGAAAGAACATATAGAAGTAAAGTAAAATTGGCGGGGGAGGGAACGTTTGGACTGGATCTAATCAATCAATGAAAAAAACCAAGCATGCATCAACTCTTCCATGGCTTCTCTCTCCAACCTTCTTTTCTTTTTAGCCTGCAAAATCCCCAAACCCCACCAAAACCCTTTCTCCCCTTTCTTTTTCTCCTCCTTATGCTGCTGCTTCTTCCCTTAGTTGCAGCAAGCCTTGCTTCCTCTTGTCAATGACAAGAAATGGGTATCTTCCGCATGATCTTTCATCAGTAATATGGCCTTCTCTGACCTACTCCAACACCCTCTTCTTCGCTTCCCCACATGGTAAAAGACATAGTAAAAGAGAGGATGAAGAGCTGAAACAACCCATTCCATATATACTGAAATACAACGTGAAGTACCTGGTAAAGGAGAATGAGGCCGAAGAGTCTCTCGTCAGAGGCTTCCGATCCAAGGTTTTGAAGGCGGGTATTATTCAGGAATGCAAGAGGAGGAGGTTCTTCGAGAATAAGCAGGAGAAGAAGAAGAGGAAGGCCAGAGATTCTGCCAAGAAGAATCGCTCCAGGTACTCAATCACCTCTGATTTGGGTCTTTTTGTATCTGGGTTTTTGTTTTGCTTTCTGGGGTTCGTGATATATCTGGTTCTTTTCCTCAATCAATACTGAGTTCTCTCCATTCGCTTTGTTTAAGAAGTGAATTGTTGTTTTTGCTTTCGTTTTCTGGTATTTGTGGGGGGTAGGGTAGGTGTATGTTACTGCTTTTCTTTCCTCCAATTTTGGAAACTTGTTCTCATATTCTGTTAGATATAACATTGGCTTGATTCTATCAAACTTTTTTTTTAATGAAATTATGGAAGAGAGAGAAATGGTTAAAACATGGGGACAACCCAATCTCCAATGCCCCACTTGGCTACTTTATATTGAACTCCTAGAATTGATAGTGAAGAGTTTTTATCTAAAGAGTTCTTTGCTCTCCACTCTCTCCTGCTGTGCTGAAGTTTAAAGAGGTAAACCGGGGTTGGCAGGAATCCGAGGTGATCTTCGGAATAGCAAAGGGGATGTCTTGTTTATGTTTTCAAAGCATGTGGATGTTTGCGATTCTAATGAAGTGGAGGTTTTGGCTATTTTGGAAGCCCTCCGATGCTTTTTAAGACGCTTCCAAGGTGATCTTACGGTGGAGAGTGATTCATCTAATGCGATTACTTGGGTGTCTAATAGGAAGCCTTTTCCTCGGGAATTTCAATTACTCTTTAACGAAATTCGATCTTTTACTACTACCATTAATGTTGTCTTTCGTCACAAGCTTAGAACAGCCAAACAGCCAACAGTATGGCTGATGCTATAGCCAAGCAAGGGGTGAAGAGAAGCTATCCTTGAGAGGGTTTTATTATGTAATTGGGGTTGGGTGGGGTACAATGCTCTTGTACCCTTTAGTTTGATTTTCTTTTCTCTTTCTTTTCCTGTGTTTTTTGCCTCATTGTTGTTTGTCCTTTTGTATTATCTCCTTCTCTTAATAGAAGTTTTAGTTACCGATAAAAAAAAAAAAATCTAATGAGAAATGAAAAGGTAAAGATGAAGTGATGTGATCTAGGGTCCAAGAAGCAGGCAGAAGAGAATCAATCAGGCACACCGCACGGACACGAATCTTGACTCTTGGAGTGGTGTAGCGGTTTTGCCGAACCATGTAAAATCCTCGGCTCTCTCTTGAGTGGCATGAACGATCGATCGCGGGTTTCGCGCTTCCGAATGCATACTCACAACATGAAGGGTATAAGGTGGAGATGTAGATAAGACCATCAATTCCTATCAAAGGGGAAAATTGTTTGATGGCCCATTGTGGATCTTGGCTAGATTTTTGGGAATTCAATATCAACTATACCAAATGGCCCGAGGTGCCGTTCATGCAAAAGAGTAAAATTTTAATCAATCCGACATTATTAAGTCCTAATCTTTGCAATATGATAGCCGGATATGATTTTTTATGTAGACACACATGACAAGAAATTTTCATTTACTTAGAAAGATCCATGATCCCAATTATTCAGTGTTGGCCTTACTTCATATTTAGGATGTGTTGGAAGACTGAAGGGTTCGCCGATTCTTAACTCGTAATTATTTCCATTGGATTCAATACGATCTCTTCATCTTTTCTTAATCCATATATTGTTGCTGTGATTTCTGGCTTTTTGGTTGGTTCTCTTCGTCCTCTGGAATTTTCCAGTCCCTGCTTTGCCATTGGATCCAGTGGAGGTCTTGCACTTGCAGCCTTTTTTTTTCCTTAAAGAAATCCACATTGCTGAACTTTTGTAGAGTAGAAAACAGCTCCAGATGGTTTCTGCCAGAACAGAAAAACAGTCTAGTTCTTTGGAGTTGCCTTCCTCAAGTGTCAGGAATTGCATTAGGCCTGAATGCCTTACTACATGGGCTTAAAACATTTTTAGGTTTTGGTTCGGTATTGAGCAAAGCATATTCAGCCAGACATGCCTCAGCATTCGATTTTCTCTGCAAGCATCTCTTGATATACACATCCAAACATGGTGTCTTGAGGAATCCCACACAACAATCTGTGAATACACATGTTGAAGCATGAAATACTGTTTATTTTGAAAAATCTGTGTAACATAGGCTTGTTTATTATTAAAGGGGAATCTGTGTAGAAAAAGAAATATATGTTCTATTTGTTGTCAATTGATACCATTTGGAAATTTGACTTCTTGTTTCAAATTTTTTGAGCCTTACTCTTTTTTTTTTATATCACTTGTTCATTAGGCAGACAAAATTACTTTACAGAGTTCTGTCAGTGCCTAAGATGAGACACCTATTTTTCCCTCTCCCTTTTCTGGTGCAGTTATTTGCTTGATGCATTTAATTCATGGCTTTTCATGATGGTAAATGGATTTTTATTTGAATTCATTTTATTTATTTTTAATCAGACGTCGTCCACCAATAGCAAAGCAGTCTCATAAGAAAGAAAAGTCAAGGAAGAAGGATGAGGATGAAGAGGAAGATAATTGGGAACTTCCTGAAGGAGAACTTCCCTATTGATGATACTAGTTCTGCATTTGGTTGTCACTATTTTGACAGGTTTTTGTTTCTGATCATCAAATTAATGATTTCTGTAAATTTTATATTCATATTTGATATTCAAAATGGACTACAGTGCTTTTGTTACATGGAATTAAAATATGAATCATTTCATCTGCCTCATGTAATCTCTCTTTGCATTAATGTTATGCTTTTCAGAAGTTCCTTGGATTGTTTTGCTTTTATGATTTTGTTGTTACCAATAAAAAAGTTGTTTTAATGATTAGTTTTGTTAATATTAATTTATCATATGCAAGGCACATAATGCTTCTGGATTCAACTTTTTGCTTACCTGGCTTTACTTATTATGCATACTCAACATAATTACAAAGTTTGCAAAAAGGTGAAAACAAGAATTAACAGAGTTACTGATTGGAAAAGGAAACAGAAGCCATATGGCAAAGTTGATGAAGAGTAGACAACTCTGTAAACTGCCTCCTTAACCCCTCACATAGCTAAATTCACCAGAAATTCATGATGATCCCTTTTTATGCAGGAAAAAAGATGTGCAGAATCCTGTTATCAAATCTCTTTTCATGTTCATCAAAGATGTTAAAAGTTTCTTCTTCATCTTCAGCATCTTCCCTCTAATGATATTGATAATTTTTTCTTTAATGACACCACGTCATTAATGAAATATGATCAGAGTAAGCTAAATTCAGTTTACAGATAAAGTCAGTTGGCAATCCTTGCTGAGGTTTATTCACTTCTGTAACTCATCTTTGCTGCAAGGTTTGAGTTATTTATAGACAATCCAAAGAATTGTTCCTGGTTGTGAAAAGGGCAACTTGTCAAGTTGATTCTGTGCTCACTGAAGCTGATTTAAGTTGGTAAAACCTTAAAAAGATGGATTCTAGTGATATAAACCAAACCTATTTGATTCACCAGAACTTGCTCTTGCTCAAGTGCTACACTGTGTTTTCAATGCATTTTTTTGTATTTATCTCTCTCTCTTTTTGTCTTTTTTTTTGGTATTTCTCTTACATACTGATCACTGTCTTGTTATGTGCTATGCAGGTTCCTCAAGAACCTTTTTCCTGATTCCACTCTTTTTTTTCATTTCATTACCCCTGCATATGCTTGAAGGAGCTAGGGCACATGGGATATTTGATGTTGATTTCAATCATACTTGGTTCACATTGAAGATAATGCTGGATGCTGCACCAAAGTTCTTGGGATTCTGTAAATAGAGAGAAAAAACTCATGATCGGACTTTAAGGCGTGATCAAGGTTATTAATTATTCTTCCTTTTAACCCTTACTGAAGATTGATCAGGGTCATTTTAGAATCGTAATTCTCTGCTAGTGTGTTATGCTGTTAGTGCAATGATGAAGATGATTGATTCAGCTTAGTCTTTGTCTTTCTTTTTGATTTACGTAATTACTGACCAAAATCAAGACCTAACACTCAACAGACACCCTTCAGCTCAATGCTATTGAGACTTGAACTCGAATGTCACCTATGATGCCCAAACACTTGCATGGATTCTGTAGGAAGGTGCCTGGATATGGCAGGGATGCAAATTTTACAGGATGATGAATGGAAACATAATACAATCAGATAAGATAACTCATGATCTTTGAATTTGATGAGTATAGAGAGACCAGTCAGTTATACTCGACAACAACTTGTAACTTGGATGTTACTAGATGACTGGTAACAAGACCATCATCCTTTTAGAAAATGATGTACCTCAAAATTCCGCGTAGCATTGCGGTTCATTTTATTCTGATTATTTACAGTTAAAGGCACAAATCTGAGTAACCTACAATGATTCATCGTTCATAATTGTTGCCTCAGTTTCTGGTACATATTCCCTTAAGTCATTGTTTTCCTTGGATTCTCCATAGATTTCCATGGAAATCATGCAGTTCACTTCTAAAACCACTCAAGTTATTCACAGGTAGACCAAAAAGATGCCCCTTTTGTGCCTTGTGATTTGTTTGAACCAACAAAATCTTTTATCAAGAAAATTTTCTAATGTACTTGTGCACCGTGAACTATGATAAAGATAGATGTTGGTATTTGAGACTGATGTATAAATGCATGGAAATTCTTCCATGTTATAGCAAACCTCCTGAAGAATATAGAGACATTCAAAAACATGCCTCAACTCAATGGTTGTAATCTGTGCACAACCAACAGTGCGGTGCATGAAAAGAATCAGTTTTGTTTGCCCCTGTCCTATTGGAGTAAAATTTAAAGGGATGGCATTTATTTTGAAAATCTCAGCTGGTCAACAGGTGGCTCTCACTATAGAGTTCTACACCCCTCATGGGTGGCATAAGTGAGACACTCAAAGGAATTGGACTCCTAACTTTGCATCATCATACCATTCTTACCTTTGAGTTTATCTTTTCAAGAATCGGTGAATTGCTTAAATATCACCCTCTCAATTATAGGCATTGTGGCCTATCAAATGATTACAACTAACCAACAGTGGATTTCCATTAATCAATGGTGGGTTGATTGGTTCATATGTGATTAATCTAGGATGGGTTCTACTTTTATTGGTGTGAAATGCGACTCTCAATGTTAAAAGGGAGAAAACAGTTATTTTGAGTTTTGATTTGTTATTGTCGTCATCATCATCATCAAAGCCTTTCAATATACATTTAGGAGTGGAAAAATCTGTCCCCGCCTGCTTACCAGACTTGTTTTCAGTTTGGATTTGATCTGCTAAACTCCACACGCTACACATACGGGTTAGTTGCAAGTCAGAAATACTTGACCCACATTTAAACAGGTCGCTTATAGTATACACCCACATAACCCGTTTGACTTGCATTTACTCAAATCCAAAAGTTAAAACTAAGAAGAGGAAGTCCCCTGTACATTGTTCTTCCTCTCCATATCATCAAAACCACCAAAATCAATCCAGACATCCTCAGAGGAAAACCATTATAAAAAAATCCATAACGAAGCATCTATTTTTCAAATCCTTTGATGTTTTTTCATGTCTTGTTTCTGGACTTTCTTTGGTCCAGAAACGAAAAGGAAGTATAAATGATTCAAAATCCCAAAGCCATAAAAGAAAACCCTCATCTAAAGGGGGCACTGTGCCATCTGCCATGTCGACTTGGTTATAGACATCACTTGTAGATCTGACCCAACCTGTTTGCCACCCATAAATCATGCATCTAGTAGTAAAGTCCTTATCACTAGAGATGAGAATAATACTGCATTATGAGTAGTTTTGTTTTTTGGGTAAAGAGAAATTTGAGTAGTAGAATCTCCAAATATATAGATTGGCCTTTGCTAGATAAAATCCCAAACAAACAAGACACCAATATAATTAAATAGTTAAAAACAAGATGCATTAGTCAATCAAGCAGATGGATGCACAAAATATGGGTTTAATGGTTGTTTCCTACAGGGAAATTCTCTTCTAGATGATGCAAACCATCCCATGAAGACAAAGGATCCACACTTTGATAACAATATGGCCTAGAGCCTTGCAATAGTGAAACACTTTCATCCATGTTAGGATAGCAAGTGTCTTCCATGTACAATGCAGTGGTGCTACTACTGGACGGATTGGGTTCTAGTTTCATCTCTTCCATATCCAAGATATCCCACAAAGCTCCAAAACCATGCATGAGATTGTCTGTGTCTTCCAAACCCAATCCAACTCCCTCTTGTTTCAAGGATGCAGCCTCTGAATTATTATTCTCTTGTTCCCAAGAACAATGTTGCAAGAGTTGATCATCTTTGGGGTCGTGCTTTTCGGGCAGCTCGAAACGCTCATGGGTCTCTGGTTCCACCCCAAGAAGCTTCAATCTCTTCTTGATTCGAGTGTTCCAATGGTTCTTGATTTCGTTGTCGGTGCGGCCCGGAAAATGTGCGGCAATCTTGGACCACCTGTGTGGGATAAAAGAGCTTGGTTACCAAAGAGAAGTCTTGTTGAGCTTTACATTATCTGGAGAAAAAGCATATATAGTATAGTTTTATGTTTGGACCTGTTACCAAGACGTGAATGGAGTTGGATAATCTGGTTCTCTTCCATTTCAGAGAAAGGTCCTCTCTTTAGATCCGGCCTAAGATAGTTTGTCCATCTCAACCTACAGCTCTTTCCACATCTTAGCAAACCTTCATCAAAATGCCACCACAAACACATGATGTTTTTCGGTTTAGTGAATTGAATCACACAAGTATATTATGTAAGTTGTCCTTTGCTTCTCAAAATACAGATGAACCCTTTCATCAAGAAAAAAAGGAACAAAAACTTTTTTTTTCAATTGTCGAGAAACTGCTCTTTTTTGGCACCCCTTGTCCCCGTTTGGGCCTTCCATCAAAAAGCTTAAGCTGATAGGTGGAAAGCCCAAATAGGTATACGAAGCCTTGCCAATGGTTAATTTTAGGCGAAGTGGGATGTGGAAGCTTTACTTTACCAACACTTAATACCTAGATTGAAAATATAGGTTCAAGAAATTATATCAAGTAAAATTAGAGAACATTTGTGTAACATTGATTTCATGGAAAATGAATTAATATTCCACGAACTACGACTCTTCTACAGTTTATTGCAACATTCTTCTGCATGAAAAAGGAAAGAATGAACTATATTTTTCTTAAGTATGCAAAACATCATTTCCTATGAAGAGTCCAAATAGTTTTTTCTATGAAACTATAGAATTAAAAGTCCAACGAATGCAACATTCCTTTCTCCCATTTGATTTGGGCTTTATATTAATTTGAATTGCTGAGTCAAATTCGGGTACCGCAAGCCCAAAGCAAAACCAATTCAATTTCATGTGGGTTTCAAAATTCAGGAGGAAACGTGGCCCAAAACGATAACAAGCACAGCCAAATATCACTTTTGGAAGGTTAACCATTGCTCAAAGTGGGACATAAATATATATGAGAGACAGAGAGAGAGTTACCTGCCATCTTTGGAACTAGTCTCCAGCAGTGTATCCCATTGTTGAGTATGAAGTTCATAAGCTTCTGGTCCTCATCCACAGTCCATGGTCCTCTCTTCAACCCAATCTTCTCACAACATGGCTGTCTCCCCATCTTTTCTGCCAAATGCCAATGGAAAGACCCAACTATCTATGAGAGAGAGATAGAGAGAGAGGAGGCCAAAAGAACCCTTTGTCGGAAAATCATGGGCTGCACTCAAAGAAGCTTATAATTGAAACCAAGATGCTGCCAGTTCATGCACACAAAAGAAATGGTTTCTTTACAGGCACCCATGATTGAAGAAAAGGCATGAAGGCCAGGAAAAAAAAACATGTAGACAAATCACCATCATCCAATCTCAAGTTGAATATAAAAACGACCCACCTCAGGAAATTTCGTTGGTGATGCATGAAATGTGAGGTCTTGTTGTTAGGCCATTAAAAAGGACGTGGGTCGCTCTCATTGACAAGCTTGGCATTTACATCCAAAGTCTTCTTAAATGTCGTTGAAAAATATTGGGAGGATTCCTTAGTCTCCTTGAAAGCTGGCCGGTTTTGGTCCCAACTTGGAAGTGTCTCTTTTTGTGAAGCTTGAGAAGAGGAAGTGGGGAGAGTTTTTGGACTCTCTCTAAGATTCCTCTCATGTGTGAGTTATATTTTATTCAGATGCCTTGTTTCTCTTTTGATAATCTATTAGTTATGGTTAGAGGGTGAACACATTAATTAGGAGAGAGAGAGAGAGAGAGAGAGAGAGAGAGAGAGAGAGAGAGAGAGAGAGAGAGACTAGGGGTGGTTAGTAATCATATGAGAGTATTTATGTGAGGTTGGAGAGTTGAAGCTCATAATTCAATGATGGTTTAGTGAATACTACAGTTGTCAACTTGTCAAATTCATTGTATTGTTGATAGGGTTTAAATATTTGATTGTCTCTCTGTTTTTAGTAGGGTTAAACTCAGATGATTAGCTTTGTGTACCATCTTAGCTTAAATCCAACCCAACTTGTTTGTGGGTAAACTAAAACCTGAACTCAACCTCATACTCAACTGATCTAACCCAACTTGGACTGTAATGGCCATAAGTGCATGGTTTGAGCCTGGAATGCTTGAAACTTGGCAGGCCTAAGCCTGTCCATTTAGTCAATCAACCCTGGCTTTCAATCACTTGTTCATGCTTTCTATCATTTATTTGGCCAAACAACAAGAATTACTTTTCCGGCCAGGCCGGGCCGGGCCGGGCTGGACTTTGGGGTTTCTATCACTTAATCCAAGTCCGACCCAAAAGCTAAAATGGTGCAAATTTTACGTCCAAACCCAGCCTGAATACTGTAACCTAAGGTACAACCCTGGCCAAATACTATAACCTAAGGTCCAAACCCAGCCCAAAGTGGACTGGTCCTAGGTCAGGCCCGGGCTGCCTCAAGCACCCCCAAGAGCTGTCTCCTGCGCACTTACTCTATCAGCAATCCCCCGAGCTAACAAATTGGTTGAATCACCAAGTGGACTAGTCTAGTTGGAAAACTCATGAGTTAGATACAGATCGTTCACTTCACTAAAAAATACTTTGTGATGTTTCCTTTTGTATTTCTGGTTGGCTACTCTGATCAGCCTGAGGCCCTCAGGCACGAGTAGGCAGGTCCATTATAGGCCCCATTTCCAGGTTCAGATGCAGGAAGTTTACAATTAAAATAGGCTGTGCTTGAAAGCCTAGGTAGTACCAGCCACAGACCATTGCCCAGGTTTTTGTCCCAAGCCTGCTACAATCGGGCTAAGCTTCAGCAGGATGTAGGCCCATTGCCACCTTGGCACGTCATCAATTTCCTACTTGATGCCTTTGTGCGTTTCAGATGCTCGACTTGTGATCGTTCGAACTTTCTCCAATGCTGCATCTATTCAGATGACTGTTGCGGTTCTTAGCTTTCTCTACGCAGCAAACCCAAAGAGTCAACCCAGTATGCAGGACCACAGTTCCTCTCTCTTTCAGAGCTAGAGGTTTTGATATCGATCCCTAGATTTAACTCTTCAGAAATCGAAGGTTGAGTCCATTAGTGCTACCACTTAGGGCCACAGGGGTTTTACCCGACTTCTCTCTAGGCCCGGAGGGATTAGTCCAGCCCAAAGGATTACGAACCCTTTGTGAGCATATAAAAATGAAAAAACCACCCAAAGAGTCACCCCTCATGTGACTTTATCCTATTAAAATCATCTCTTTTTTTTTCTCTTCTTTTTTTTTCTTTTTTGGCTGAAGAACATCATCTTTTTGTTTACTATATATCAAAAGCTAGCCTCTTAACTTATTGAGCAGTTCGAATTAGCCAATTGGTATGGGAATTTTTTTTTTTTTTTTTTTTTTTTTCCCTAGGATTTTTTTTTTTTTAATTGAAGATATCAATGAAAGTGACCCAATTGAGGTGCCCACTTGGATGCATGCGATCATGGACAAGAGAGAGTGTCATGTGCTTCAGCTGTTAGGCCAAATATCTGGAAAATCAAAAGACTCTAACCCTTGATTTTATTGGGACCTCAATGTCAAGTTATTTGTTAAAAGTAGTTTTTGTATTAGTCTTATTTACCAATGACTATCAATCAATCTTAAAGGTCAATTATACCACAGCACACAAACAATAGGGTATCGTTTTTGATCCTTTAGATTGAAAAAAAAAGAGAACGTAAGGTATGCATATGATTCATAATGCATACGGTTGTGTTAATTGCATTATTCATCATACAGTCAATCTTAAAGTGGAACCAACTCCTATTAAGTTAAAATTAGAAGATATTTCGTACACAGTGAAGGCCCTCATTTTAAGCAACTCGGATTTTCAACCACATGGACCCCTTGGCCATGCCCATGGCCAAGGCATTCTTGCCACCCAAACTGGAATATATGCTTCAATCCTCACTTCCTTAACCATGGGTCCTTAGCTACCCATCCATTCACCCCAACCCTTGCTATTATTTCATATGCCACTGTAATTGGTTTCAGTGCCTGTGCCTTCCATTTTTTTTTTTTTTCGGTATAAACTCTCCCACACAGTTGCAATCTGTCAAACAAGGGGTACCATTGTTGTACCCTCAGATGTAGCTGGCTATGGGCCCTCACCAGGGTGACCATAGTGTGACTTGGTCCTGGACAATGTCGACTCCTCCTGAGGACATCTTTTTAGTGAAGCAAATCGTCTCCCAGAAATACATCCACCCACCATTGGAATTACACTATAAAAATGGACGAGCTTTTAGTATATACCCCTAAGGTTTATAGGATTTGTAAATTGGCCTATGAGATTTTAGTATTTGCAAAAAAACCCCTGCATTTTTATTTTAATACTTTCTGTGTATCGAAAATCAATAGTCTTCCAACCACCATAGGTTTTTAGAGCGAAATGACACTTTTGTCCATTTCTTTTATCTTTATATGCATAATTTCAAAAGCTTGGACTCAATAAAATAATTTTCTTATGAATACAATGCTCATTTCATTGAATCCAAATTGATTATGGCGACAATCAACACTTGTACTTATAACCGGTTATGATTTATCCAATTCATACATGACCCACCATTGTATTGATGAAACTTTCAAAATACATGATTATGCTTCATGTGTAGGGTGTCAAAGAAATATTGGGGGGACGGACAAATGTAGAAAAAATATTAATTTTTAGAATTTGTGTGGAGGGGGGAGGATTTCAAACTTTTCTCAAATATGGGGCCCACCTCTGGTGTTTTTCCCAAATGAGATAGTTATTGAGAAAAATCATTGGGACTTGAGATGAAATTATGGTATTTTTGTAAATAATAATATACTCATTTTTATTTAATAGATGTAAGGGCAAAACTATCATTTATATAAAAATCCAACACAAATCCACAAATCTCATGGTAGCTACCCAAAATATTGATTTTGGGAACATGAAAGGTATTAAAAATAAAATATAGGGGCCTATTTATAAATACTAAAACCTTAGGGGCACATTTACAAATCCTACAAACCTTAGTAGGGTATATACAAAAATCTCAAAATGGATCTTCCCTCTATGCCTTACTCGGATCACAAATCTTAGGGGCATATCACGGAATGCACATCTTTTATTTATTTATTTATTGATTTTTGTAACTCATCTTAGTGGGGCTCGGACTCAGCCCTCTAGGACGTATTCCCCGGGTAAGGTGAGGGAAGTAGACCTCGCATCTCATGTTTTATTTACAAGTGAATTTCACCTGGTCAATCATTGAAGCTTGCATAGTGTATTTGCTTTCATATTTTGATTTTTTTAATAACTTCAAAAATGTATTGTTGGCTGGTGAAAGAAAAAGGGTCAGAAATAATTTTGAATATTTAAATGAAAAATTAGAAGAAAAATCTTCTCTTAAAATTTCTATTGAATCATTTTTTTTTTTTTTAAAGAAACCTACATCATTCATGCAATTAATTTCTTGTGGAAATGAAACCTTTACTGTGTTTCAGGTGGTGTGGTAAATTGCACTACAAATGTATGCCCACGAGGGCGAAAGCATATTAAACTTTAATTTTGATTCTACTCAGTGAGTCCCACTTGGTTGACTCGGTTCATGATCCGAGCCAAGCATGACTGACTCATTGAGTCACCTGGTGGATAAGGTCATGCCCATACTTGGGCTAGTCTTTTTGTCCCAGAAGATGCTGAATTAAAACCTTTTGAGTAACAAGTACAAAACCCATTTGATGAAGGTTACAACTCTTTATATACATGGTAACCTGCCCTCTAGAGGAAAGGTCACAATTAATTTGTTCTAAGGGCAGCAAAGGCTTTACATAATCAGGTCTTGGAGACACTTTACATAAAACAAACATACAAAAAATACCTCAATGGTTAGAGGCATCAACCATGCCACCTTCCTTCACCCCAAGGGCTCTCTCACGTCACCCGAGGTTCACTTCCCTTACAGGAGGGGCCCGTCACCTCACCCAAGGTCTCATTTCTTGTAGTACTTCATTAATTCTTGATGGGCTTATATTACTATACTTCACTGTATCTTCCAGATAGCTAGCTTGTGAGCTAATTGCTGATTTGCATCTACCAAATGGATACTAGAAAATCATCTCTAGGAAGGCGTCTCCATGACACACACCTTGTGTCCAGGCCCAAGTCCAGCTGGTTCGCAAAAGAGGCCTGTTTTTGCAAGCCTAGTACCATCATCCTCTTGCAGTAGCTCATGCAGCTGGCGTGAGATGTGATATAGTGGGTGAGTTCAAATTCCCAATGTAATGAAAAAAAAGATTGTACCATCAACGGCAGAATCTGTCCCGAGCCTATTGCAATTGCGGGCTGGGCTCGAGCAGAATCTAGGCCCATTGCGACCTCTAGTTTTGTAGTTTTGTGGTGTGCAACACCATCTTGTACCCAGGAAGAGCAATCAATGTAATTTGGACTACTCTATCTAGTGGGTGAGAGATCATGTCAAGCTTGGGCACGTGACTCAGCACATTCAACACGCTACTTATATACAAACTCCCAAAATGCTTTTGTCAAAATGTCACCATAGATGCCAAGACATACACTAAACAGATAAGATAAACAACATGTAGCATCAAGATAACCTACTTAATCAGGAGACTTTACCCTTGCATCATCTTTATTTTGTCAAAATTCTTCTCTAAATGAGTGGTTTCAATTGGCCAATTAAAATGGATTTTTTTTTTTTTTACTATTTGCCCTTTTTTTTTTATAAAAGAAAAGGAGTTGAGGAGACCTAGGAAAGTGACCTATTTGTGGAGCCCACTTGGGTTGATTAAATCATGGACAAGAGAGATTGGGTTTGTCTAATGTGGTTAATGAGTTAGGCCAATTATGACCCTTGATATATCAATGGGTCCTTGAAGTTTAATTATTTAATAAAGGTTGAAAGGTGTAACTAGTTATTATTATCTGGTTTTAGGTACAATGGCACTACAGATGATGTAATGGAAGCCATTCCACTGTTCCTTAGGCCAATTATGACCCTTGATATATCAATGGCTCCTTGAAGTTTAATTATTTAATAAAGGTTGAAAGGTGTAATCAGTTATTATTTTCTGGTTTTAGGTACAATGGCACTACAGATGATGTAATGGAAGCCATTCCACTGTTCCTACTGCAAATTTTTTTTTTCCTCCTCAAAAGATGGGTTTCATTAATCAGGGAGATGAACAGAACAAAACGGACTCAACCACACATACAAAGACCATAAATGATCCTCTTGCAGTTCATCAATGATTCATTGTGGGCGACTGAAGGAACAGTGTGCTAGACATTATGGGTGCATTCTCCGTGTGCAAAATGCTGACAAGAGACAGATACAAACCTCTCTGCGCAGAAGAGTCAGGCCTTAGCCTTATCAAAAGTGATGCTGTTTTTGAAAAGTTGCAATAATTTCATTGTATTGCATCTTTCAATGGCCTTCTATTTGCAATAATAATAATAATAATAATAAATTACGTAGTATTTTTTTTTTCTAACGAAAGGTTTCCAACCCTTTGGGCTGGACTATTCCTTCCGGTCCCAAAGAAAAGCCGGGTAATATTGGCTTAGTGAGTCCAGACCAGTTGGGTTCAGAGTCATGGGTATTATGATAATTATACTGGGACTTTCTTATGACTAAGATAAGGTTTTTTGGGAGATGAGAAAGAGAGCATTATATATATGATGTAATGTGTAGCCCATGAGATATACTGTAGCAACAGAACTGATCATACAGAGAGTGCACCCAAGGGAGACTCGAGTTTCTTTCATGTTGATGTAGGTAAGATTGTCGAACCACGTAATCATCTCTTGCATGTGATTGCTTGTTCTTGTGTAGTTGATTGATTGCTCGATCGCATTGATTCACGTTTCCGCAAACTTGCGCACAACAAGTGGTATCAGAGCCTAGGTTTTCTATGATTGGATTGTGCTGCGTTTGTGATCGACGGATCGGATCAAGGGTATCCGGATTTCTATGCATGGTTCTTCGTCGCAGAAAAGAGAGATCGTTTCCGATCTCTATAGGGCCACACGATCAATTGTAGAGAAGATCGGAGAACATGGCAGAAACTGTTGGTTCAGTTTCGGACTTTTGCACGTGGAGAGAGATCGTTTATTCGATCTCTGTTGGGCCATGCAGATCGAGTTTCTCAAAGAAATTCCGAACGCAGAGGAAGAGAGTGGATCTTGATTCCATATTGCAGACCAGATTTGAAGCACAGAGGGCTGCCATCACTGCGCATAGGAGACTAGGGCCCCTGGGTTCTTGATATGCAGGATCGAAAACCGGACTCACATCGCTGGACTTCCTGCGCCATCGTCATTCAGCACCGCCATCGCTGCTTGGGTTCTTGGCTTGCAGAGCCTGCTGCAGCCGGTATCGGATCGGAATCCGTGCCGCTGTTGTCGCCCTCATCGATCGTCGCCGGCCATCGCCCTTTGTCGCTGCTGCGCCATCACCGGGGAGGAAGAAGACTCCCACAGCGTCCCTCCATTGATTCTGGTTGCATAAACAAGGAGCAGAACGAAGAAGAAGAAGACAACTTGGGCTTAGGTTTGTTCTGGGTCGGTTATGACCTGATCTGCTACGGAAGCCCAGACTAGATCAGGTTCGGTTTGGGTCAGTTTGGCCTAACCCGTGAAGCAGGAAGCCCGTTCCAGAAGTCACTAACGTTAGCCACACGTCAGCAGGACGTACGATCAGTAGGGGTTTGACTGGGAATTGACGCTAAAAACTTGTTTCGTCGATATCTTGATCATCCGAGGTCAAATCGGAGATCCGTTTGCGCCTACAGACTCGTTACGAGTGAATCTACGTAACTGTCGAAGAAGATTGGTAGTTTGACGGTCAACAGGAACGTTTGATCAATCAGAGCGTAGAAAACTATTTTTTGCGATATCGGAGTCATCCTGAGTCGGATTTCAGATCCGTTTTTTCCAGCGTGCTCAATTGCAATAGAACACTGTGAACACTACCATGATCAAACTCAACCATACCAATTGGTTGATTTGAAAACCTAAGATGAAGGATATACTCTATTGCAAAGACCTCTATGATCCCATTGAGGGGAATGCTGCCAGACCAAAAGAAATGTCTGATCTAGATTGGAAAAAGATGCATCAAAAGACCATTGGTCACATCAGACAATGGGTTTAATGAGTAGATTTCTTTCTAACCCTGTGAAAGATCATTAGGAAGCAGTGAAGTGGATCTTCAGATATTTGAGAGGTACATCAAATTTTTGCAAGTGTTTTGGATGCTCAAAACCAATACTTGAGGGCTTTGCAGATGCTGATTTTGCAGGCGATTTTAATCATCGGTTGTCTACTTCTGGGTACTTATTTACTTTTGCAGGGCTACCTATTTATTGGCAATCTAAGTTGCAAAAGTATACAGTATTGTCTACAACTGAAGCAAAAGACATAACTGCTAATGAAGCAAAGAAGGAGATGATTTGGTTGAAGAAATTTTGTCGAGAACCGTGTTTGAAGCAATGAGAGTATGTAGTCTACTGTAATAGTCAGAGTGCTATGGATTTTAGCAAGAACGCTACATACCATACTCGCACGAAGCATGTTGATTTGAGACACCATTGGATCTGTGAGGTCATCGAAAAGAATCTCATGAAGGTGAAAAATATTTACACAGACAAGAATCCCTCGGACATGATGATTAAGGTCGTGTCTAAGGGAAAGCTGGGGCTATGTTCAAAGTTGGCAGGACTGGACTCCTGGTTAGGGGGTTCAGAGGCGTCTTCCCCATGGTCTGGAGGAGGAGATTGTTGGCCTAGTGGGTCCAAACCAATTGAGTTCAGAGTCATGGGTATTATGGTAATTGTATTGGGACTTTCTTATTGTGTAGCCCATGAGATATACTGTAACAACATAACTGATCATAAGAGAGTAAACCCAAAGGAGAGTCGAGTTTCTTTTCCGTAGACGTAGACAAGATTGTTGAACGACATAATTCTATTGTGTGTGATTGCTTGTTCTTGTGCGGTTGATTAATTGCTCGATCGCATTGATTTACGTTTCCGCATACATGTGCACAACAGGTAAAACCCCTATAGCCCCTAGTTGGTAGCACAAGTGGACTCAACATCCTGTTCCTGAATAGGGGGAACCGGGGGTCAATACCAAGACCTCTAACTCCAAAAGAGGAAGCAACCGTGGTCCTGACCACTTGGCCAACCCCTTGGGGTTAAATACATAGAAATTAGACATGAACTCCATTGAAGAATTCCTAAAAAGTGGGGGTAAAATGATATGAGGGGAATGTGTAAATAGGAACCCGGCTCCTATTTTGAATTTCAATACATATATAGGATGGTTCAAAATTATGCTCATACTCATCTTTGGGGTAGTCCCCCAAAAAGCAATATAACAAGGCGTCATAGTCATCAGATAGCAAATTTCCTTTTTAACCTAAAGAGTTTGAAAAAATAACCAAAAATCATAATATTTTTAAATTCTAGAATATATATAGCATTAGTAAATAATATAAAGCAATATCTCGGATACCTTTAAGTCATAAATATTGTATCGTCGTCTTATCTGAAAGTGTATAGAGTTTTTTTAAAATTAAATAGATTTACACACATCTACTAAAATAAGTTAAAATATCATAATCTTTTATAAAATGCAGTCATTTTTAAATTTCAAACTCAAACTCTAGAAACTGTACTCAATTATTAACATATAAATTGCTTGGTTTTGCCGAGAAGAAATTTGCTAAAATCTTGTGATGTAGTTGAGTTCTACTGGATTTTGTTTTTTTGGGGGGGGGGGGGGGCACCTCACTATTGCAATCTGTAAAGATTTAAGATATGTCCCCCAAGC
Organism: Camphora micrantha; assembly: GCA_003546025.1. Taxonomy (NCBI): domain Eukaryota; kingdom Viridiplantae; phylum Streptophyta; class Magnoliopsida; order Laurales; family Lauraceae; genus Camphora; species Camphora micrantha. The sequence continues at coordinate 5,082,127 of QPKB01000001.1, read as the reverse complement.
AGCTTGCCTCCCACCTCACTATTGAGACTTAATCTGTAAAGATTTAAGATATGAAATTAACATGTTAGGGCTTATTATATCAATAAAGAAGAACCACTCATATTATTAATAAGAAAACTATCAAAAAAGGACCCTAGATGGCTACTAACAAAAAAACAGGTAACTAGTTAATATTGCACGGAAGTGGTTCCTGTGACCACTTCCCTTTTTTTTCTATTTATTAAAGATTTAAAGGTATGATGACATCGTCACTTAATATCCCATTTAAACGTGTGACGACGTCATCACTTAATCGCTTTAAACCCATTTTTCCCTTCTTCCTCCCATCGTTTTCCCCCTTTCTCTGGCAGTTTCATTTCCCACTTTCCTCCTTTCTTAGACTAATAAAAGGGAAGAAATAAAAAAGTGAGTCACATTCAAATGTCTTAAATGTCAATCAATGAATGAGGAAGTGCAAAAGCAAATGCAATGAATATGAAGTGTGAGAAGGGATTATAATTGACAAATGATAATTTGAGAGAAAAGCAAGCAAAAACTGGCTGCCTTTTGTTCTTTTTTTTTTTTATCAAGAATCTGCCATAAGAGAAATTATGCATGTGGCATCCACCTGATCCCCCTATGATAAGGCACTCCTCTTTACCCCCACCCTGCGTTCATATTTCCCAACATATGCATACACCACAACCCACACAGCTTCTGCAAATTGAGAACCCATCCTACTCTAATATCCAATTCATATGTGACTAAAGCCATGGGTTTAAGAGAAAGCATTGGTCTAAGAAAGGGGACAAGGGAAAGGGGGAAAGGAAACCGCTAGAGAAAGGGAAAACGATGGTAAGAAGAAGGAAAAAATGGGGTTTCAGCTATTAAGTGACAACATCGTCATATGTTTAAATTTTTAATAAAAAATTAAAAGCGATCAAAATAAACCACTGCCGTACAATATTGAGACTAGTGGCCTGTTTTTCGGGATACGGCTATCTAGGATTTTTATTTTTATTTTTTAGTTCTCTCAATCAATAAAGAAGATAAACATATTACAGTCAGACTGTAAAGTCCTCCTGGAAATAAACAAACAACACTCCCATTTATACCGTTGGAACTATTCTTTCTCAGTTCAATCATCCAAACAAACCACACTGTTGGGAGTTGGAACTCTTCTTCCCCCACTTCAATCTTCCAAGCTCTCTCTCATCAACCCCACAAAAAAACTAACCCCTTCAATGGAAAATCTCCTCTCTCTCCCTGTCCTCATCTCCCTGTTTGTACCACTCCTCCTTCTCCTCCTCCTCCGTTACGTTCTCCGAAGCCCGACACGACACAAACTGCCTCCCTCCCCACCCAAGCTCCCCATCATCGGCCACCTCCACCTCCTCTCCGACATGCCCCACCACTCCCTCTCCAAACTCGCCGGCCAACTCGGCCCCATCATCCACCTCCAACTCGGCCGAGTCCCCACCCTCGTCGTCTCCTCCCCCCGACTCGCCCGCGACATCCTCAAAACCCACGACCACTCCTTCGCCAGCCGCCCCCAAATCCTCGCCGCCCAGTACCTCTCCTTCGGCTGCTCCGACGTCACCTTCTCCCCCTACGGCCCCTACTGGCGCCAGGTCCGCAAAATCTGCGTCACCGAGTTGCTCAGCCCCAAGCGAGTCAACTCCTTCCGACTCGTCCGGGACGAGGAGGTGACCCGCCTCCTCCGCTCCGTATCGGCCTCAGCCGTGTCGGCGTCCGAAACCGACATGAGCGAGCGGTTTTTCGGGCTGGCGAACGATATCCTCTGCCGGGTCGCTTTTGGGAGGCGGTTTTCGGATGGAAGCGACAAGAATCGGTTGAATGAGATTTTGACCGAGACGCAGGCGCTGTTAGCGGGTTTCAGTGTGGCGGATTTCTTCCCGGGTCTGGAGTGGGTAAATGGGTTGACTGGTTTGAAAGGGAGGTTGGAGAGGAATCTGAAAGATCTGAGAACGGTCTGCGATGAGATTATCGGGGAGCATTTGTCGGGTCGGGCCGGGTCAGATGATGTTTCGGGCCGGGAGGATTTCGTGGATGTTCTTCTTCGGGTCCAGAAGAGCGGAGATCTAGAGGTGCCCATCACAGATGATAATCTCAAGGCCCTAGTTCTGGTAATTTCTCACGATATCTCATTTTATTTCAAAATTTTGTAGAAAAGCTTTTCATATTTCTTTCGATCAAGTCGTATACACAAAAAATGGAAATGTTAAAAAAAAAAGACACCTTAGGATAATTATTTTTTAAATTCCTTTTAAACCTTCTCTTATCTTGAAAACCAACCGTAATTTACTTTATGGGTCACACATCGATTGTCGATTGGTAGTTTAGTAACCTAGAAAAATGTCATAATTGATCTTAGAATTCGCTTAAGTTTCTTTTTAATGATCATAACTACTTAATTAAGTTCATTTTTCTAGTCATTTGGAATCTATATAAATCTTCTTTTTTAACCATTTATGTATGAAGATAGTTGAAGAGGGCCCCACGACATTGTTTCTATTAAATGATTTATTATAGAGAGAATAAGGGTATTTTGTCATTTCTCAGATTTTTCTTATAGTCGGGATTTGATTTAAATAAATGTGGAAAACTTTAATACTCTTTAAAAATATTTAGATTTTTATGTACTTTGTTGAAAGTAAATAAATGTTTCGTACTGTTTTTGGAATTTCCCCAATGATAGATTATGCAAGTTTTTATTTTTTTTTTAAATATCACCTGTATTTATGCAATTGTTGCATGATTGAAGGTGATGATTCCTAGCCGTTCATTTGTCATCATGTATAGACCTTTCATTTATTGCATTTCATTGTACCCATAGTGGCAAGGGGACTATAATCACTAGTCTGAGGTGGGCCATAACTCCCTGATTTCAAACTTCTCAATGGCTAGATTGGTTTCCAACTCCCTCACATTCAGTAACCCCAGTGGATTGACACTCACTTTGATTTGATACTAATAAAAATTATGCTCATCGTCGGATTAAATTTTCAAAAGATACGACTTGAGAAATTATTAAACTTTAACTCATAATTAATGATTTTGATGATCTCATTGAAATTATTTTTGTTAACATAACATCCACAATGAGACCTTTCTATCATACCATCTATACATGATAGGTATGCAACTAAGTGGGTCGATCAAGGGGCGTAGAAATCTATGGACAGCTAATCTCCACTTACTTTAGAAGTCCTAGCAAAATTTGCCTAAAACATTTACTATAAACAAAGAAAGTGGTTTGTATTTGAGCCTCTCCTATAAAGACCACTCCATGTGGGCCCCCACTCTGAGTCCACCTCATGAGGGCTGCATCAAGGATCGAGCCAAACCTTTAACCAACTTGAGCCTCAAAGACCCATTCAATTGTCACTCTACTGTCTACTACTTGATTTAAGAATACTAAATATCATCAAATTAGGTTTCAAATCTCTCTTTTTTTTTTTTTAATAATCGCAGGGTTCTCAGTTCTTTAGGCCAGAATAATCCATATGGGTCTAGGAGAGAAAGCCGGATAAAATTCTCCTATGACCCCAGTGTGGTAGAGCAGTTTCGAACCCACAACCTCCGGATGCAAACTGCGGTCTTAAGCCAACTGAGCTACCTCTCGGGATTAGGTTTTAAATCTCTATTTGTGAAAAAAGAAAACCAAGAAGGAAAATTTAGTTAATTTAGAATATGGTGATTCAAGTAGATAGGTGGCTGGCTAGTGAAGTGGATGGGTGTTTGGTCTCTGTGTGCGAAGTTGCGTGAGTAAAAAAAAAAAAAAGATGAGTTGCAGGTTTGACGATATCATCAATGAGAGCAATCGAGTAAAAAAATGCGAACAACTTGACCGTAGTGTAATTATTTTTCTTTGTAAATCTGTTAAATCAGAATTTAACCTTTAGGTTTTTACTTAAAAATCTCTATTTAAACCTGAAATGGTTTATTAACAATAGAGATTCACAACTTTTCATATTGAGTATTTAGCCTACAATCATGGTGGGCATCTTTTAGAAGAAAGGGGTGATAGATGCACACTCTTGTGGACCTTTTTCAAGGGTCATGATATTCGGTCTTCCTTATCTCAGGCTATTTGTTACGTTGCAAACAAGTAAGCATCTCTGCCTGTATTTGTCTGCAAGTTGAAGAGGAAAAAGCTGTTCTTGTCAAAGTCCTTTTTCCAAGTCCCTAAACATTGCATGCTTGTTTTTTCAATGTACTGTCCCAAACGGGTCATAGGTGTGGGACCCACCATCTGGATAGGAGACAAGAGAGCCACCTCGTATGTGTGAGTGTGAGGTATATCTCCACTAACAAGGTTTTCTGTTCATAGAAAAAAACTCCATCTATTCAGATGTTGATGGGTCATGGGAGGGAAACAGGTTTATAGATTTTCTTTAGTTTTGATAGGACTTCTGAGAGGGCTTTATAAGAAGGCACCATTACTTTGTATCTTTACTAATATCTCATGGTTGTTAGTTTTTATAGACAAAATGACAAAATTACATTTTTGATCCACTCACTCAACCCAAGTAAGGTTGTGCCTACCTAGATGCATAATGACCAGGGGTACAATGGAAAGACTGAGATGTAAATTAGGAAATGTTTAGGATCAAGGAATCGAATTATTGTAGACCTTATTTTTGGGTATTCAAAGTTTAATGGCTATATATTGTATAAATTTCGTGTGATATAAAATTTAATGGTGAATAACGTCCAAAATAGTTTGAAATGGGATTAATTGCAATCATTGGTCTCAGTATATGTGAATGGATAGGATTGATCAAAGTTGATTCCCGGAAGAAAGCCCAAAAAGGAGCATTTGTAATTAGGAGAAGGGGGGCATTTTTGGCAAATTTAACTTTTTCTTAGTGATAAATAAGTCAAAAGAAAATTAGAGAGTATAGTTACTTTTTGTAAGGTGTACCTATTAAAACATCAAATATAGGGACTTTTTCCGGGGTCCTTCTTACTAAAAACTTTAAGAGAGAGAGAGAGAGAGAGAGCTCTCTCAAGAAATAATTCCTTTAAAGATAAAAGAATTCTATCAAGTGAATATGATTGTACAATTTATAGCATATGTTATATCAAGAATATCAGTTAATTCAGCTATTGCGATTGCTTAGGATACTCTTTTAATTTCCAAGGTCAATTTCTATGTTTAAGATTCTTTTAACTATTTGAAATAAAAAGAGTTCTTTTATTTTATGACATGAGTATCTAAAGTCTTTAACCCACTTGGACTAATCCTTTGGGTGGCGCCCGCTAAACTCAATCAAACACACATTGGGCAAATTTACAGCAGTTTGTAATACAAGACGTGGGGAGCAAACTTGTCACGCCCTCGAACCCGATTTAACCCGTTAAACTCCAACAGTCAAAACAGTTATAAATCGGCAGTTTGGACCCTTTTTAAGTAACTTTAGTACGTTTTATTTGTTTTTCATATATAGTCTTTTTTTTTTTTTCAATATTCTAATTTTAGATTGATAGAATAAGGCTAAGGATCTTTTAGTTGGACTCATGCTTAAAAATTCGCAATTGGACTGACTTCAACCGTTGTTACAGGACATGTTTGTCGCAGGGACTGATACAACCTCGGCCACCCTTGAATGGGCAATGACAGAGCTAGCAAGACATCGGAGAGTGATGGAGAGAGCACAAGAGGAAGTTAGAAGGATCGTCGGAGCCAAGGGCAAAGTGGAGGAGGACGACCTCGTGCACCTCCACTACATGAGGGCCGTGATAAAGGAGACCCTTCGCTTACACCCACCGGTACCACTACTTGTCCCTAGAGAATCCATAGAGAAATGCGTTCTTGACATCTATGAGATCCCCGCCAAGACTCGGGTCCTCATCAATACATATGCCATTGGGAGGGACCCGGAGACTTGGGATAAGCCTCTAGACTATAACCCTGAGAGGTTTGTCGGCTCGGACATCGACATTAAGGGTCAAGATTTTGAGCTACTTCCATTTGGGGGAGGGAGGAGGGGTTGCCCTGGCTACACTTTTGGGTTGGCAACCATAGAGCTTTCATTGGCTAGGCTTTTGTTTCATTTTGATTGGGAATTGCCACATGGGATCAGTGCTGATGATGTGGACTTGGGCGAGATCTTTGGGCTAGCCACTAGGAAAAGGGCCCCTCTTGTTCTTGTTCCAACCATAAATAAGGACTATCAATTTAAGGGGTAGTGTTGTGGTCTTTCTACATGCACAACATCAATACTTGTGTTCTTGAGTGTCTGCCTGCATTTAGGCCCAAGATTTGAAACCCATATGTTCCAACCTTTGAAACCAACCTTCAATCATCAGAAGGGGCTTGGTAGTGCAACACATCATGAAGTATTCCGGGGGGGACTCAGTGGAAAGGGGTTAGCTCCAATTTTTCTAGGCCCAAAAACAAGCCCATGAACTTTACATCTTGTGTTTTATTTCCCTCATACCCAGTTGCTATATTCCTATGCTTTAATAGTTGCCCTTGTTGGTTGTGTTACAAATTAGTTGTATATGGTTGTATGTAGGCCATGTATTTGACTAATATGAGATTTGTCCTTTCCATGTTTTTGTTGGAAGATCCTCCTACTGTGTTGAGTGATTTAAATTATCCTCTTCTAAATCAAGTGTTAGGGTTGGAAGAGTCCAATGATTCTCCTTGGCCCACAATACGGCTATCAATGGGTTGGACACTCATGGGCCCAGCGCAGGCCTAATAAGGATTGGAGGGCATAAGTACCAGTTTGAGTCCGTCGTAGGCTCTGGATTCTGGATCCAAACCTGATAGTGGTTATCAGAGGCCCGAGTGTGGCCCAATAATGCCTGTAGAGAAGTGCTTAAACAAAACCCAATAATCTCTCATCCTCACAGTAATCACATCATAAAAGTAAATTACACCCTTTACATAATATTATATGAACAAATACAAAGCATGACATTCTTTAGCCCTTGGATGACCATTAATGTGAAAAAAAAAAAAAAAAAACCCATCCTGTTGAGGGAGTACTGTGAGGGTTTCTAATCTAACCAAATCCCAATTAATAAATAAGTTGGAAGGGTCTAGGGATGTAAATGGGTCCCCGATTCTCCGATTATTCGGAGGTTCTGACCCGTTAAAAATCGGGTCTGAGTCCTTATTTAGGCCCCGATAAATAAATGGATTCAGGTCCGGTTTCACCTTGGTTCGGACCTGTAGACTTTAGACCCGATATATTACCTTAATTTTCAAAAAATTCTCCTAAAAACCATATTTTTAAAGTATCATTTTATACCTAGACTCAGACCTAAATCCAAACTCGTCTCATATATAGTTCTGGTTCCGGTGTCAAGAAACCGGTTCCGGATCCGAAACTGGTTCTACCTTTTCCTTAACGGTTCTAATTCCGGGTCCACCACAGACCTAGACCGGAACCGACCCATTTACAACTCTAGAAGAGTCTAAACAACTTGGGCAAGTGAGAAATATGGGCCATTACTAATCCAATGGAGACATAGAGGAGAGAGGAAGGGAGCAGAACCACAGAGGGCTCCACAAGCCTTCCATCTGATTTTGTTTGATAGGTGACTTTGCAAATGGAAGATAAAAAGTGGTATCTTTGTAAAAAATGCCAGTGGTAGAGGTATACTTTTTTATCATAAGAAAATATGAAACTATTTTTTGGTATATATTCAATTAACTGTGGGCATTGAAGCTATCTATGATATCTTATAACTTTCACCTCGTAAGTCAATAGCCCCTGACAAACAAATAGAAGGAAACATGGAAAGCTTGACAAACACAGGAATTTAAAAAGGGATTTTATAATATGATAAGGAAACATGGGAACATGAAGGGACTATAATAAGGGTGCATGATAATTATATAAAAAAAAGAGGGTTGGCGAGGCCATGGGTGGCGACCTTGACAACAGTCCAACAATAACTATATATTATTTTAAGCATTAGAACAAGTTGATGATAGGTATTCAAATGACCAATTATGGTACCACCACCCATACATTATATATGCTAGTTATTGTGGTGAGACTTTTTTTTTTTTATCGGAGGGTTCCCAATTTATTGGGCTGGATTAGTTCCTCCGGCCGAGAGGGAAGCCGGATAAACACCCATGTGGCCCCAAGGTGGTAGCACTAATGGACTCAATCTTCAGTTCTTGAAGAAAGGGAAACCGATGGTCGATACCAAAACCTCTAGCTCCAAAAAAGGGAGGGAACCGTGATCCTGACCATTTAGCCAACTCCTTAAGGTTTTAGATGAGAATTGAACGCACATAATGTGCAAACTCGTCTACAGGGCACGCGGGATGTCATGCAAATCATGAGAAAGAGGGGATAGAAATATCTCAAAGAGACACAGGGGTGTACGAAATATCTATCCCATTAAGTCATCGACTCCTTGATTAATAAAACCTCAAGAGCTTAATGGTTTTTTGGAAGATATAAATTTTTGGATTTCAATCTCATGGTGATAAATTGGGCTTGTCAAAATTCAAATAGGGTTGATGAATGTGAAGGGTTAACTTGACCATAGGTGTGCTAAGAGGTTTAAAAAGTAGGGTAAATTGCACATACGAATTATGCGGACAGTCGTATAGGGTCACGCTCTGTTTGTGCCTGTAAGAGATTGCCGAGTCAAATTCAAGCAATTTAAGGCATATGTGAAAATAAGTAGTAAGGATGCTTATTGACCTTTTCTTGTTTGTTTGCTTCCTACTTTAATATTTTTTAATATATAAAGTTATTAATTTAGATTAATTATCATGAATATAGGTTATGAACATATACATATAACTCCATGAACATTTAAATTATTTTAGATGTTTAAAAAACAAATTAAATGCGAAATTAGCTCTCCCAAGTGACTATGCCACACTAGTGATGAAACTTAAGTCACGCCGTGATTATTGTATTCTTATTTCTTCCATCCATACACCGAAGGGTAAAATCCCCTTTGACATCGATCTCGTATTGTTCCAGATTTTGTGCTCAAATCAGGTTATGCTGAGACTAAATTCTGTAGAACTTCTTTGGCAATATTATATTAAATTACTCTGTCTTTTTATTTTTGGTAAAATATTAAATTACTCTGTTGAGAATGCATTGTACAGAACTTGTTTGGTAATATTATAAAAGTCTTGTTCCAAAGAATGGAAGTAAGAGAATCATATCATTTACAATGCAAGACCAACCTTTCATTTTTTTTTTTTTTTCGCACTCTATTATTATCCTACATGGGACCCACCTGTGAAAATTACAACGTAATACCCAAATTTAAAAATTAGAACATGGGGCCATATTCATAGGATTTGCAATGTGGGATCACCCTTTTAGGAATTATAATGTGGGGTTACTTTTGTGTGAATATAAATATGGGACCCACTTTAGAATTTTCAATGTGGTATACATATTTAGAAATTAGAATATGGGGCCTACATTTATAGGATTTACAATGTGGGTCTACCTTTTGTGATCGTGACCATGTGACCTACTCTTAGGAATTAAAAAGTGGAGCTATATTTTTTGTGATTGTAGACATATGACTCACCTTTAAAAAATATAATGTTGTGCTGACCTTTAGAAAGTAAAACATGGGGTTCACATTTATAGGTTTTATAATGTAGTCCCACCATTATATGAATTATAATATGGGCCCCATTTTTTTTTATTGTGACCATGGGACCCAACTTTATGAATTACCTAGTGGAGCCACTTTATTTGAGATTATGAACATGGGGCCTACCTTTTGGATAATTGATAGAATTTGGAATCTTTCAATAACATTTTTAAAAGAAAAGATGTAAGTATGAAACAATTGTGGCAGTGGATTGTTTCTTAAAAATAATAAAGTTTTTTCGTTCCAACTTTCTTATACAAGCGGATTAAGATTTCGAAATTCATTCTAATCAGACCAAAATTCTGAAACAATGACACAGCCTTATCTCATGAAAACATGGAACATCGGAATGTCACAATGCCAAACGCACCCTTACTCTCTCCACTTGGATATCAATTATCATGCAATGACTCAAATTTATATTAAATTGAAGGCCTGCACCTAAACTCAAATTGAATTAAAGATCAAACTCAAGGCACAGATAGGTATATTATTACGATATACATATATTTATTCTAGTATTATATACATACGGCTGTGATCTCATGGACAATGTTTCCCATGGATATTAAAGTCAAGATCCCACCTAGGGGCTGAGATCACTGTCATCTGATTGATGTAGTTTTTTAGAGGATGCATGTTTTGGTCCCTAATCTTCTATGGGAAAAAATTTCTCCTGAGCATGTGCATGGAAACCATTACCAAGGGCAGGAGCCAGGAGTACCCTTCTGGATTTTAATGGGTCACACAACAAATTGCACCAATGTTGGAGAAAATAATCCTTCTTCTACCCCATGTTCTCTCTTTCTTATTATCAACTTTTTTGGGTCGAATATATCAACATCCATGTTGGCAGGACCCCACACAAGCCTCAATCTAATTTCACTTTCACTTTGGTGTGGGTCCCAGATTGGCACGACCCAAATTGCATGCCCACCTGGTGCTATACATATATATTGACACATTTTCAAAAATAATGCCCCAAAGTTCAAGGGTGGCCCAACACCTAACTGTTGTTTTCATAAAAGACGTTTGGGATAGGGATTGACACCTAAATTTTAGGTGGTCACCAAATCGAAAACGTTGGCACATTCCCCAGGGAATATTGGCTGTAACCAGTGGGTCTTATTTCATGCATGAAGGCTAACGAAAGATCTTTCCAGTCTCATCCACACATGCTATCTTTGTCCTCCCTCCACCACTCATTTCCTCTTTTATTTACCCTCCTCCATACTCCATACTCCATACTCCATACACTACAGGAGAGATGGTGCTGAGTCTGCTGAGTGCTGAGTGACTCTGCTGACTGCTGATCCCACGAAGAAAAGGCAGTGTAAGACTAACAAAGAAACATAGCAAACGTCAGCAAGTTTCTCTACTCTTCCAGAGTACTAAAATCAGTGGTCTTCAGTTTATAGGCCTTGTGATTTAAAAAACAGGTCATGTGGAGAGCCATAATTAGGGATGCAAATGGATCCTCGATTATCCGATTTCTTGGAGGTTTTGACCCATTAAAAACTGAGTCTGGATCCTTATTTAGACCTCGATTAGTAAATGGGTCCAGGTCCGGTTCCACCTTGGTTGGAAACTGTGAATCTGAGATCCGACATATTACCTAAAATTTTTAAAAATATCTCTTAAAATTCATATTCTTTTAACATCCCTTTCTACTTAGATCCGAATCCGGATCTAGACCCCTCCCATATATGGTTTTGGTTCCGATTCCGGAGCCAAGAAACTAGTTCCGAAATCGTTCCAATTTTGGGTCCAGTTCCACATTTTCCTTAACGGTTTTGATTTCGAGTCCACCATGGACTCGGACCAGAACCGACTCGTTTATAATCCTAGCCACAATTAAGGACAGAGATGGACCCACTTTTACCCTTTTACATTATTATTATTATTTTTTCTCTATTAAGGGCCTGTTGGTTGCAACTTGCAAGCATTACTTGATGGGATTCTCCTTGTTGGGAATTCCTAACAATAATGCAGGCGCTGTCGCAGTTTTAAATAATTTTTTTTGTAAGAATCTGGAGAATTCATAGTGCTTGCATTCCAAATGCCACTTTTTCCCATCTACGATCTTCATAAATCTAGCATTGAAACATCCCCTAGGCATATTGAAATTTCACTTAAAGACGAGAATACCAAATGCTGCAGACAAGAAATCCGCAAATGCTTGCAACAAAACTATTGGGATTATTACTTTTAATATTCCAATGAGAAAAATCAAGAAATCTCCTAGAGTATCCAAAAGTCATTTTGGAAAGTCTAAAGGTCAAAGGTCATCTAAAAAAACTATATGTCATGGGTTTTTATTATTGTCTTGATATATGTAAAGTCATGTCCTTTGGAAGTGTCCTTTAGTAGTCTATATAAGGTTACGTAGTAGTTATTTTCTAGTGTGTGAAAAAAGAGTGTAAAGAAAAGAGTGTGTGTGGTGAAGGTCTAAAAAATTGTCTAAGTGTTAGTGTATTGTTATCTTAAGGTTTGATTTATATATAAGTCTTTTGTTCATTTGATTTAGAACAGGGGCTCTGTACGGCCCTTTGCTGTGCAACCCTACATACACAAGTACGCACACTCCACACCTTATTTGATGGAAGAAACCTTAGCATACAATGGATACGAATTTTAGTTCCAACAACATTGGTAGCAGAGCATTCATAGCATTCCATCATAAACAAATTCTAAAAAGAAAAAAAGGGTGTGGTCCAGTCAAGAATATTAGTGGGTATGGACCACTCTAGACCGATTCAAACTGTTGCATCCTTATGTACAGTGCAACCCAAAATTGGCCCGTTTATTGATTGAGTTGGAAATGTCAACCTAAACACTGAAACTTGCATTTGGGATTGAGCTGACCAGACATGTCAGAGTTCAGAAGTCTACTTGTTTTGGATTGAGGCCCGATTGAAGTGTTGATTGGAATGATATTGTGCCCAATTAATGCGAGCCCAACCAGTGTACGTATCAATTGGGTGGAAAGTGTAAATATGAACCTTGAATTATCCAATTGGGTTTAGGACAGGAATTTCCACTGTTTCAAGTAACTTAACCCAAGATCTGAAAAGAGTATTGATTTATAGTGCTCAAGAGTGCCTTGCCTTCTTGGGAAGTTAGAAATACTTAAAAAGTGATGGAAAAGAGGAGGCATTGATGATGGAATATTTACTTTAAGCATAGGAATGATCTTTATCTTTATTTAGATACTTGGAGCATAATTCCTTCTCATTTCAATTCAACCTTTTCAAAGGCCAAGATCCCCTCCCTGCATCAAGGTAAGCATAACATTGAGAGAGAGAGAGAGAGCTTTATTCATCATAGGACTACAATCCTCTCAAAGGTGATAAATTGTTATCATGATAAGGTTGTCCATGTGTTGTCTTTGCAACTTGTGCAAGTAAATAAAGATACCATGATTGGTAGTAGTATAGAATATTTGTTTTGGGAAAAATAATTGGAGTTCACTGTGATTTCACTAGCTGGCAAATGCAGACAGAGACAATAGGATGGTGGGAACCATCTGATTATCAATAGATACTCTGATTATTACATGTGAATTGGCCCTAACCACAACTTTACTCTAAGCTCAACATTTTAGGCATCAGATTGAAGTGTTAAAAATATTGTTTCAATCAAAATATGAAAAGTTGAAGACCTAAGATAAAAGGATTAAGATAATTTGAACAATATGATATTTATTCTAACTCTAGGTTACTTTCAGACTCCTTACCATCTATGATTTTCATACATGCAGATGGGCTACATGGGAGGTGTGATAATTTTTGGAATTTTACTATTTTCTATTATTTTATTGATGAACAGAAGATGAAAATTCCCTTCTTTAATACCCAAAATCCCAAAAGCAAGACAAAAGAAGTTTAAAAAAAGAAAGAATATCAAAGGTAGAGAAGCTTAGACAACTCACTTCTGATTAACCTTGGCTCTTATTGGACTCTCAGACTTGTAAATGTGCTGCTGGTGGCCATCCTAACTTAAGCTTGTGACTCTTGCCCATGTTAATTTGGTTTTCGTGGAGGTCCTTAGACTTCTACTTCTATATATATATATATATAAAACCCACTCATTACACCCTTCCTGGCCCCCAAAATTGTAAACATTTTTTTAGCATATTCATGGAAAATTACACTACTTTCACATTTACACCAATGCTGGAAAGACTTTTCCGTGGAAAATTGTTCCAGTTTTTCATATCATTTCTGGGGAAAAAAAAAAAAAAATTTGCATAGAGCCCCCTGGGGACAACTCAATGTCCACAACCAATTGTGCAGAGCAGTTTCTTTAACTTATGATAATATTTTTGAACAAGTCATCAATTGCCATTATACACTACAACAGTCTACCAGAATTTATAAAAAAAAAAAGAAACATAGAAAGACCTGCATTTTGTCCTTACAAAAGTTGTCAATCTACACCAAGAAGTCTCCTTATTTGGTACCGAATTTAAATGATATAATCAAGTAGGTTCCACCTATCATGCTGATGTAAGATTGTGGTTCCCAACCTCTTAAAGATTGGAAGATGTTAACAACAAGGATAAAAAAAAATCATTGCTTTAGCTGATAACAATGTTGTTACTATACTTTATTAATTTCTTAGACAAGACTATAGTCATAAATACTTTCCAAGTCTAAATTACAGGTCAAACTAGGTTTTTTTTTTCTTCTTCTTATTTTTAGAACAAAAGGCAGTGTTATTTTCAAAATCTCCAAAAGTATCCAACTCCAATGTAGGATGTTAGAACCTACTTAATTATATAACACCTAAGACTGGCAGGCTTGTGAAGCCAACCTAGAAGCAAAGACAGAAGGAGAAATTTTTTCGTGAAGAGGCCAAAAAGAAAGAACATGGTCGTGATAAGTCACCGTGAGGGCTAGAAAATAATCCAAGTCCTAACCATCAGATAAAGTTGGATTGATGCACATAATTTTACATGATCAACCCAACAGCCTATCAAAATTGGGATGGATCTTAAAATTTAGGTGAGTAGCAATTCACGTGTGTAGTGGTTGCGATGATCATAGTGGGCTGGAGCTGGAGGTCCCCACTTCAAATCATTTGGGACCTTACCTGATATACAATGCTATTGGATGGCATTGTATATCCGGGATTTGCCGATGATCATCAACCATTTGAAACCATAAGGGGGTTCGGCTGGTTTCACGTCTTAAAAAGAAATTTTAATTTTACAACTTTCAAGGACCATTCACATGCGTCTTTGGGTCCACCATTTGAATGAAAAAAAACGCGGTTGCTTATGGCAAATTTATGAGTTGGATCTCTCCCATGTGCTGCAAGTGAATCACATGGAACCCCTCTTGACTCTCACATCCCCGGATTTGTTGCAGAAACTATCGGAAATGTTACCTTGAGACTTCAGAGAGAGAGAGAGAGAGAGAGAGAGTCTGTAATAATCTAACTACAACAGATGGCACCAGGGCCTCAACTTAGTGGCCGTTTTAAAAGGGAAGTGTTGTTTGTTTTGACTCAGGTGCAAAGCTGTTTCATACAATGATTATATATCGTGCATTCATCAACACTTCTCTCTTTCAACGAGGGAAATTATTATATGCAAGTCACAAAAGTCAGACGCTCACAACACATCTAAGTGGGGAGGACCATCTGCAACACGCTAAGTGGACCAACTGGTTGCTATAAGTACTTCTCACAGCTGCTCCTTCTAAGTGCCATTCTTCCCCATCAGAAAAAGTATTATTTATTTATTTATTTTTACCCTCGCCCAAGGTATATTAAGTACCAAAGAGAGCCCACACACATGAGAAAAGAAGCTCACACACATGATAAGAAGAGCTCGCACACATGAGAAAAGAAGCTCGCACACATGATAAGAAGAGCTCGCACACATGGGAAAAGAAGCCCCCACACACTGCAAGAGTGACATGTTGAATGATAGTGAGAAGTGGGGTTGCCAACCAACTCTACAACCCACTTATCAGATATTTGAAATTTGAAAAACATTAAAAGGAAAATGACTCATCCTTGGAGATCGAAGTTTTTAACTACCTAGGTATTATATTAGAAAGAAAAAAATTAAATGCTTTCACGGGAGGTATCATCTAGGAGTCCCTTTTTCAGATGGAATTGAATTGTTGGTCACTTACATAAAATGGATTCCTGCATGGTAATACTAAAGAGGTGAGGATCAATCGTGCTTAGGCTGTTGCTCAGCTAGTGTCAGTAGAGTGTATGAATTCGAATCCCTGATGATTAGTCCAACTGACCAATGTTAAAGGATGAGATGTAGATGGAACCCAAGGTTTTATTTTTGGTGAGGCAATGGTTAGATATTTATTTCCACTTGAAGTGAGAATACTTGGATATTTTTAGGTCTTCAGCTTTGCTATTCAAGTTTTTGCCATTTTCATAGTGGGAATATATAATGTTCAGAGTTCTTAGAAGTTTGATTCCATGCAAACCAACGTGCAGTTACAATTCCTCAACTTTGTAGAAGCTCGAAGCACAGAAAGTTCGTTTTACACCAATACAGCCTGCAATCATTTGAAGCAGAAAATTCAAAGACTTCAAAGAATATGAAGAGGAATTATGAAGAATTAAAAATCTTTCATCCAAGATTCTCTTAACCAAATGGGCCTGAAATCACAGTGCAGCTGTATCAAAATTCCCAGCATGATAAGAATCCTGCCAAACAGAAAATTCAAAGAACTAAAATGGACATGGTACTGAGAGTTCCTGACACTTCCAACAAGAAAAACTTCATGTACAAATGCTCCTATAAAAAAATATTCCTTCAATAATAATGAAACTCTCTTTAGCTAATCAAAATTCACAAGACTTCATACCAAATATAAGAGAACCTTATCAAAACTCCCAATATCAACCCAATCTCAACCCTCCATTTCATGCTTTATGACTGTAATAAGATGGCTATCTACAAAAGAATTGAATTTCCCTATCTATGTAGAATTACATGTAGAAGAACAAAACAAAGAAGAAAAGAAGGAAATAATCAAATCTAACATCAATACAACAGCTATCTATCTTTCTTTCTGTTTATCATTTCACCTTATTATCTGTGTTGATGTATGGCTAGTCTCTAAACCATCCTGCCATGGTAGAAGCTTTGTGTTAGGATCCATGAATGTCTTCAAGACCCAATCTCTAAGCCCATTATCTGTCACATCACAAAACCGGCTCGACCAATCGGGCGGCTCAATCGCCTTGGTCCCCAATCCGGGCGCCCGATCTTTGGACCCTGTATTCTCCTCATCTTGCCAATCGGCGACATAGGTGGCGACCCGCCGATAAAACTTCTCCTTAAACACCTCCCAAACCTGATACTTATAGTGATTGATCACCATAACCCCTCTATCCATGTTCACATACTTGAACCCTTCCTTGAGGTGAAAATGGTGCACCACATTGATCAACGTCGAATTAAGCGCCTCCGGCTTCACTATAGACTTGTGCCTCTCCGGCACGCCCATCCGGCAAGTGTAACCCACAGTGACACCCTCCTGTGGGGCCTTCCGAAGGCCCGACGGCCCAAAACTATGGCAAGTGGTCCGCAATTCGCCCACCCAAGGCAAGCCAGAGTGGTTCCTAAGCACATCCTGTAGTGTCAAATTGGATGGCAAGTACAAGAACTCATCCACATCAAAGAATCCAACCCATTCACAAACACCTCTAGCACGGAGGGCGCAATGTGCGAATCCTGCCTCCTGGGTCTTGATCCAGGGCCATCTGTGCCGCGACACATTGAAATTCAACTCACCGAGTGAGTCTACAATCTCGTCGATTTCATCATCGCTGTTGTTATCGTAGATGAACCACCGGTCGACCCCGAGTTGGGCGTGGTACATGACCCACTCTCGGATGAACCGCGCCTGATTGCGGACCATGGTGCACGAGCACATCGCGTGCGGCTTCGGCCAGCCGGCGGGTGGGTTGGGTTCCGGCCGGAATTCCGGCCGGGCAAGGGAGTTGAATGCTCTTTTTTTGCCTTTGGGTCTGACTGTCACCTTAATTGTACTTAGTTTTTGTGGGTGTTTTAAGAGGATCAGGGGGGTCTTGCAACGAACTATTTCCTGGGCAACGGACAGTGCCACAGAGGATAACAGAAATCTGGGCCTGGTGAAATTCCAGCCGTACACACACTCGAATCTTGATGGGTCAGCGGCCCTTTCGGGCCGTAGATTTAGGCCCTTGATGAAGACGACAGTGGTGTTATCACCGTCGATCAAGGCTTCATAGGCAATTGAGTCCCAAGCTCGGGCAGGCCGGGCAGGCAGTGGGCGCTGACCGAGCCGGGCAACGGTGGGGATGAAGCCACGTGGGGGGATGGGGCAACGGACGATCTGGATATTGGGGTGATCCTGGCCGTCGATAGAGAAGGGGGGCAGATCGAGTTGGGGCTGAGTTGACCCGGGTGGGAAGTAGATGCACTGCAGGTCCTTTTTTGTAAATAAAGGGACATTGGAACGGTGTTTTAGGAAAATCAGCACCTGGTCGGGGAAGACGACCGTTTCCTGGATCTGGACGGCGGGGCGACGGAGTATTTTCCGGTCGGCGACGGAATACTCGCTGTTGACGGCGTTGAGGGCCGGGTTACGCCCGGAGGAGATGAGGACCGGCCGAAACGAAACTGTTACGAAAAATGGGAATGAAATTAGAGAAAAGCCCATGAATCTAGGAAGAATTGCAAAAACATTCTGACAGAAGAAAAATTGAAACCAGATCCTGAAATCTAACTGGAAAAAGAAGGAAATGGGTTTCTAAAAACACAAAAACCCAAACGCAACTGCAACTCAAACAATTGAAAACAGATTTAGAAAAAGAAAAGCATGAATCTAGCAGGAATAACAAAAGGAACCCCAAATAGAAGAACAAGAATGAAAACCAGATCTTTAAATCAAACAGAAAAAGTAGGAAATGGGGCTTATTAGAAACTGTAGATTACATTTAGAAAACCCATCAAAATTATAATTTTGAATCTATAACGGAAGAGGGAGAAAGATGAAAAGATTATCCATGGAAAAAAGGGGGAAAACGCACAAAAAGTAAGATGGGTGTTTAGCAAATTGAAGAAGATCTGAGCTTAAAATGAACTTTTAAGAGAAACCCAAGAATCATATTTGAAAGAGAGAGAGAGAGTGAAGATAAAAAGCATGAATCTTGTGGAGATTTTGCATACCTCCTAATCGGCGGAAGGCAGACAAGCTGAAGGAAGAGAGGAGAGCGCAGGAAATGGAGATAACAAGAGCGCACAAGAAGAACCTGTTCCATGACAAGAGATCTCTTTTCCTTCGGAACTTCATGACTGTTAGAGCAAACAACAGAAGACGATTTCCAGAAGAATCCTGTCTTTCTGCAACTTCATGAATTTCTGCCTTCTGGGGTTTTTGCACTTTTCCTCCTTTTTCTTGAGAGAGAGAGAGAGAGAGAGAGAGACAGATAAACAGAGGGGCCGTCTCTGTAGTATATATTTTTAGAGGCAGAGAGAGAGATGACTCTTCTTTTGGAAGGACCAGTTGTGTCGGTTTATACGTGTAGGTTAGAATACATAATGGAATTTTTAGAAAGAGAGAGAGAGAGAGACAGAGTATGCCATGTGTAAATATTCTATAACTATACACAGTAATCTTTCTAATAAAAAGTCATCATGGAGACAGTAGTGAGTGTAATTGATTTAAGGTCAATACCTAACCTCAATTCTAAAAGGAATAATCATCAACTAAGCTTTACCCAAGTTCCAGTTCTGAATTTATGTTTTTAGTTTTATTTTGTTTTGTATATTTGCCAGGCCTATATGGGGTTTTGAGGAGAACATATGATTAGATTAGATATAGATGTATTCACTTGTGTCTCAATTCTAGAAGGAATAATCATCAAAACTAAGCTTTACCCAAGTTCCAGTTCTTATTTATGTTTTTAGTTTTGTTTTGTTTTGTATATTTGCCAGGCCAATATGGGGTATTGAGGAGAACATATGATTAGATTAGATATAGATGTATTCACCTGTGTCGTTTTGTTTGGTTCAGGTGTAGTTTTTCTTCTTCCATCTAATATAAGATTTTAGGATTCAAATATTTATTTTCTGCTTGATGCTATACATAGCAAAAATAAAAGTGTCAATTTGGTATCTAATTGTTCACATGGGGGAGCCAAAAAAACCACCCCCTTGGAGTTATCCTAGCCCTTGTATTACTTGCCTTAAATTTAATGACATCCTAACTGTAGATTCCAACTGTAGATCCCTTTTGAGATTCAATTCAATAATGAGTGAATGTTTAATATTGTAAATTTGAATTTTATACCATATCACGGGATGAGTAGAGTATCAAAAGGGCTATACTGATTAAAAGTTAGCTCAAGTGAGCTCTATAGAGTTGGATGGCACATACAGACTTAGCGAAAGCTGGTGGCCATATTAACCATGGGGGGAGAGGAGGGGATGGAAAGATCACAATTAAACTTAGGAGCAGAAGAAATTTCGACCCGTTAAATCATCCTAACCTTCTAATCTATGGCACATGAGTCCAAGGGATTTAAAAGGAATCATTTTTATTATTTTCTTTTCTTTTTCAATCCAATGGGTGATTAATAATCTGATGAGTGTAAATCTAACCTTATTGCAGATTGTGGGATACAATTTGTAAGGGTAAAAGGTTCACTCATTTCACATTTATAAGTTATTATAAAAAAATATGCTACCAGTGGTTTCTGTTAGGAGATTATTAATTATAACAAGACATAGTTGGCCCCCAAACTCAGTTGACTCATGTTGGGAGATTATTAATTGCAATAAGCCATAGTTGGGTGACTTGGGTCTCAAAAATAGTATTTTGCAATTATTTGTTGTCACAAGACTATGCCGGCAAAAAAGGCAATCACAACTTTGAAGCCCACCAGCTTGAATGGTTCAAGTTGATGAGTCAAAGTCACTCGACCAATCTGTCTAAATTGGCCGGACTGATTCCATTAACAGGGTGGTTACTCAGAATGTGTGACTGTGATCAAGTTTGAGCAAAAACACTGTTGGTTAGCCATGTTGTAATGAAGCTGATCAGTTGAGTCGAGAAACATGAGTCACCCCAAATTGCAGATTCTATTAATGTGAACATTAAGTCGCTCTCCAGTGACAGGGAATTCAAGACTAATAAATGCATTAAACCAGACCCAAGTACTAATTGCAGAATCTATTAATGTAAATTAAGTCACTCGAACTTCTTCACTTGTTGCTACTCTGTAAAATGTATTGTTCACACACAACTCTCTGCCTGTGAACGCTCAATTGCCTCAAAAAAAAAAAAAAAAAAAAAGTTTCTTGTTTTTTAGAATGCAACAAAATTTGGCATGTCCATTTATCTATTAGGGCAAGTTAAAATTGTTTTTTGTCATCATTGACATCATTGGATAAATGGGACAAAGTTTAATGACAATGAGATGAATTATGACCATTTATTTGTAAAGTGCTGCTAATTCTAATAATCAGAAATATATGTCTTTTTTTTTCTTATGGAGAATATCCTTACGTTTAGGGCACATTTGTTTTGTGTAATTGAATACGTAGGATTGTATTTGTTCAAGTTGTTAATTGTCAGGATTTTTCCTTTCCCTTTCTGAGTATTCTTTTTTACATAAACGTCCCTAGCTACTTCTACATTTTTCCATCTCTATTTTCTGCAATTATATTCAAAATGGAACACTGGTTCCTTTTTCTTTTTTCTTTTTGGTGGAATTAGAATGCTGCTATTATACAAATGGAATAGAATTGAGCATACACTTAATCCGAACCATTGATTATGACAAAGAGGGTGGTTGTATGGACATCAAAGTTGAGACCCAGGACATCTGAAATTCTCTATGTTGAAGTAAATTTATCTTTAAGACACCATTTATCATCAATGCACCTCAACCCCTCTATTTAATTTTTCCTGAAATTATTTTTCCAGTTACTTTTAATTTCTTTTGGGTTATCGTTTTTCAAAGTTTTCCATCAACACCACCCAACAAAATTGCTTTTGTAAAGATCGGGCGATCACCTGCTTGGGATTTGGGAGTTGGAGTGGTAGTTGTACTTTTCACTTCTTGCGTTCGAAAAAGCATTTCAGATTTGTCCAGTATGATTTTGTGTGGATTTAGCGAGCGACACCTTGAACCCGAAGAATAGACCTTTTGATAAAAGACCTCGGGGATGCCCACATCATCAAAAGAAAAAACGATCGGGCGATTAATTAGGTATATAAATGAAATGGCCAATTTATAGACTTTCAGTGAGAATGATTGATGGTAAGTATGCCTAAAGCCAGTTTACCAACCAAGCCTTGTAAATTTTCAAAACAAAGAAAGATCCTTTTCAAAAATGCCAGCTACTAAATAGTAGAGAACCTTCTAGATGGGTCCCACATACAGACGGTCCAGATTGGAAGGGGAGCCAGTCATGTGGAAACTTCTATTTTATTTCATATGTAGCTAGACATGGGCCCCACACGTATTCTTTTTATGGTAAAAACGTGTATTGGAATATTTCGCTGGAAGAGTGGGCCCCATCTGTGGGGCCAACTAAATAACCAAATACTTTACACATTCCAAGCCTCCTTGGTTGCAAATTTAAGCAGTGCAAATGATGTAAAGCTTAAACGGGTCGGGTTCAAGTCGGATCCTTTTTTTTTTTTTTCACTTTTAACCAATTCGGATCTTTTAAATAATCGGGTAATCAATGTCCGGTATCCTTTATTTGGACAAAAATGTATTGGGTTAGGATCAGATCCATTTCTTCAAAACTTGTTTTTATCGGGTTTAAGCCGGTACTTGCGTAGATTTACCCTAATTAATCAGTTTGCTTTTGGATCAATAGGTCCCAAAATAGATTTTGTTAAAACATACAAATTGGGCTCTTATAGAACTTAATATGATCCAATGTCCATGGATTGGCAATCCTAAACCTGGTCCAAGCTTTGTGGGCTCTTAAAATGTATTTTGTTTATAACATCACTATAATAGGTTCTTTATTTGGGTCGAAAATTGTTGGATCCTATGCTTTTGGATCTAAATCCTATTTTTTTCTATTTTTTCCTTCATACCCAAAATTAAGTACAATATCTGCATTTTTCGACTCCTAGACCTAACCCAACTTGAGCTTAAAGAGACTGAGATCCAGCCGGGCATCTACCTGGCCTATTGCCACCCACTATAATTGTCAATATCGTTTCGGACTACCCTCCAAAATGAAAAGTCTTAGTAGATTCCGAATTTCTGTAAAAGATTTCATAATTACATTTCGAAAAAATATAAAATAACAAAGATACATATGTGTGTAGAAAAATAAAAAAAACAATAAACATGGGTATAATCCATTCTAGAAAAATTTTCTTGATTTACATTTTAGGGAAATATAAGAAATACAAAGTATATATGTGTATAAGTAGATTTTTTTTAATTATGTAAAATAACATTTCGGCTGAAAAATCACAAAAATTGATTGAAACTCAAAACGAAAAGTTTTAAGTGTTTCGGCCACTTAACCAAAAAGGAAAATTTTCACAAAAACAATATGAAATTAGTAACTATCCCAACCACCACACTCAGCCCATTTCCCCTTATTTGTTGCTTCCTCTCACGTCTCTGTCCCACAATTCTTCAATCAACAAGGGTTTTCTCTTTCTGGCCATCATGTCAGTGATTATTTAGTGGGCCACAAATCATTTTCAGCCATTGGCCCACAATTGGGACAACCTGATGATCCGGATATAACATAATTACCAACAGTCTTTTTTCTCTTTACGGCCATCATGTCAGTAATTATCTAGTGAGCCACAACTCATTTTCAGCCATTGGCCCACAAGTGGGACAACCTGATGACCCGGATATAAAATAATCACCAACAATTCTTAACAAAAAAAAATAAAAAATCATGGTTATACTCTTTTGATGCAATGACTTGCACTGAATTTCTGGACTAGGTTTTATGGGACCCACTTGTTGGCATCTGGGCCCACATTAGAGAATTGGTACACCAATTTACACATAAAGAGGAAGGTGACATGATCATTCCTTGTTATTTATTCCTCAGGTCACACTATTAAAGTATGGCCAGATGTTATTCTAGTGTATGAATAAACCAAACGCGGTTTGTATGAATGGGCTGTGTATATATTTAATAATGGATCAGTCCAAGATGTCTGTCTACTTTATCAAATGCTTTGGTCAAAATTTACTGCCTTTTTGTCATGTTGATAATGGGTTTTGGAAGCTTATGTTTCAATAGCAATTTTTGTTTTTTAATTGTTGGTATTTAGTGGTAGTGGAAGTATCATTAATGGGTTTTATTCACATGAATGGATGCCATTGGGTCAAGGGTGATGGACCTATTGGAGAATTAGGCCCATATTAACTAGTGATTTAAGGGCTTTGAAGGTTTTAATGGTTTTTTTTTTTTTTTTTTTTTTTTTTTTTTTTTAAATTTTGTGTTCTCATTTTAGATCAAATCCAACAATGATACATCTTTGATGACCGTGAATTAATTGGTTTAGCCGCAATTCATGGAGTTTAGTGAGTGGGAAGGGACATGAGTAATTATCTGGTGGCCTCGAAAAGGAAGTGGCCACGAAGATATGAAGATCTGTGAGAAGAGTATCTCTTACCAGACACTTGTCCCATCATGGATAGGTCTATTTCAATTAGAGGGGATTGCAATGGATTGGGTTAAATGGGTAGAGTGAGTTGTGGGTAGGGTTGTAAATGGGACGGTTCTGGATCGGAACAAAAGTGGACTTGGACCCAGACCCGTTTCTAAATAACGGTTCTGATTCCGAATCCGGTTTTGACTTGGAACTTGTTTCGTAAGTTCTAAACCAGGTTCCGATAGGTCAACTTAAATGATTAGAATCTAGTTCCAAAATCAATTCTAGTTTATCTTTATTCATCATTTTTCTTAGAATAAACATATCATTCAACTTATAACAGTGCATCAAGTCTACTATCTCCAATGTTATACATAAAAAGGTCAAGAAAAAAGTTGATTTTGAGGTACAATTCGCAACATCAAAGGCTTATATCCTGGGTCCCAGGTGCACGGGTCGGAACCTATATAGACCCGGAACCGGATCCGTTTATTAATCGGAATCTAAATTGGGTTCCGGATCTTGACCCGTTTAAAAATAGGAACCTAAAATAGGTTTCAGACTCGGTTTTTTACGGGTCGGAACTTTTCAGGGTAATCGGAGAATCGGACACCTATTTGCAACCCTAGTTGTAGGGAGGAGGGTGGGTTTAGTCCTGATGGTCAAAGACCTCGGGATACCCATATAATTTATTTTTTTAAACCAATCAAGGGGATTGGGATCCAAGAGAAAGTCCACCTACACACGGGATGACAGCAGGCGGGAAGAAGGCTCACACAAGTGAGAAGATGTGGCTTACCAAAGTTATAACCTTGAGTAGCTGGGTGAGAACTGTCATCACCTACCAACGGAGGTAATTGCGGTTCTCCATAATGCCCATATCATTCATTAAAAGGAAAAAGAAAAAGAAAAGGATACACCTAACATAATTTCTTTAAAAAAAAAAAAATCAAAAGAGAAGCTCATTAATCCCACATCAGAGAAAACAAGCACAAGACAAAAAGATGGTAAAAACATCACAGCCCTACAACAAGAATACCGCCCAAAAAATCAACTCAGAGGATAGGGGTCCCTGGTCCACACCCCACTGAAACTGCCCGACCCCTTTTGGCAAGACATGAGTGAGCCACCCCATTACACTTCTTGGGAATATAAAAAGTTGGTATGACATTTGAACAAATCTGAGTTGCTGAAAATTTATACATGGAATGTGATCAAGTGAGAACGGTTTTCACCGAGTGAGAAATTTTTTGTGGGGCTCACTAGGGGTTCATTTTGGAACGGGATATGTAGGGATTGAAAGATCTATTTGAGACCACACTAAATATGAAGTTTGGCCTCAGTCTCATGCTTCTAACCCTTTCATCCATGGCCGACAAGTCCAATCCATTCATATGAGTATATAGTCGATCCAACGGTCTAGTTCATTCGCATTGGTGCCAAACCCTGGGGCGTGTGACTATAAGAGGGTCCTTGTCCATTGCAAGTTTGGATTGGGTGATAGGTGTGCCCCACCCATAGTTCTCACGGTTTGAACGGTGAAAACAATTCTCACCTGATTATTTCCCTTTAATCTCTCATTGCCACAAAACATATATGTAAGATATATATGGGAAGATTTCAATCTCAGCCCCAAGATGGAGTAGTAAAAACTAGCTACAAGATTATGTGGAGTAGCTGCAAGAGAGGATCCAGACTCTATCATATATCATAAACCCATAAAAACGATATATTGAATTCCATTGGGACAGGCTTGAGTGAGATGGTTTCAAGTTTATTTAATAAGATTAGGTAAAACTAACACAGGGGTTGGACGTTTTGATATCTGGGAAAGCTCAAAAGACACAAGATTTTGCATTCAGTTTGGGTACCACTAGCAGGTGAAGTTTGGTGGCCCACCAACTTAGTGTAAGATTTTATTGGGCCTCTACCGAAAATTGGTCCATAAGGTTAAAGATAGTCAGGAACCCTGCAGAAATCATTCAAGAGTTGAGAGGAACCAAAAATAGAGCTCACTTATTGAAAAATCGAGCTCCTCGAAATGAATACCTTCACTAGGCATGTATGGTATGTCCCTAAATTTTATTCTAATAGAAATCGACCCACGTTAAAATCAACCATCTAATGAATAATATGATTAACACAATCTCATGTGTTACTAATCATGTTATTCGAGGAGGGTCACTACTGCTCACCTGCTAGAGGCTGCCCTCCCAGCAGGCCTGAAAATTGGGCTGAATTTGAAATATTCATGACAACTCATACAAGGAGACTCCTCCATGAACATGGATGCACTTCAAAAGTCCACCAATCGATCTTGGCACTTGATGAATCCGTGGAAATAAATAAATGGACATCTCAAAGGTATTCCAATGGGTTGTTTGTTAAAATGTTAGTTAAATCAGCACCTTTACTTGCAGTGTATTATGATCCAATTCCTGATCAAGAGATCCTTTGTTCTGGAGAAAAAGTACAAGGACAAACAAAAAATTCCAGTAGGAGGAAGGGGTTGAAAGTAGAATAATGGATCCAACTCCATCTAGAGGTCCAAGATCCATTTTACCCCTCACGCAAATAACTAAAAACTTTTTATTTACGTGAGGGGTGAGATGAAACAAAATTATAGAGTCAAATCAAGAGAAAAGATAGGAGGAAGAGGTTGAAAGTAAGAATACAAAATAACAAGAAGCTACGCTAAAAGTAGACTATCAATCGAACCTATCAAAATGGGTATCCGTCCCGTCCCAAGCCCGAAAATGCAGAGCTTTTAAAAAAAAAAAAAAATTGAGCCATGCGGGCTGGGCACAATGGTTTTAAAGCCCGGCCAAAATTGGGACTGGAATGAGCAGAATAGACCCAGCCTGCCCACAAGTAAATTTCACTACTTTTTTAATAAAACATGCAAGCTAAAATGTATGAATATGAATAAACAAATAGAATAGGCCTACACGTAATTTTAAATTTAACAGACAACAAATACATCTCTCAAATAAATTAATATAAGGAATAATGGTAACTAACCTTAATGAACTCCTATGGTAGCCCAACTAGTTCAAACTCACTAAAGTAAAGAACACTATTATCCTCATTTAGATTTTGAATATATTGCATACTTAGATCATCGATGTCAGTTCTCAAACATTCAACTTCTTCCCTCTTGCATAAGGAAATACTCATTCCATTTCGTTCAAAACTCTTTAACCTGTTACTTTGAACAAAAACAATTGTACAACTAAGAGAAGCGTTACACGGATCCTCATAATTCAAAAAAGAATTACTGTATCCGGCGGTATATCAGAAATAATTAGAGAATGTTTAGCTTATATTCAAAATCGTGCTAAGCCCTGGCCCGGTCCTTGACCCAGCTCGGGCCCACATGAGATGGAATTTGATGCAGGCTCATTCAATTTAGAGACAGGATTGGATAACCCTAGGCAGGCCCGCCCAATATTCGGGACGACATTAGACAACCCAAGCCTACGCCCGAGCCTTCCCATTGACAAGCCTACCTAAAAAGGCACTAAAGAGTCACTCTTTTTTTTGTTTTTTTGGCAAATTAAAGAGTCACTGTCAAAAGCATAAACGCAAAAAAGGAAGGAGACGTTTTTTGTGTTTTAGTGTTTTACTCTCAACTACGCTTTGGAAACTTTACTAGTATAGTAGAGTGAAGTAAAGCCTCCAATTTAAAAAAAAAGGGTGACATCAAAAGTACACATTTCTAAATTCCCTCCTTCTTTAAAGAAAATAAAAGAAAAGAAAAAAAACAACCTTTTCTCCACTAAAAGACCAAAAAAAAAAAAAAAAAAAAACATTTTTTAAACAAAAATTCAAAAAGATTTCCTACCAAACAACTAAAGACAAAATATCATCATAACACACTTAAATTTTATTCTTTCACTATTTAAAGCTTTACTTCACTTCATTCTACATGTAAAGTTCCCAAATAGTAAAGTAAAAGAGAGTTAAAATAAATCCAAACAGTCGAGTTACTTACCCCATGAGGTATTTGTTTGCATTAGCCCAGAAAGTAAAGTAAATAAGCCCATGTTTGGCATCTCTATTTTATGCCTCTATTTCTCTATATGTCTAAATCGGACGAGGTTTTGAACAATTGAGCGTTTGCATTTTAGACCCAGACAAGTTAGAGTAAATCATCTAGTCAAATGCTCCAAAAGTAGGCAGATGAGCTGGGTCTTTAGTGTATTTATAAATTCTCTACATTTTTTTTCTAGCCTGAGATCTATAGATGGAACTAGGTAGAGATACCAAACAAGCCCTAAGTCTGCCTAGCTGCGCAGTTACTCCACTCTACTACTTGAGAAAAATTATATCAAGTCCAACTCAATATTTTATTTATTTATTTATTTCACAATATTTCACTCTACAAAAGCTTTATAAGAATAAAATAAATATAAAATATTGAGTTGAACTTGAGATAAACTGTAGACCGGTGGGTCAAATGAGGAGTTTATTTTCTGGCCTGACAAGTCCACA
Source organism: Camphora micrantha (assembly GCA_003546025.1). Taxonomy (NCBI): domain Eukaryota; kingdom Viridiplantae; phylum Streptophyta; class Magnoliopsida; order Laurales; family Lauraceae; genus Camphora; species Camphora micrantha. Next base: position 5,053,397 of record QPKB01000001.1, on the reverse strand, counting down.
TGCTAGGCTAAGATTTGGACTTGCCCGGCCCGGCCCATTTTACATGGTCCAACTCTAAATGATGAAAGAAGACACCATAGCCGTTGAAGTAATACTTGTTGCTATAGATATCACATTTGACGTGAAAGCCTACATATGATATTTCTCTTTTGGATTGGAGGAATGAGTGCAAGTAATCAAGTGAAGTTTGAAAACATGGGATTCATAAGAGCCCATGGATTGATGGTATAGTAAAACACAAATCATAACTCTAATGAAATAGAACCATAGTCCAAAGGGCTTTAAAAGTTGGGCTAGAAGTAGGTGTTGAAAGTAAGGAAAATTGGGCAAGAAATAGGTTGTTGAAATCAAGGAAAATTTGCACATTGCGGCTTGGCTTTTATTTATTTATTTATTTATTTATTTTTTTTTATTTTTTTTTAACCCAACTCAGCCTCCATGGTTTACCTTTTGTTAAATGATCTTTCAAAATTCATTATGAATATTTTTAAAACATTGTAAAAATGTCATAGTGAGTTTAAGGATAATGTGGCAATTTGGCATTTTGAAATTTGGCATTTTGGCTTCTAACACAAATAAAATGCTAACTTAGTGTAGGACCAATTCCATGTAAGGGGAGGGTCAAGGGCGGAACCAAGATTTATACCGGGGGGAGTGGGGCACTAAAATAAAAAAAAAGATCTTAGGGGGACCATTGTTAATAACTCTTCTAGATTTCAATTATACTAAAAGAGTTTTATGAGATTTTCTGCCCCCGGTTCTGCCTCTCTGCACAGGGTGTAAATTTAAAGTCATTTTAGTTTTTACAAGGTGGGCAATAATTGAAAACTAGGAATTGACATGGCATCAGGGTTGATGTGACATTAATCATGTTCTTGTTACATCCTCAAGTAGACAGTGGGATCCATTTTTTTTTTTTTTATTGAAAACTATCTTTACTGTTAACATTCGCAGCCAGTTGGCTCTTATAGTAAATTGAGTCTTCTTACCTGACCCTTCTTGATAAAACTCGCGACATAGTAAAGGTAACGCAAATACATTTAACACTTCTAAAGAACTAAAATTTGAGATCAATGAATTACACAATGTCCATCGAGGCAATACTAAGAAATACCGAGTTCAAGGTTGAACTCTTGCAACATGGGGGGTGTGGGGACCGACTACAATTATTTAGAATACAATTATTTCTAATTTTATTACTTTCTAATTTCATTAAAGAGTTGTAATTGGAAATAACTTTCTAATTTATGTAGGATATTTATTTAGTTTTCTAGTTTAATCAAGAGTAAGAGTCTTAGTCCTAGTAGAAGTCTCTTTCATTTTCCTAGCATTCTCTATATCTCTACGTACCCTTCATGCGTCTTTCTCTTCTCTCATCCACCTACCCCTTCTTCTCTCTCTCCTACAGGTCCGACCGACCCATCTTTCCCATAGGTCCGACCCACACATCCCTGACACTCCCTTTTTTTCTCCCTTCCCCCCCCACAAGCCTGATGACACATACTCCATTCTGCCCGACCACAAGCAGGAAACCCACTGCTGGATTGTGTCTGAATATAAAATCTTTCAATTACTCAATTCCAATAGTAATTTCATCAATTGATTTCCATCTTCCTGTAACACAGAACCAGGTAAAATACAGACAAAGAAATATATTCCAGCCATGAAAAAAGAAAAATCAGAAATCTTATCTAACAAAATTTTAAAGGTTTTCTGCTAATATCGACAATGCACATTAACTGCATGGTGGCCTTTGTTTTTATCTGTGAAGGTATTATGGAATGATTCTTTTTTACTTTATTTTATGTGAAAGCTTGTTTGATTTTATTTTTTGATCATTGTATAATTGTTGCTTCTTCTTTTTTTTTTTTCCATTTTTTTTATTTGCAGTGTTCCAAACTGCCTAAAAAAAAAAAAAACCACCTTAAGGGGTAGTTCGGTTTGCACTTAGAGGTTGTAAGTTCGAAACTACACTATCATACTGGGGTTGCTGGGGAATTTATCCGGCTTTTTTATGCGCCCAAAGGGATTAGTCCAGTCCAAAAGGTTGGAAATATAAAAAAAAATAAAAATAAATGAATACCTCAAAATTTTTCATGAAGGCTAAAATAGTGGGTTTTACATTGTAATTTCTAAAATATGGGCCCTAATTACAATAATTCCTAAAGGTGGTCCCAAGTTTCTTGTAGTTACTCCGAAGGGATGCGATTCCAGATGAACGGTTCAGATAACCATCATGTCAGCCCCACGGTGGATTTTTACACAATTCCCTAATGACAGCCAGGACAGGTATGTAACGGTTATTGACGGTTATCTCTTTTGCACGTGATAAAGGTCCCTCGTTTTTCAGTTTCAAATAAGCACAGCTGTTACTAGTCCAAATTCGAAGTCATCCCTACTACTATATTAAACAGGAGATGTCTGAGAGATGAGACGTTCATGTAGTAAATGAGAGAGATAATCCTATGTAGACTCCTCTCTTAGTCATTGATCTCAACTTCTTCGTTGTTGCAATCCAACTACTCCATCTGCAATTTCCTGAGTCTTCTTTCTTTCTCCAAGCAAGGGATCATGCCTCGTCGACGAGACCATGAGGAAGAGGAGCAACGAATACGAGGAGGTAAGATTGAGCAAGAGGCGTTGATGCGGCGGCGCAGAGTTCTTCGACCTGGAGGCGCGGTTGATAGCGACGAGGAGGAAGAGGAGGAAGTTGGAGAAGATGGTATTCATCTCTTCTACTTGTCTGTTAGAAAATCTTAAACGAAAAAAGAAAAGAAAAGAAAAGAAAACGAGAGAGAGAGCTATGGAACCAAAAAACACCCGATGCATAATCATCATCATCGTAATCTTATCCCATCTATCTAGGGTGTGGCCCTGGGGGTTGAGGAACACCTGCTATCAATAGCAAATTACTCAAAGAGACTCATGTTTTAGTAGTTTATAATGCGCCCGTTAACTCCCAAATGACAGTCATAATTTATGGAGCTATGATATTTTAGAAGCACCTTATTTCCCTTCTCTTTAGATTTCTTCTTTCATGTCTTTCTTCCACCCTCTTGATCTTAATCCAAAAGTACATTCATGGACAATGGCTTATCTTATGTAATACCTTGATACTTGTGTATATGTCTGGTGTATCCGTATCTAAGGCGTTTGTAATGGTACTCGATTCTGCAACAATATCTATAGGGAGAAATTTAGCATATTATTGTATCATATATTGAGTCCATCATTTCATCTTTTGCCAGAAAAAAATCCATTATTTCATATAATACTATTAGTTTAATTTCTTACTTTTCAACAAAAAAATTGTTAGAAAGGGATTTAAACAATTATGGTTTCATTAATTTAGAAATGTTCTAAGAATGAAAATTAATACTTTGTACAATAATTTGAATTCAACATATGAAGCACTACCTTCAGACCGTCGTTAAAAAAAAACGACTCTGAAACTCCGGACGCATTTGTGAATGGCCATCGGTTTTCACGAATTTTGAGATAGTGAAGTTTCGTCATAAATTAGACTGCTGTACCGTAATGTCATTATTTTCCAATAGTGTAGTCTTGTATCCATGCCTGCTCTGGGCATCAGAACTTATCATCTTATTTTTGGAGAAAATCCTCACTGTTTTCTCAATCTTCAACATTTTGCTCCTCCCTCATTTCAATTTTAGTTTTATTATCTTGTCAATGAGCTAGTGTAATAACAAACGTGGTTATTACTGTTTTCATCTCGAATTTGGTTAACTGACTGGAGATTTGCATAGTGAGAGTCCACAGCACAAATGCTGGTGCTTAGTCTATTTCTCTTCTTCTCTCTTCACTATGTTGTTGTTAAGCAGCAAAATGGTTTGTGTCCTTTTTAAATGTGGGGCACTTCAGTAATGCCATTTCCCCTGTTATACAAAGTGCTCACATGCATAATTTATTGGTATGAAGGAAGAAGGCTTAAAAAAACCTATTTCAGGAATTCATCATGCACCCATGCATCAACCTGATTTTCAATCTCCTTTAACAAGGTGGCCTTTTGCATGCAGAGTCCTGCTATCTGTCCCAATTCCGGGACAGATTCTATAGATTGGATCCCAGGAGCGGGGGGCGTTGGATCCCAGGAGGATCCAACGCCCCCCCATGGGGGGTTTGTCCAGGAATCTGTCCCGGAATCGGGACAGATAGCCTTTTTGTTGCATGTTTACTTCCCCTATAGATCAAAGGAGACTTATTTTTTTGTGAGTTTGGGGTGCATGAATTTCCAGAAGACTTGATAACAGTTTCTTCTTTTATTTGTCGCATGCTTAGATATTAGGATATAAATCCTAGATCAAAGGTTTGCTAAACTAGCCTTAGCTGATCCTTGTATTTTAAGCTTAAAGCTTGAGCTTGACCAACTGATCGAATCTATAGTGAATTGGCACAGTCCATAGCTTCCTGGTCTGCATAACATGTGAACCCTGCTTTTCTTTTTAAGCTTACATGCAATTGATACTATAGTCTTATTCAAAATGGGCCATCATAGTGATTCTAATTATAATTACAGTTTCTTTTTTTTTTAATCAGTAACAAAGGATTCATTAAGAGCAAAGGAAAACGGTACAAGCCTTCATAACAAAAATTATAGTTCAAAAGTTGGATTAAACTTCTGCTGATAAAGAAGTAAAAATACCTTTTAGATTTCATGAGTTAACACACCACCACTATATTTAGATGTATAGGGTTCTATGGAATACATATTTGTAGTTCTAATCAAGTTGCAACTTTCTAAATTAAACGCCTGATGAAATCTGGCAGCTTTTTTCAAATTTTCTTTGCCTATGCCTTCATATGCTAATATGTGGCACAGTTTGTACATTTGCTGATTGGCGCCTAATTTTTGTAATGTGTTTCTATTTTTCCTTCTTATATGCCTAAGTAATCCTCCTTTGAAGTTCCAGCCAATACTTGTATGCCAAGTTTGTTCTCATTTTCTGTTTTCTGTTGCTTATGGTTCTTTTGAACCTGAATATGAAAATTTCATAAATGATGCTGGAGCTGAAATTCCAGAAGATGGAGGAAGAATGTGCTGTCCTCCATTGCTACCACGAGAAGATTATGAAGAGGATGTCGAGGACCTTCGAACAAGAATTCAAGAGAGATATAAGAGGTCTAGTCACAAAGAATATGATGAAGAGACCACAGATGTTGTTGAGCAACAAGCTCTTTTACCATCAGTGAAGGATCCAAGATTGTGGAAGGTGGAATGTCTGGTATGACACACTCCTCTTGCTTTAATAGATATAATTTTTTATTTGCTTTAGATTTTATCCATCCTCTGACAAACTTTATGCTCAACATTAGAGGGGTCGTGAGAGAGAGGCAGTTGTTTGCCTTATGCAAAAGTTCATCGACAAAGGATTGAAGTAGCAGATAAGGTCAGCGGTGGCCCTGGATCATCTTAAAAGTAACATTTATATTGAAGCAGACAAAGAAGCTCATGTAAAGGATGTATGTACCAGGCTACATAGTTATGTCCAACTCCTACTTTTTCAGCTGTGCTTCAATTCAACTAATCTATTCTATGTTTATCAGGCTTGCAGAGGTATTCGCAATATATTTCCTGCGGAGGTGAGGGTTGTTCCTATAAAAGAGATGACTGATGTTCTTTCAGTTGAAAGAAAAATGGTTGATCTTGCAGCTGGCAGTTGGGTTCGTATGAAAATTGGAAAATATAAAGGGTACCTTGCTAAAGTATGAGTTTCTTCTGCCACTGTATATCATTAAATCATTGCATTTCTTTATTAATTATTGATCACTGAATCTATTGTTACCCTGAACCTTTAATAATCTAATTCTACAGGTTGTCAATGTGGATAGTGTAAGGCAGAGATTTAGAGTTAAACTGATCGCAATGATTGATTTGCAAGCAATTGCTAATAAAATGGTAATGTTCTTCCATTTCTTAGAGTGCTTCTTTTAATAAAGAGCATTTAGCATTGTTGTAAGATGGTCTTTTTCACGAGGTTTTGGGCTCAAGTCACTTCACCTCTTTACGCATTTTATTCATCAATACCATCCCTTGTTTGGTTTTTGCTAACAAGATGTATTATGGTCGCATCATTGATAAAAAAAGATATATTTTTTCTTCTTATTTTTTGGTTTGTTATTCTTATCAGTATGCAATTTCAAGATTGAATTCATACATTTCAAGGAAGTTCTTTCATGCATTTTCAGGGAATGTTTATATTGTATATGATTTCCTACACTCCTTGAATAACAAAACAAGTTTGTTTGCTTCTATTTATCTTATTGTCATTGATCAACTTTGTGTGCAATTTATTTCTTGTGGCCTTAGGATGGAAGGGATGTTGTAAAAAATAAGGCATTTCTCCTCCCTCCATGTTTTATTAAATCGATAAAGCAAGGTAATTCTGTTGCTTTTTTCAATTAAAGGTATCTCTATAACTGTCTGTTTCTGAATTATTGGTAATAGACCTGTTTTTTCCTGATGCATACAGGAAGATACATATTCATGTTGATCGTAGGCGGGATCCTTCCACTAGAGAATATTTTTATTTAATTGACAATATGTGGCTTAAGGATGGTTCTCATTTCAAAGTTGTATCTATAAAGTCAGTAAGGACTCAAAATGTGCTGCCAACTATTGATGAGATTGTCAAATTTCGAAAGCCCAGGGATGACACAGATGGTGATATGGCTGGCTTATCTACTTTACTTGCAAATAGAAAGAAAGGGAGTTTCATGGAGGGAGATGCAGTTGTAGTAGTCCAAGGAGATCTAAAAAATCTGAGGGGATGGGTTGAAAAAGTAGAGGAGGAAAATGTCCACATCACGACCAAAATGGAAGGCTTGCTGGTAATTACTTTTAATTTTTGGTTGTAAATTTTATTTATGAGTTCTCAATCCACACATATTAAGAAAGATGGCCCATATCTTTAACACATTTGACAGGAAACTCTTGCTTTTAATGAGAAAGATATCTTCAAGTACTTCAAATGTGGTGATCATGTGAAGGTTGTCTCTGGCAGTCAGGATGGTGCAGCTGGGATGGTTGTGGAAGTTGAGGGCCACATACCTAGCATTTTCTCTGACACAGCTAAGGAACATGTAAGCTCTTTAGCTGAAGTTTTTAGCTAATAATGTGTTGAGTATCTGAATCCTTGGAGTAGCTTACTAATAAGAATGTTGCACACTGATCATCATTATTCTGACTCGTGTCTTTGCGGACAATGTGGTGAAGAGCTATGAGGTAACATCGGGCAACACTAAAATCTGGAATTATGGGTTATGCGATCATATTTTGCTTGAGTAAGCTTCTTTTTATTTATTTTTGTTTTCTGAAATATTCTTGAGTAGGTTGTTGAAATTTCTTTGTTCGTTGCCCACTGCTTCTCGTGCCTACTAACTCGTTAAATGTGGTGCAGTAACAGGCTCAATTCAAAATTTGGAATTTCAACATCATCTATGCTCAATTCTCAAAGAAGATTGCCTAGAGGAGGACCTCCATTAGATTGTATGGTGTTGCCAATTTCATATCTCATTGATTGTCTAGGTGAAAATGTTATTGAACTTCGTTATTATATCATTTTTACTGATGTGGTCTGTTGTTTTCTTTATTATGAATTATTTCTAAAGATCCTTTATGAAATTCTGATGCAGCTAGTGGAAGATTTAGAGGTAGAAGGGGGCATGGATCCCTTGAAGGGAAACCGTGGGCGAGTTGTCGCTGTTAATGGCCAATTTGTTCGGGTGGAATTGGAGTCCCAAATGAATGTTGTAACAGGCAAGTTTCTTTTTTTTTTTTCTTGTTCTTCTTGTATTTCCCTGTCTTGCTCTATGCCTCTTCATCTAGGAAATTATCTTCTGGTATTGTGCAGTGAATCGCAATATCATTTCTGATGCTGTGTCTATTGCAACTCCATTCTGGTAATGCAGTGTAGTTTCTGCTATTTTGAGATTCTTGATTATGAGTTACACATCTCCCAACACTCTCTTCGTAATTTTATTTATCAGTGGAACACCTTGGTATGGTATTGGAAGAGAGACACCAATGCATCCATCACAGACTCCTCTGCACCCGTCTCTGACTCCATGGAGAGATGGAGGAGGTATACTTGTTATTTTTTTAGCAGTTTTCCATGTTATGCTTTTGCTTGCATTCTTCTTGTTGTAGCCCAGACATCCACATATCATGCAAACTTGATTGACAAGTATTGCTGTGAATTGCTGGAGATCTGATGAATTATTATTTCTTCATTTCAGATTAGCAACAGTCAGAATTTACAATAGGAAGAAAAAAACAGAGGAAGCCAGCAAACACTTCAGGTTAATTGAATGGTTTTTTGGCACATGTGTCTGCTTGAGATTTCTCTTTTTTAACTGTTTGTAAGGGGCTAATTACAATTCTGCTCGGCAGAAAATTTATCCCAAGAGTGTAAAGATGGTTTTGTTCTGATTTTATTTTGGATTTATCTTCATAAGACTAGATATACATCATTATTTTGTTTTTAGTCTTTTGAGGTTGTAGTTATAAAGTATGTCACTCTTAAAATCAACAGTCATTGAAGATGGATATCACTTGTACAAACTCCAAATGATATGGTGTATGCGTTTGTCACTTATTGCGAGCTCAGCTGAATGCATGACAATCAATCGAACAGGGTTATTGTATGGAGTAGAATGTAAAATGTTCCTCAAATCAAATAATTCTAGCCTTAGATTTTAGCTCCTCAAACTTCAATGACAACATTTCATATGAATATTTTGAAGAACTTCAGTACGACTTGTATTCATATTAGTTCAGAGGAATAGTGTTTTTGGAGGGATCAAATTGGTAAAGGTGAGTTTTATGTATTCTTATACCTTTTTGTTTTTTGCTTCTTCTTGTATTCCCTTTGCCTTTTAAATATAAGTTTTCGTTACTGATTAAAAAAAAAAAATTCTTATACCCTGAAATTGTACATACTGAAAGAAATGGTCAATTCTCTTTTCACCTTATTACATGAGCATGTCTTAACATTGTAAAGTACCAGTATTTATGAACGACTGCATTATATTCGCAATGTCTTAAGTAACTTTCTATATAAATTTGTACATTACCTTGTCAAAGTGTCATTACCCAGTATGGGTCCCGCCGAAGTAGGTTCTTGGAAGGGTCCAAGCTTGGAGATAGACTTAAACCTTTGATGATCTTGGCACAAAGTGACTGCTTGCAGGTCTCTTAAACCTGTGTTATCACGTATGACACGTGAAACTTTTACCGTCTCCAAAGCAATGACCCAGACTTTTACCTTGCCAGAGTGTAACTGACAGATATTAAGAAAGAATGGCCATATCAGTTGTTTAATCTTCATATGTCCACCACATCACTAAATGGCCCATCAGATTAAATGGTCTTGATCACCACAACATATTAAATAAGCAGTCATAATTTGTACACCGTCCACTTCCACCTGCTCTTCCAGGCATCATTGAAGGATTAGCTATAAAATGAAGGATTTTATTTTTTGTATGAATTTCCTGTTTCTTGTTTTTGATTAGTGGGTTCAGCTTTAAATTTAACACAAACATGATGGAAATAAATGTTTGGTGTTTTGAAAAGTTACAAATGAGTGAATTTCAGTCCATTAATTAGTCTAAACAACCAGCAGGAAATCTGGACTGAAGTTTGTCAAGACTGTCAACTATATGCGAATGGGTGTTTTTTGGAATTTATGCTTGTTTATGCTACTGGCTAATGGGTGTTTTAATTTACTTTGATTTTCATATCTTCCTCCTTACCAACTTCTCAGTAATATTTGTTTTACCCTCCAAAGAAAGACCAGAAGAATGACATTAGGCACACACATGTAACATCTTTCCATTGAGTCTACTCGTAAATCCTCCTGTGTCACACTTCACCTCCATTTCTCTCATTGGTAGCCGGGGGCGGACCCACGATATAGCACGTGGGTGCAGCCGCCTCAGGTACTTTTGAAAAACTCTTTAGACAACTGTGAGCCATTTGATGCATGTCCCAGTACAAAGTGCCTCCCGCCCCACCTTGTGAAGTGCGATAACAAAAAGGCCCCAGATCCCAACATCGAAAACCATCGCCTGCCTAAACCCTCATCACCTTTCCGACTCCATTTTTGTCATAGGGTCTTCTCTTTCTTCTCTGTGTCCGGCTCTCTTTCAGGCAGAAGTCCCCTCAATGAAATCCACTGTAAACACCACTGCCCCATCCTCTCTCTTATTATTCTTCTGACTCCTAGAGTTATAAGCAGAAGGGAAAAAGAGGAAGAAAACAAAGTAAGGGAAGGAAGAAAAAAAAAAACTTCTAGTTGCCTCATCTGGAGATTTTTTCAGGCTTTCTAAGTAGTCATGCCTGTCAATTTTTTCTCAATGATGGTACTAGCTATTACAACTACTTTACAAATTCATTCAAATCCTATGTTCATTTGTTAAATAACAGAACACGTCAAATTCAATTAGAAATACACCAAAACTACTCCAACCCCATGGATGATGAAGCCATCATAATCCATGTAATACTTGAATGAGAAACTCCCCTAGACCTGCAATTGGACTAACAGTGAGGATTCTATGAAGTCCTTTTCTAATCTGGAATTTTTGGAACTGCAGGAATGACCTCCTTCTTTCTAATAAGACATTGATTCTCTCCTCTATAAAATATGTGCTGGAGGGTAAGCTTGATTCTCCATGAGTCTACAGGGATCTAGTTTGGCACTTAACAAATATTAATGTAGAAAGTCAATTTGTTCAATTGATATAAGTGGGATTTTCTTTTGTTATTGTTAATATGAAAAAAAGGTCTAGTGAAAGAATGGTTGACCTTTTCAATTGACCATTGTCCGCTCCACCCAAATGAAAATCCTGGGTCCGCTATTGTTGATAATAGTAAGTCTCATCTACTAGGAAAGCTTTTTACATTTCAGAATCTTCTAATTGACACTTGTAGGATAGTTTATGATACTCATGTTCTTTCCTTCCAGCCAAAAAACTTAATGTAAAATAAAATGCTCTAACTTTAAAGTTTTGATTTACAATTAGATTATTTGGTAAAATAAAAAAATTCCTCATATTTCATGAGGTAATTAGGCCATTTTTAAAAAACTGCAATGTAGAATCTGCCATTTGTGTCATTTAAAAATTTTATAAGGTCATTTTTATCCAAAACACTTGTAAATTTTAGATTGTCCACCTCTATCCGTTTTAGCTAAATAAGTTATAAAAAAAATGCAGCCTCTTAAGATTAATTTTCAAAGACAAAATCTCTAATGTAAATAAGCTCTAAATTAGAAAAATACAATTAGAGCGTTAAAGAACACTCAAGTATGTAAATAAGCTCTGATCATACTCATTTTTAGAGCTTCCAAACGCCCCCATGAGTATATCAAACAAACAGATTTTGATTTGGGCCCAAGTCCAAGCCCTTACTAGCTCTAGGTTAGAGTCCAGGCCTTGTATCTAATTTGGCAAGTAGCACAAAAATCCGTGCTTAATCACAGGTATCCATGAAGAGGTAGGATTCTATGTATGTTAGAAATGAGGAAGATAAGAGTCCTTAAGTGGGGAAGTATGTTAGTGAAAAGTAAAGGTAGAGTATGTTAGTTAGCATAGTAAAAACTGAAAGTAACTTCTAGTCAAAATAAAAAGTGCAGTCAAAATTGAATCCAAAACCTTCTAACTTAACGTATTATAACTAGCACAAAAACCCATGCTAATCATGGATATGCATGAAGGGATAGGATTCTATATATGTCAGAAATGAAGGAAGAAGTATATTAATATTAATAAAAATCCATAAGAGTGGGTGAAGTACATTAGTAAAAATTGGAGAGAGAGTAGGCTAGCGGCTGTAAAAACTAATACTGACTTCCAGTCAAACTATAAAGTATGATTAAAATTGGATCCAAAACCTTCTAACTTAAAATATTATAATTGGTATGCATAAGATCGGGTCAGATATACCATGGACCAGATCGGACCCAATGCACTTGCAGCTGATGCGGGACTCCGTGTGAAACGCATAGCCGTTGTAAAAGATCTTTTAAATCTTCTCCATCTCCAAGTTATAGCCGTTAGACAACCAATTTCAAAAAATTCAGACCGTTTCTCTCTCTCTCTCTCTCTCTCTCTCTCTCTCTCTCGTTTCTTCTCCCATTCAAGAAATCCAAGGGAGATAGCAAAAGAGAAGATAATGGCCAGAGTTGAATTTCAGAGCCCAGAAAACACAAGACACGCAGATAAACAGTCAAGCAGGATCTCCAATGTTGAAACCATGGAAAGTCTTCTTAGTCCCAGATTCCGATCAGCGGCTGAGATGGCTGGATGGGATGAAGAAACGCTCTTTCTTGCCAGCATGATCATAGAAGACACCCCAGAAAGAGAATGCAAACACAAGAGACGCGCCAGTCAGCAGTTCAAGACCCCACCTGCAAGTTCAAGAAGGTAAAAACCTCCACTAATTTATATGGTATTCTATTCATTCTTCATATTTTTTGGATAATGATTCGATTCTCTTCTCAGGAAGCGCAGAGTGCAGCAGCAGAACCCCTCTCCGATCCCCGTGGGAGCGATTTGCCTCGATGAAGAAGAAAATGGTGAAGATGGTTTTTTTCCCCCTCTTTTCTTTCATTTGATTGGTGTTTTAGCCTCTCAGAAGGATTTTGTGAGATGGGTTTTGATTGGTTTCTGTTCTATCAAGGCAGAAATTGGCGAAGAGGGTTTTTTTTTTTTTTTTTTTTTTTTAATTTTCCTTTCAGTTTTTCTTTCATTTGGTTGGCGATTTTGCCTCCAAGAAGGATTTTGTGAAATGGGTTCTGATTGTTCTGATTTATTATCGTTCTTTATTGTATGGGCAGAAGATGCAAATGGGAAGAAAAAGAAAAATATAGAGGCCGCGGTGACGGAAGACAAGAAGAAAGAGGGAGGTGAAGGATCTTTGCATGTGGAAAGTGGTGTTTCTTCTTCAGCTCCAGTCCTTCCATGCATGGATCGATTAAGGGAGGAGCTCTCATGCGCGGTAATAGGTGTTCTATTGTTGTTTAGTTCTTGAATTTCATCAGTGACTCAAATGAGAGGTTGATTCTATTCTATGCTTGGGGATTTCTTTTTCCTACAGATTTGTTTGGAGATTTGCTTTGAACCCAGCACAACTACTTGTGGGCACAGGTAGACTACAATTTAAATTGCATCAATAGTTTGGCGCTTTTTTTTTTTAATTTGACCCCAAATTCATGAGAGGTGTTACAAATGTGTGAAGCAAAATCATTTTATTTCATTTCATTTCACCTGGTGTCCTTTTACTCTATGGTTACTCTCTTTAGCTCTTTTTGTTACAAGCAATTGGTTTGGCTCTAATCCAAGGGTTGTAGAGTTTATTCCTTTAGAAAGCCCTAGTAAAGGAAAGAAATGGGGTTCCATTGGTTCAAACATTGTGTCATTGATCCTAGATCAGATGAGTTAAGGCTAAATAAATGATAATTTCTCATTCAATGAGAGACAAATCTTGATTTTTCTTGCTTGTATTTTATATATACCTATCATGTGCTTAGATTGGTTGGAGTTCTAGTGGGTATAGCTATTATAGCAGACCTAGACTGTGGTAGCATATACATGGCTTTGATGACAATGACAATGATGACTAGTCTTGTTCTTCTCCCTTCTCTTCATTTGTGCAGCTTTTGCAAGAAATGTTTGAAATCTGCTGCTGATAAATGCGGGAAACGATGCCCCAAGTGCAGGCAGCTAATCAGGTATGAAAAGAATGGCAGAGTTACATTTTGACTACTTTATTTTTCCTCCATCAGATTGACAAGATTTGGTATAATTGCTTCTCCTCCTTTTCTTATACTCATTTGCAGCAATGGGAGGTCTTGCACAGTGAACACAGTGCTTTGGAACACCATACAACTGCTGTTTCCTGATGAGGTAGAAGCAAGGAAGATAGCAGTGAAACACATGCGAGAAGCAAAGCAAAAGAGCCCAAAAGAGTGTGGCTACAGCACGCGCAATGTGGCTTTTGATTCTGCTATTACTGGTGGCAACATTAGTAGGAGAGCAAGATGGGAGTCGAGCCAGGAGGAGGACGCTGCCATGGGTCGCAGGAGAAATAGCAGTTGGAGGAGAACAAGGGGAGGGCCCAGTCAGGAGGAGGACGCAGCATTGGCTCTTCGGCTGCAGAGAGAAGAATTCATGGATGCTTTTGGGAGGGTCCATGATGATGAGCCAGTAATATCTCTGTACTCGGCCAGGTCCAATTTGAGAGCCATGGCGTCAAGAGCCAGGGACCTGCGCCTTAGAGGGCGGTGACCACCCTTGTAGGTGGTGGTCAATCAAATGTATGTTGTGACCCCTCTATACAACATGACATCTGAGCTCACCAGATACAATTTAGGTTCCTTATTTTCTTTGCTCTGGAGCAAACTTTACTCAATTGTACTTGAATTTGAGAATAGAAAATGGGAATTTGTTATAAAAAAACTTTGCAAATTCTCTGTGGTCAATCTATTGAGAAATACCCAATAGCTATTTATAAAAGTACTAGAAAACTAGTCACATGCCTAATAGAAAACTCAGATCACCAATCTTATTAAAAACTAATTCAAACCTTGTAATCTAATTTAAATTCAGACTAAAGTTCATACTCATCCTTGCCTTCTTCATAACTTAACCAGGACTCAATAGAATATTCTCCGATAGACAATAGTGCGACCCTAATTTTCTCTGGTTGAGGTTGAGCACAGCATAATAACATGCCAACCACAGCCTTTAAATTTCCTTAATAAGGTGCAACGGCAATTAATCTTTACTTTTTTCTTCTTTGTTGGTTCCCTATTCATAGTTGTTTTTATAAAAAGAATGAAGTCCAAGTAATGGAAAAGTTTGCTTCTCAATTACTTGAGCTTCTCTTGGTTAGTTTGAGCTCCTCCAAATTGAGTAGTGAACTTTGCAGGTACTTTGGTAAGGCATCTCCCTCCCACAAACCAATGAGGGATCAATCCCTAATGTGAGTACTTACTTACCCTTAAAAAACTCTCTGGTACTCAACTTTATAATTCTCATAAGCACTAACATCAAAAGAAACTGGCTGTAGTTGTTTCATAAATCATTATGGACCCTCTTTTATCTTCTAACATCAAAAGAAACTGGCTGTAGTTGTTTCATAAATCATTATGGACCCTCTTTTATCTTCTTTCACACCCAAATTTTCCTCTTTGAACAAAACAAACTAGCTAGCCTCCAAGTTTTGGTAAATGATAATTTAACCAAGCAATGGCTGTTTGTTCTCTGGAGAAACTAATACTGGTCTCAACACCTTTCTCCTTTTTATTTGGTCTATGAAATTTTGCTTCAGCAACTTTATACTTAAATAATACAAAAAATCTACATAGATTCCAAATGAATTAGACTATGAAACAATCACCAGGCTTGGAAAAGCAAATGCTTGAGTGATGATTTCCTTCTTGGCGTCGTATTTATATGAACAAAACCAACTCCACTGTTTATTTTGTATGAAGCATCAATAGCGTTTTTTTCGCATATGACTTCTGAGCAACACTTTCTTCTTCTGAAGAAACAAAGTACATTTACGGATTTACCAACATATCTCTATGAAACCTCACTCGACAATCTTGGTTGTAAGGGACATCAAAGTCCTCCATGGAAAGGCACAGTAGTTTGGTTTGAGCTGTGGTTGGAACTGGTAGGCATCACCCAATAGCACCGTAAGAAAAATAGATCCACGTCAATTTCATCTCCATCCATTGCCTTCATAAATGAAATTATACAACCTTATGAGTCTATAGATACTGTAGGATCTTACACCTTATTGAGCTACCATTTATCCCAAAACTAATTGATGATGGGAAACAGCACAACAATGATTTTATGGTAAGGACGAGTGCTCGACCACAATTATGACCGCTCAGTAGCGAGGGTGGACGTTGACATTAACATATACTCTAATTTCTGAAGATTGTATTTCAATGTTAGATTTTCCATTGGTATAGCTATTACACCAAGTATGACCCTTGCTTCCAATTAGCAGTTGTGCTGGGATATTTCCGCAAGCTCAGGATCCGACGCGACTCGGTTAATCCATCCCGATCCCGGCTCCTGGATAGGTCACACTTCAGTCGAGGGTTATCCATCCGTGCACCTCGGTAAACGAGGAGATGCATCTGTTGTGGTGCCGAATACCGAGACCCACCTCGGTAGTAGTTAGTCGGGGTCGGCATCTTGTCAATCAGCAATTAATAAGGGCGTGTCCGGGTTCAGGCTGATAAGATGGGCGCTGGATACGGAAGAAGCGTGGACTTCATTCCGCCGTCACATCAGCAATCATGTGAGAGGTCAAGGTATGGTCTGACAGGACAGAGCCTCTACCTACCTCCACTTGTGGAAAAAGGTATGGTCCGATGGGACCGTGCATCTACCAACCTCCACTCAGGGAAGATTTGAGGACGACAACACCTATAAATAGGCACGGCACAGAACAGGCAAAAGGGTAAGCAATACTGAGTCCTCTTCCCCTCTTCATTCACTCCCCCTTTGTTTAGTAACAAGACTAACTTAGGCGTCGGAGTGCCTTCGGCTCTTCACAGCCAAGGCCTCTAACCCATCTCTCTTTCGCAGGTCAAGCGAATACTCCCCTCCATTGGAGGCTCGCCAGTAGCCCCCATAAAAACAAGTCCGTATTATTTTTGGCACTTACAATTGGCGCCGTCTGTGAGAAAGATATACAATATGCCACCTAAAGCAAAAAAGATCGCCGAAACACCGCGAGCCGTGCCAGTGCCGCAATCGCCGGTGCTGCAAGAAGTGGCACCATCTGGTGCGCGGCAAGAAAGGCCCCCAGGCCGTCGTCGCCAATATTACGAGAAGTACTAATCTCGCAGGAGCCCGCAGAACGACAGGAAGCGGCGCTGGCGCAGCCGCCGCTGGCGCTACAGGAGCAATCCCCTCGTCAGAGGAGGGCTGGGAAAGAGCCTCTTCTAATGGCCCCTCCCCAGCGAGGCAGTCAGTCTGCCAAGCGTCCTCAGCGACGAACGACTCCTCCCCGACAAGGCAGTCAGCCTGCCAAGCGTCCTCAGCGACGAACGACTCCTCCCCGACAAGGCAATCAGCCTGCCAAGCGTCCTCAGCGACGAACGTGGTGTTACCTACATCACATGGTGGAGCTGATAAGAGAGTGAGAGTCTCTATAAACCTTTGTTTGCTATAGTGAAGATGATATCATCTCCGAGAGTCAGGCGTTCTAGTGAGGAAGGAGAGTGCATCCGTCTCCTCTTGGGATACAGGGACAATCAGACTATGCAGCAGATACATCAAATAGAGCAGTAGATGCCGCAGACAGGTAGACCGCATAGAGAAAGGAAGCCGCCAGTTAGATACGGTTTCGAGGATATGATGGCGTACGCGTCAACATCAGACAGTGGCCGTGATGATATAGTTGCAGATGCATTGACAACTGAGTTTCTTGAATAAATGGAAGGGTTGGAAAGTAGTTAACATGCAGCAACTATGACTGAAGAAATGGAGTCTCTTGATGGGGAAAATCAGGCCATCGGATGCAAGCAGTTCTACGAGGAAGATGAAGGAGTTTCTAGTGCAGGTGTAACGAAGTTCCAAGTTCCTGATAATGGATGTAGGTTGAAGAAATCATTGTACCGGTTGAAGTAACCTTCTGGACAGTGGTACAAGTGATTAGGTGCATTCATGGACACACATTTCAGTAACGAAGTTCAAGTCTACTTGGACTTGATCAGTGTGCTCATACCTGAGTGCCCTGAGGGGCAGGTGGAGACGGTGAGTCGTATTCTGTGCTATGAGGATCGACTCCTATGTTTGCCAAGGTGGAGATTTGTTAGCATGATGGCTCAATAAGAGCAGTCAGTGTTGACTTGTCCTTTCCATGGACCAGCTAACAATAGGCATGGGCCAGCTGAAAGCAAGGATGGTGCAAAGTTGGGAAAGCATGGGCAATAGTAAGCCCTCCCAGTCTACCTGAGGCTATAAATAGAGGCCTCTATTGCTGTGAATGTGTGTGGAAGAAAAAGAGGAAGAAAGATACAATGTAATCTCTCAATAAGGTGGTGTTCCCTGCACCACAGAGAGATGTGAGTATTGAGGTGCTGGGTGTACTATGGGATTAGGGACTGAGAGATAATTTCATACGTAGTGTACCTCCACTATTGTAGTAATATGCTTCCTATCTTCCCTCGTGGACGCAGCCCTATTTGGGTGAACTACGTAACTCATGTGTTTGTCTTTGTGTGTGTGGATTGATTGCATGTGTTCTTGCATGTTGCATCTAGACCGTCGATCGCAGATATCTTCCGCTGTGCCACTTTCGCACAACTCTCTCTCTCTCTCTCTCTCTCTCTCTCTCTCTCTCTCGTAGTGATTCTCTTGATGTTGGTGATGATGAGTGGTTTTGCAATAGTTGTAGAAGGCTCTGATCCTGCTCGTTTTGTTTCTCACTGAGGAATTACATCATTGAAAGCATTCAAAGGAGCAACTAGAGGAGCAAAGGGTATTGCCCATTTTGGCGCCTCATCTAAGTCCTCTGCAACTCCATTTGCTTCTTAAAAGATTCGGGTATGAGATCTCTTGATCTGTCAACTCAATAAATTAACCCAAAAGTGTGCAAGAACAAATAACTAACCAACGGAAAATAAACTCATAAAGCACATACCACAATAATACCAAATTTAGCGTGGAAAACCCTAATAAGGTGAAAAATCACAAATCCGAAGTGGATCAACAATTAAGTACTATAAATCTCGCAATTACAAGAAACTTAAATTCTTATCCAGATATCCCCTACCTAAGGACTGCAGTTACCTTGTCGTTTTACACTTCAACGACTTCACATCGTTGATTGTAACAGACTCAATACAGCGCTTGAATCCTCAAATCTTCTTTGGGAGAAGATGATATTCTGTTAGTATTTTTGAGTGTTGGCTAATTCATTGGGTGGACAAAACATGGGGATTTAATGTAAATTTGTAGATGGACCATCGTGGTTTGAAGAAGACTTCCAAAGCATCAGGATACAGAGTGTTTTTCAACAAAAAGACAGACCGATCGATCGCCTCATCAATCCGATCGATCGCCCATTATTTGCTCTCAGTTAAAAGTCAGTCCGATCGATCGGACCTGTAGCCCGATCGATCGGCCAGAAATTGGTCCAAGTTAAAACACAGTCCGATCGATCGGACCTACAGTCCGATCGATCGGCCAGCGGCGTGTCACAGCTGTTTTTTAGCCACCTCTTTCTAAAAACTCTAATCTTTCCATCCCATTACAACAGAACTTCCCCATACGAGTGCAGAAGCCTATTTAAGGGTGTAAACCCTTCTTAAACAATACACCTCTCTCAGATCAATACCCTAGAATACCTTAAGAGAGATCATCTTCCTCCAGAGAGTTTGTGTGTCAAAGATATGTGCTGAAGTTTTGTTCTCTGGAGATTTTCCATCTATGTTCCATCCAATTCGTCTTGCTTAAGGCGTGGAGATTGAAGTGCTGGAGAAGGTGAACGGCGTGTTCGTCGGCAAGAATCACTTTGGTCCTTAGGTTGTGGACAACTGTAAAGGGGAGTGAGTTTTCTCTTGTAACCTTTAATTTCATAGTGCTTGATCTTTCTGGACCGGTGCTAGGTCCCGTGGTTTTTTCCCTACCCAGGGTTTTCCACGTAAAAAATCTCGTGTCCATCTTCATGATTGTTTGCTTGATTAACTTAGGTTTTTAATTTCCATATTCATATCTGTGCTGGGATTTAGTTTACTTTCTGTTAGGGTTGTGTTTTAGACCCTCCAGGAATCTTCATATTCCATAAGAGACGTAGAAGAAACTGACTCTCTAGAGAACTTGGCGGCACAACTCTTCAATAGATCTCTAAAGAAGATTTCTCTCAATTAGATTTTTAATTCAGAACTTAAGAGATGATGCATATGTCTTTGGGTTGTGAGAAACACTCAATATATAGCCTCACATCTGTGCATAAGACTCCTAAGAATAATTCAATCAGGAAAGAAATCCTTTTTTAAACTTTAAGACAAAGTTCGGATCCAACTGGGCTTGGTCCGTCCACATGCTCGCTATAACAGCCATTATGACCCTTACACCTCCTTTGTCTCTCTTCCCTTCCTCTTCAAGTTCATCTTCATGTAGAAAGATGTTATTATAATTGATACCGGGGGATTTATATTATTTAATTGTCAGGGAGGAAACATGTTACTGTATTTGTATTTCGAAGGTCAAAACCTAGTTTTCATACTCTTTATATATAGTAAGTGTTTTTCTACTAATTTTAGGTATTGTTTTAGTCTGTCTTAGTCCTAAAACTTGTGGAAGATCTTAGAAAGTAATCTAGAACCAATCTGAGAGTCTTAATGTAATTTGAAGATTTTTTTAATAACTACCTTGTTTCTAGAAAGTTAGGATTTTGGGTTTCTATGTCAGTAATTGTAACGCCCCACCCTTACACACATGCATGATATTGTCCGCTCTGACCCACGGGCCTCACGGTTTTGCTTCTGATGGGCCTCAACCCATCAAAAGGCCTCATGCAAGGTAAGGGTGTAAACTCTACATATAACCCCATTCACTTTCCTCTCTATAGTCGATGTGGGACTCCGGGGCGTCACAATCCACCCCCCTTAAGGCTGCACGTCCCTGTGCAGTAGCCTGCCAGTCTCGGTAGCCTGCCAGCCCTCTTGGCCCGCCCACATCGAGACCCGCCCACTTACACCAGACCACGGCAGGGGACCCACACTCGAACTAGTCGAGAGTCGGCTCTGATACCATCTGTAACGCCCCACCCTTACACACATGCATGATATTGTCCGCTCTGACCCACGGGCCTCACGGTTTTGCTTCTGATGAGCCTCAATCCATCAAAAGGCCTCATGCAAGGTAAGGGTGTAAACTCTACATATAACCTCATTCACTTTCCTCTCTATAGTCGATGTGGGACTCCGGGGCGTAAGAGACTGGCAGGCTACTGCACAGGGACGTGCAGCCTTAAGGGGGGTGGATTGTGACGCCCCGGAGTCCCACATCGACTATAGAGAGGAAAGTGAATGAGGTTATATGTAGAGTTTACACCCTTACCTTGCATGAGGCCTTTTGATGGGTTGAGGCCCATCAGAAGCAAAACCGTGAGGCCCGTGGGTCAGAGCGGACAATATCATGCATGTGTGTAAGGGTGGGGCGTTACAGATGGTATCAGAGCCGACTCTCGACTAGTTCGAGTGTGGGTCCCCTGCCGTGGTCTGGTGTAAGTGGGCGGGCCAAGAGGGCTGGCAGGCTACCGAGACTGGCAGGCTACTGCACAGGGACGTGCAGCCTTAAGGGGGGTGGATTGTGACGCCCCGGAGTCCCACATCGACTATAGAGAGGAAAGTGAATGGGGTTATATGTAGAGTTTACACCCTTACCTTGCATGAGGCCTTTTGATGGGTTGAGGCCCATCAGAAGCAAAACCATGAGGCCCGTGGGTCAGAGCGGACAATATCATGCATGTGTGTAAGGGTGGGGCGTTACAGATGGTATCAGAGCCGACTCTCGACTAGTTCGAGTGTGGGTCCCCTGCCGTGGTCTGGTGTAAGTGGGCGGGTCTCAATGTGGGCGGGCCAAGAGGCAGGGAAGGCTGGCAGGCTACCGAGACTGGCAGGCTACTGCACAGGGACGTGCATCCTTAAGGGGGGTGGATTGTGACGCCCCGGAGTCCCACATCGACTATAGAGAGGAAAGTGAATGGGGTTATATGTAGAGTTTACACCCTTACCTTGCATGAGGCCTTTTGATGGGTTGAGGCCCATCAGAAGCAAAACCGTGAGGCCCGTGGGTCAGAGCGGACAATATCATGCATGTGTGTAAGGGTGGGGCGTTACAGTAATAGTTTTGTTTTTATTAATGAATAATACGAATTCTAGTTTCTCCCTACTTTTTTCTCATGGATTCATGATTTTGTTATCAGGTTGAAAACCATGATCTTCTTCCTCCATCGTTTAGCACTTTCTGTTGTGTTTAGTGATGACACGTAGAATACATAGAAATATACAAAATTCTGAAGGGCCGAAATCCTCTAGTAACGCCTCAAGATTTTGGTATGAATAGCTAGCTAAAGAAATTTAAGATGTTGCCCATGTGCCTTTACTTTGAACAATGCTCAAAGATTCCAAGACTTGACTAATTTCTAGTTGAATAATTAAAATAGAAGTTAGGGTCACCATCATTATAGTTATCATCATCAATCTATCTTGAATCAGCTATATAAATTTTATTTCTCCATTTCAATTTATATTGAAGTAAATGATAAATGCCCTCCCATATTAAGAGAACAACCCATGTGACAAAAGTTTTACATTGGGTGTTAAGCTGACGCGGGCCTTTTACTTTTATCGGTCCTTGGGAACGGCAGTATACTGACGAAGTTCAAAAAGAAATTCGTGTATAAAGTTCAAAGAAGACGACGGAGTTGTAGTTGAGCCATTAGTAACAAGTCTTTAAGAGTGTTGAATCTGTTGTGTATGAATGCATACCAGTAGAAAAAAAATAACAGCTTGTTGATAAGCAAAGAAGTTAAAGGCTTGTTTGCTAACCTCGTATTTAGCTCCGAGGAATTCATTATAAAGTAGGTCTAATTAAGAAATATTAAAGAGATGAGTAGCTAATGATAGTTGGATGGCTGTATAATCATTTTACCATAACGTAAGGCTATTTGTGGATCTTCACCTTTGCTCTTTCAATTCTAAATTTATTTTTTTTTTCGAAAAGGCAATTTTAGCTTCATTGATCTGAAAGCATTGCCTAAAATTCCTAAAATTTCAATACCAGGTGAAACAAGCAGGATCTAATACATTATGAGAGCAAGATAATAGATTATGAACCCGACTGGCCTATGGACATGTAGTAATACCACAGTCACCTAAAAT
The DNA here is from genome assembly GCA_003546025.1 of Camphora micrantha. Taxonomy (NCBI): domain Eukaryota; kingdom Viridiplantae; phylum Streptophyta; class Magnoliopsida; order Laurales; family Lauraceae; genus Camphora; species Camphora micrantha. Next base: position 5,030,451 of record QPKB01000001.1, on the reverse strand, counting down.
AACCTGAAGCACAAGGACTTCAGCCATATCAAACATTTGGGGCTAGCACTAGCCAATGTTGACTTCGTGGGATGTATGGTGAATTGAAGTATAGTGAGGTGAAGCATCTATTCAAGAGAGAATAAAATATAAGGTATTTTAATGGTGTTTTATTTGTAATTGTTTGGTATGGAATCTTTTTGACTTTTTTGTAAAAAAAGGTGGATTTTTTTTGTCTTTTATTAGAGAAAGGATGTTGCTTTTTTTACTTTTTTGGAAAAATTATAAGGGAAATTTGAAATTATGCACTTTTAATAAGACCCTTTGTCATTTCTTATCTGAATTCACTTTACTTTACTTTAACTAATTAATTGCAAAACACGTCCACGGTTTTCAATAGACCAACTAATTCCCCGATTGCTAAAAGTTTCCAAGCCAAATGTACCATATATGGTCCAGCCCGATTACTAAAAGGTTGTCATATGACTGACCAGTCGATCCAATTTTAACTCAAATTGCGCCTAGTCGAGAAATTAAAATTAGTCGAGCCAATACCTGAACCAACCCACACGAGTTGCAACCCTAAGTAGATGACCACATACATGAAAAACAAAAAATGAAAAACATGATCCAGGAGTACTCACATGAATGAAAATTCTACTAAATAATACATAAATGGGTCAATATCACATGACCCACTCAATAGTAGCTGTCCCCAGCTCGAGAATTGGTCACCCATAAGAATTAGGCCTGTAAATGGGCCGGGCCTGGGCATGGTTGTCCAATCTCGTCACGAATGTTGGACGGGCCCGTCAGAGGTTGTCCAATCCCGGCCCTAAATTAAGTAGGCCTATGTCACATCCCATCCCGTGCGGGCTCGGGCCAAACCTAGGCTTTAGTACAATCTTGAACATAAAATTAATATTCTTTAATTATTCATATACTGTCACTGGACTTTAAACCCTCCTTCTTTTTTCTGGGCTTAGGACCGACAACGTAATGCATCAAGCAACATGGCGGAGTTAAAAAAAAAATTTGCCAGTGACAATAGAAAATAAGAAAATTAATAGAAATGAGTATTATATGTTGGTCAAGTAATGTCTAAAAGAATTCAATAAAAATTATTTTTCTTTTAATATGTATAAAAGATCAGTTAGTGCATTCCCATCATTGTATGAATCATCATCACTAGTTAGGTCGTGACTAAACCAATCTTCGCCTTGAGGGGGGAAGGCCTTTTATGGGGAGATTTATTAGGGCAAAGTTACAAAAATAACCCTCTTAATTAGCCTTTCTTTAACTATTATGAGGGGGCAATTTAAGAAAATTATATAAAAATTCACAAAATAACCTTATGGGTGGGCAGGGCCAGATGGGCTGGGCATGCTTTGCTCATTCCTAGTCCCATTTTGGTTGGATTTTCAAATAATTATACAAAAGCAGTCAGTTAGGCTCAATTTTTTAAAAAAACCCTATGTATTCGGATGTGGCCGGGCGGAATATCTATTTCAACCGGATAGATTGACAAGTATAATAAAAATAAGTCTATTAACCCACCAATTTAAGCATGTCCACACAGACGTGATTATGAGAAAGACACATGTCACACATGATCAGTTACTCCGCATGAGATGGAACCCACAAAATGAATTGAGTAATGCTACTTGAACAAACTTCTTGGATAGAATTTTGGACAAATCATATGGTATGGTTTAAATATCCTAGATATTCAAGCCATACTATAGGGTTTGTCTAAAATTCTATCCCTAGATATTTCAAGCCATACCATAGGGTTTGTCCAAAATTCTATTCAGGATATACCATAAGATTTGTCCAAAATTCTGTCAAATAGACTTTTTGAAATGAATTATAAGGATGGAAATGGAAGATGAAAGGATACGACACCGAGTCCATTAATGGGCGGTTGTTGATTATGAGAAATACCTTGAAATGTGTCACACATGATCACATCAGATGGAACCCACAAAACGACTTACATCGATGGAAATGAAAGCTGAAAGAAGTACCACACCGAGTCCGTTAATGTGCCCAACAACCTTAAATGGGGCAGTTGTTGACTATTGAAAGATTTTGTACAACCAGGCCCCAACTTGTGATTCTTTAATCCAGCTTATGGGGTTTAATTGGATGCATTTTTATGGTTGGGGTAAAATAGTTAGGTAGGTATTTTTTTTTTTTTATGGATAAGGATCATGTAAAATATCAATCCCTTCAGATTCTCCTATCTTTAACCATAAATTTCTTTTGAGATCCCACCCAACGGTAATTGAAGGTTTAGTGAGCATAAAATTAGACATGGTGACAGATTATGAGGTGATAAGAGAGCTAAAAGAGCTGTACTGATCAAACAAGACTCAAGTGGGCCCTATAGAGCTTGACTGTTCATGCAGTCGCTTGCGAGAGAAAATTGGAAAAGAGAACATACGTAGGAAGAAGGTTGGTATCAAATAGCATGTGTTATTTTAAGGTGTTATTTCTTCCTATAAAAGCACCCCATCTCCTCCCTTTTCTCCAATTCAATCCTTCTTCTACTTAAAAAAAATAGAATGAGGTCATGTTTTTTGGTTCTCTCTCTAGCAGTGATTCTCTTGATGTTGGTGACGATGAGTAGTTTTGTAATAGCTGATCCTCCTGCTCCTCCTCCTCCTGCTCTTACTAAAAGGTGTCCTTGTAAAACTTCTGATTGTTGTGCTGCTGCTGATTGTTCTTCTCCTGCTTGTTGTTCTGCTGCTGCTTGTCCTGAAGAAACATGCCCTGCATGTAACTGTAACTGTATACCGTAAGTGTTTTTCTACTTATTTCAGGTATTGTTTTAGTCTGTTTTTTCCTGAAACTTGTGGAAGATCTTAGAAATTAATTTAGAACTCAGTCTGAGAGTCTTAATGTAATTTGAAAGTTTTTTTTTTTTTTTTTTTTTTTTTTTTTTTTTTTTTTTTTTTTAATAACTTCCTTGTTTTGAGAAAGTTAGCATTTTGGGTTGATATGTCGGTAATTGTTATGTTTCTATTATGGAACAATACGAATTCCAGTTTCTCTTTAGGGTTCTCCCTACGTTGTTTTTTTTTTTTTTTTGTGGGTTCATGATTTTGTTATTCGGTTGAGAACAGTGATCTTCTTCCTCTACTGTTTAGCACTCTCTGTTGTATATGTTAAGTGATGACAGGTAGAATACTTTAAAAAAAAAATGATTACAAAATTCCCATGTTTGATGCTTAATTAACCAAGGGCCAAACTCCTGTTAGAGCAAAATTTGCTGAAAGCTAATAGAAGAGGATTAATTTATTTTGAGTGGCTCATATTTTAGTAAATGAGACTCACTGAAGGATTTTCACACTTAGCACTTTCTCGTTAAGTGTAGTGATATATAAATAATGGAAGTGGAGATTTTCCGGCCGAGACAGACTGGGCCTTGCCTCCATGACAGACTTCTTGTACAGCATCAGACCCTGAGCCCACATCTTACCTGGTTGCATCTTCAGTGCTTGGAATCGGCCTAAATTTTGAAGTCCGACTAGAATTCTGGCTGGGCTTGTGCTCGGGCCTCAAGAATCCAAATCTGATCTTGGCTTGGGCTGCGATTTATATTTTGAGCTTGGGCTCAGGTTTACTTACCTTACATGTTATTTGGCGAGGGTAAGGTCAGTTAAATTCCAGATTGGCCCACTCAAGTTGAACCTATAATTGTACCCGAAATTTATATTGAGCCAACAGTCCCATTATCCATTAGGCCCATCCTATACTAGGATGGATGCGAGTATACTTCTCAGTCTGTGGACTGCTCCATGCCAGGTTCTTTAGCCGAATACTGGAAAGTTTGCGGAGGGCCCGTCAATACTTTTAGGCCCAGATAGAAGGCCTGACCTGGCCCAATATATTTAACACTGTTGGCTCAATATTTTGCAGAGCATTGAGCCTAAAATAAACGTTCAGGGACCTAAATCTGAGGCTCGGTTGCATTCATGCGATGAGAGGATTTTGCAATAAAGGAAAATTATCGTTGTGATATTGTTTTGTGCATTGTATTTTTCTTGGAGGAAAGAAAAAAGGTGAATTAGGGATGCATTATTCAACGAGAGGATACCGTCAAGAAGAGGAAACTTCTTCTCGTCTTTTGTGCAACCCACATTTTCCTATTGTTTGAAGTTTCCTTGCAGAAAAGGAAAAATGAATGATTATTTTTTATTGAGAAGAAATAAATTTCCTATGAAAGGGATATGAATTCAATATTCGTCTTTCTCTCTCACTCTCATAGATAGGGGCAGAATACTAGGAATTATTCCGTGGGGGCCCACTATGTAAATGGAAATATCTTCTTTTAAAAAAATGATGAACTCCAATTACTCAAAAGGTTTTCTTCTCAATAATTGAGAACCCTCATACTAGCACAAGACTCCCCACAAACAATAAAGATTCTTCGGACTAGTTTGAGCTTGTATTAATTGAGAAATTTACTTTTCTAATAAAAGAAAAAAAAAAACACCATCCTTCTATATAAAAAGTCAAAAAGATTTCATATCAAACAACTAAAAATAAAACCTGTAGAATACTTTAAAAAAATATTACAAAATTCTCATGTTTGATGCTTGAGTAATAAAGGGCCAAACTCCTGCTAGACCGAAATTTGCTGAGAGCTAACTATAGTGATATATAAATAATGGAAGTGGATATTTTCCGGCCGAGACAGACTGGGCCAAATACTCTAAAGAATAAAATCCATCAAAAAGTCAAAGAGCTAATTCAAGAGATAAATTCAGGGGATGTGATATATTCCATCAAGAGTCAAAGGCATCAATCTTCTGTACCTGAAACTAATCCCACTGATTGTGTATCTTGTAATTCTATTACTATTCATGGAAAGTTAATCCCAACAATCATGTAAATTGGACCCTATATAATGGGCAATCAATCAATCATACAAACCTCACCTTGAATTTGGTGAGATCACACAAAATTAATATTGAGTTTGGCTTTTCGTTTATGGCATCAAAGCTGAAGATTACGCTATAATCTCAAGAGAATATCATTTGAAATTCCACCGTCCAGCCACTATACTGGCCGCCGAACAATCTTCATCCCCACTTCATTTGGCCAGTTTCTTCCCAACAGCCAACTTCTTCTGATTGTTAAGAGGGAATTGATTGGAATCAATCCCTTCTTCTGAACCTAAACTCGAGTCAGATTTGGGGTTAGGATTTTGTTCCTGACCCAAAGACTCACATCAGCATAAGAAGCAAAGTTGCTGAATATTTGCAGTCTGATCAAGTTGGTGCCAAGGTCAGTACACAGGATACCCACATTCCTTTTTAATGGCTTCCAGTCAAACATCAAAGTATCCCAATCCTTCAACCTTGAATGTAGGGAACTTTATAACTATCCGGTTGACACAAACAAATTTTTTGTTGTGGAAAACCCAAGTGATGGGTCTAATTGAAAGCCAGGAAATGTATCGCTTTATCAATGGTGAATATCCCATGCATGCCAGATAAATATGTGATTTTACCAGAAGAAAGATGACTTAGCTGAAAAAAGCACGGTTGAAAATCCTGAATACACTACTTGGAGACATTCAGATCAACTTCTCCGGAGGTGAAACCGGAACTCTTTCAGAGGAAGTTCTTAATCTTGTTCTGGGGCTTGAGACATCATCCGAGGTTTGGGCTGGCTCTTGTTGATTCTCTACTTCAAAAATTGCAATTTCATCGTAAGGGATCTTCAACAATCTCTGAATATCTACTGATTTTCAAAAATATATGTGATGATTTGAGTGCTATTGGCAAGCCCTTGACCGAAAGTAACAAAGTCTTTGCACTTCTAAACGGACTAGGACCTGGTTATGAGTCCTTTGTCACTACTTCTCTGCGTCACCCTTTACAAACTTACAAAGAGATCGTGCCCCTCTTACAAGGACATGAAACGATGAGGTCCATTCACACTACTGAGAGTTATGGGGGAACAAACCAGCATATGGCCTTCTATGGTCAGCGATCTCAAGGATAGGGGAGTAACAAAAAATTTTAATAAGAAGGAAAGCCAAGGCCATTTCACTCCAAGGGTCGTGGGTTCACCCAATTTGGTCAACAACCCAACCATGGAAATAACTCCCAAAACTTTCAGGGAGATAATTCATTTCCCAAACAAAATCATAATGTTGTGGCCAACAAGAATGAACGATCCAAACAGCCACGCCAGGAGAAGCAAAAAAGCGCGATATGTCAGATCTGCAACGAGCCTAATCACACTGCACTGAGATGCTGGAATAGCTTTAACCAGACCTATCAACCTGAGGATACATCTCAAGCATTGGCTGCTATGACTCTTGCTGATCACCAAGATAATGCTTGGTTTCCAGACACTGGTGCATCCGCTCACATGACCGCTGATACTGGTAAGCTTCATATGATTGCTTGTCAAATTTCACAAGTATCTTCAAGAATAAATCCGGATGAAAAAGGATAAGGACTATACAATCAAAATGGTGGAGGGAGTTCAGTGCATACAATTTCCAATCTATTTAAAATAGATCATTGGCTATTAAACATCAATTGTGCATGTCCTAAGAGGCCATGAGCAAAAATGGACTTGCTGAAAGGAAGCATCGCACTATTACAGAGTTGGATCTTACCATGCCCTTTCATAGTCACATACCTAAAAGATTTTGGGACAGCTGTGTGGCTCATTAATAGGCTGTCCACATGTACATTGGAAATGAAATGTCCTTATGAGTGCTAACTTAGAAAACAACCAAATTATACATCCCCATTGCGAGTATTAGTATTGGTTCACTCAACTTGTTGTTCCTTATATAATGGGATTATGAAATCAAATTTGACCCTCAGATCATTACCATGCATATTTCATCGGGATAGTGAATTCTATAGACAGGAAACAGATGTTTTATATCCTCCCAACAGGCCACAGGTGTATCTCTCCCGCCATGTGATTATGACTGAGATTACATACCCAGTTGCCGTACACCAGGATCTCTATTTACTAATGCAAGGTAACGGTGAGAATTACCATATTTTATCTGACTGGGTTACAGGTGCACCAATTCAAACATCTTCGTTGAAGACTACTAACTCTGTGAAGCCACAATCCATCACTACAGCACCCATCATCACCCCTCTTCCTTAAGTGATTGATGATCTAAATTCCATAGGCACTTCTGATTTTACTAAAGTACCAGCAACTGTTCTTGAGCTAGAACAATCCCAGCCCATTATATTGAAATAGAATCATCTCAAGCTGTTGAAATAGAATCATCTCAGCCCATAATTGTGCATGTGAATGGGTCAAATCTCCTTCAGCCTTCAAACATTTCTTTGGATGATAATAAATCGCTCTTTGATGAACATATTGGTGAAACTGTGTCTCTCACACCACCTGCCATGTCCAACACAAATGAAGGATTCTCATCATGTGAATCTAAGCACACCACTGCATTAAGGTCTCCAATGATGACACGAGCCCAAGCTGGTATTACAAAGCCTAACCCAAAAGTACTTTTCATCTGATTATGCTCTCATGGCTTATAATATTACCTCTGAGTCTACAAATCTTGAATCTATACCAATTGAACCAAAGAATGGTCGTGCGGCTTTAAAAGATCCGGGCTGGTCTGAAGCCATGAGAGATAAACTAAGGCCCTGGCTGAAAATTCTACTTGGGATCTTGTACCAAAAACACCAAATATGAACGTGGTTGGGTGTAAATGGGTATTCAAAACAAAGCTACATGCTAATGGAAGTCTCAAAAGACTAAAAGCACGCCTAGTAGCCAAGGGCTACACACAAATCCCAGGAATTGACTTTGTGGAAACTTTTTCTCCAGTAATCAGACCTACCACTGTCCGGACAGTCTTAACTGCTGCATAGGCTCATAAATGGGATATTCGACATCTTGATGTTAAAAATGCATTTTTTAAAAGTCATCTTGTTGAACCAGTGTTCATGGAACCACCACCTGACTTTAAGGACCAAGGGAGACCTGATTATGTATGTAGACTTACACGTGCTATATATGGACTTCATCAGGCACCACGGGCATGGTTTGATCGTTTTAGCCTCTTTTTTATATCTGTAGGGTTCTTTTGCAGCACAGCTGACCCATCTCTCTTTGTGTGTCATAACACATATGGTACCTGTAAGGTCTGAGACCTTACTAGGTCAGTTTGGGCCCAATATCCGACCTGACCCATTTAAATGCATATTTATTTTAATTAATTGTATTTTAGATATTTAAGTGGGTTTAGATTTTTGAGCGAGTTTTTCTTTTAGTATCAGAATAGTACCTGTGAAGTTTCGTTGCGATTCGGAGTTCGTTTGATCATAGTAGGGGGTTAGTTTGCAATTTTAAGGGAAAATTGAGTGTTTTTCCCTAAATATTCCAAACGCCGTGATTTTTTGGGTTCGTTGGAAAGATCTCGTCGAATAGATCAGTTTTGCCTCTTGACTCGTCGCGAATCCGATGATCAGAAGACCTTCAAGTGGCCCATTCTTTACCGGCCCCACTTAAGAGGGTTTTAGATTAAGTCTTTTTCCCCTCCTTCTTTCTTCTTAATCGATGCCAAACCCTAATCTCATTCTTCTATTCTCTGCAACGAAGAACAAAAGGCAGCCAGTTTCTTCTTCTTCTTCCTCAGCCAGAACTCCACCAAGAAAGCTCCTTTCGAAGATCTGATCCGGGTAGATCTCAATCTCTTCTCCCCTCTTTCTTCCGGTACAACTTCCGGTAAGCTGCCTCTCTTTTCATATTTTCCTTTAATCTCCCTTTTGGTTAGATTTTAGGTTAGATCTGAATTATTTTCTTTCCATTGTTGTTTCCTGGTATGTTAGGTTTCGTTCTGTCGGGTTAGATTTTGTGATTTGGGGGTAGAAAGGCTTCTCCTCGAAAGTCACCCATTTCTGATTTTCTTCCGGTTGAGGCAAGTAGATTCGCAATTACATATTAAACATGCTTGTTGTTATATTTGACTGTTGTTATACATTCTGTAGATTAACCATTTTAATTCCAAGCATGTTCTTGTTTAATTTGATAAATGTATGTTAGGTTAGAATCTGGTAATTGAATGGAATTGGTAATAAATTGGGGGTAATCGAATGCATGGTGTAGAATGAGGTTGGAATGGAATTTTGGAGAGAGCAGGAGGCTCTTCTGATGTAGAAATGGCCTCTGGAAAGGTCTGAAAAGGGAAGGAGACAATTGGGTTCGGAACAGTTCAGAAAAAAACCACTGAACTCGCGTTTCCCGTGCAGGCCGGTCGACCGCGGCTTTGGCCGGTCGACCGCGCTAACTGGCCGGTCGACCGGGCCCCTTCAGCCGGTCGACCGGGGACACTACCCGTGAGCCGGAAAAGGTTTCCGTCAGGAAACCAGAGAGCTGGTTTCGCAGACCTCTGTAGGTCGACCGGGCCCACCTGGCCGGTCGACCGTGCCTATGCAGCCGGTCGACCGGGGACACTGGCCGGTCGACCGCGTCTGTGTAGCAGGTCGACCGAGGACACCTTGTTGGTCAATTACGGGCTACCCTAATGGAACTAAACATGCCTTGTTTCTTTTGGATGGAAACTATAACTCAGGTTTGGGCCTTAGATGTTGGAAACCATGAACTTAATATCACTTGACCATAAATGGGAATTAAATCGAATCACGTTGCTTGGTGTGAATTCGATGGTTGTCTAGGTATTCGGGTATTACGTGTATTGTAACCGATTGCATATGGAAACTGAAACGACCAATGCCTTACATTATTGTACACCAAGGAACTTTCCCTCGTAGCATTGTCGATCCGAATTCCATATGTACTCTGTTAGGATATGTTGGATACAGGGATGACAACATTTTACTTAGGAATGGATTGTAACTTCTCGTTGATTCATAAATCGTATCCGTTGTAAATTTACCTTGTACATTCTTGACATAAAATACCTAATTAAAGGTGAAACATAAATTCTTATAGAATTAGGACTTGGACCTGACTTAGAATGTATCGTAGGAACCTTGTTTTGTATGATAAACTTGACTGGCTAGAAATGAAAGGGGGTTATCACGTGTTGGGAAATCTTGTATTGTTTTGATGAGACAACCCCAGGATCTTGTCTTGTACATTGGAACTAGCCATACTTGCTTGTCTTGTTTGTCCTTGTGTCAGAACCACTTTAGGATTTGTTTGCATATCATGGCCATCTGCAGTATGGGGTTTAAAACGACGAACCGGTTACTCGGTTGTCAGGGATGGGCAGTCGGCATAGGACGGAATCCATGGCGTAGAATAGCTGGGAGCGGGCATTGGACCGTGCTGCTATTCCCAGGACTGGGAGCTAGGATCCTACTGGAGCCGGACTTTGGTATCAGTAGTCTTGTACTCGTACGGACTTGTATGGATTGTTACTGGTACCCCGGGAGGTGGCATAGGACATCCTCGGAGTCTCCCTCTTGTCTTGTTCTTGTTTTGCATTGCATGGATAGTGGTTATTGTTAGATGATTGCTAGGATTCTTGCTATTGACTCCACTTATACATATTCTTGCTTTATGCCTAGACTTGCTATCATTGTATTCTCATGATGATTACCTGTTATTATTCTGTATTTGATACATGTCATATTTAATATGCTTTGCTTATCTATTGCTCAACATGTTGTTGACTTTGTTTCCTTGGTGTGAGGACACATCAGGTGATGCCTACCTCTACGAGGAGCAGGCAGGTGAGGAGATCCCAGAGGATCTCCAACCAGTCGAGGAGGCACGGGAGTGGTGTGCCGATGACGTAGAGTAGCGTCATCATTGCCCGGCACAGGAGAGAGTCACGGGGAATTAATTTTAGATTCTTTATTCTTTATTTTTCCCTCGTTGGAACTTTTTAAACTCATTGATCTGATTTCCTTTATTGGCCTTAGTTATTTGGGATGGCCAATGTAATAAGTAACTTTGATTTTAGATGTTTTATCTTGTTCTATCAACTTTAATTATATATTGATGAGATATTATCCCCTGTTCAGATTTCCATGTGTGTAGAGTTTTTATGAACTCATTATTTAATGATTGAGAAGAGGCATGAAATGTATAATCCTCACCGCGGACTACGATCCGTGGGCCCAAAGGACAAAATTTTTAATTAGTCCTAAAATTCACTCTCCGGATCCGGTTATTTCTTTAATCGGGTTCGGGGGACGTGACAGTACCCTACTACTTTTGTTGTATGTTGATGACATCATTCTTACAGTTAATAACCCTGCATTATTGAATCACCTTATTCAGCGTCTCAACATGGAGTTTGCAATTAAAGATTTGGGCTATCTTCTTTACTTTCTCGGGGTTGAGGTGCAACGATTTTCTGGTGGTATTTTTCTTAATCAAGCTAAATATATATATGCCTCTGATCTCTTGGACCGACCTCCTCAGGGAGCGAAATTTGTTAAGAGCAGTTGATAAAAATAGGATTAATTTATTTTGAGTAGCTCATATTTTACTAGATGGGACTCATTGAAGGGCTCATTGAAGGGTTTTTACACCCAGCATTTCCTGATTAACTGCTATTATATATAAATAAAGGGGCGAGATAGAGTGGGCCTATATATAGCAGCAAATCATGATCTTTTTTTAAGTACTTAATTATCTAATTAAACTTGATTTTTGAAATGAGCAACAAGACTAATGAAGACCTACACCAAAAACTAAGCAGACATGAAGAGATTAAACAAGTTTACTTGGGTTAGATAAACATGATTGTTCTCCCAAATCTTATAGTATGTGCCCTAGGCAACTATTTAACATTAATATTGCTCAAGTGGAGGCATGTTGTGTTGAGGACTGGGCTCCACTCAAGGGAGAGTATTGAAAAGTAATTATGCTGCCTCTACTAACGCCTCGAGGTTTTGGTATGAATGACTAGTTAAAGAAATTTAAGATGGCATCAGAGACAATCGGTCTCAAGTTCGAATCCTAGGAGTAACAACTCGGTGGAAAAAAATGCATCTTGCCAAAAGTGCGCCGGCCTGGTTCCACCTGAGGGGAAGTATTAAGGAGTGAGCTCCACCCAAGGGAGAGTATTAAAAAGTATTTATGCTACCTCTACTAACGCCTCTAGGTTGCCGACTGGGTTCCTCCTGAGAGGGAGTGCTGAGGAGTGGGCTCCACCCAAGGAAGAGTATTGAAAAGTATTTATGCCGCCTTTACTAACGCCTCAAGGTTTTGATATGAATGGCTAGTTAGAGAAATTTAAGATGTTACCCTTGTGCCTTTCCTTAAACACTGTTCAAAGATTCCAAGACTTGACTAATTTCTGGTTGAGTAATTAAAATAGGAGTTCGGGTTGTCGTCATTATAGTTATCATCATCCAAGCCTTGTTTCAACTAATTTGATTCAGTTATATAAATTTTATTTCTCCATTCCAATCCATCTTGAAGTAAATGATCAATTCCCTCCCATGATAAGAGAACAACTCATGTGACAAAAGTTTTACATTGGGTGTTAATCTGATGGAGGCCTTTTCCTTTTTATCAGGCCTTGGGAACGACAGTATACTTACAAAGTTCTAACAGAACTTCGTGTATAAAGTTCAAAGAAGAAGATAGAGTTTTAGTTGAGCTATTAGTACATTGTGAGAGCAAGATAATAGATTATGAACCTGTCTGGACTATGGACATGCAGTAATACCACAATCACCTAAGATAACATGAAGTTCAATGACTTCCAGCCATATCAAACTTTTGGGGCTGACACTAGGCAAGGTGGACTTTTTCTCATGTTTGGATATATGGTGAATTGAAGTATAGTGAGGTGAAGCATCAAACCAAGAGAGAATAAAATATAAGATGTGATGATGGTGTTTTATTTTTAGGTGTTTGGTATTGAATCTTTTTTACTTTTTGTATAGAAAAGTGAAGTTTTTTTTTCTTTTATTAGAGAAATGAGGTTGTTTTTTTTATTTTTTTATTTTTTTGAAAAATTCAGAGAGGATTTTGAAATTATGTACTTTTCATAAGACCTCTTGTCATTTCTTGTTTGGATTCACTTTACTTCACTTTAACTAGTTAATTGCCAAACACGCCTAGATTTTCGATGTACCGACTAATTCCCCAATTGCTGAAAGTTTCCAACGCTAATATATCATATGCAGTCCAGCCCGATTACTAAAAGGTTGTCAAGCCCATACCATATCCTGACCAGTCTATCCAATTTTAACTCAAATTGCGCCTAGTAGGGAATTTAAAATAAGTCGAGCCAATACCTGAACAAACCCACACGAGTTGCAACCCTAAGTAGATCCACATGCATGAAAGACAAAAAATGAAACACATGATCCAGGAGTACTCACATGAATGAAAATTCTACCATATAATACATAAATGGGTCAAAATCACATGACCCACTCAATCAATTTAAGTAGATGTTCCCAGCACGAGAATTGATCACCCATAAGAATTGGGCCCATCAATGGGATAGGCCGGGCCTGGGCATGGGTTGTCCAATCCTATCCTGAATATTGGACGGGCCTGCCAGGGGTTGTCCAATCCCGACCCTAAATTAAGCGGGCCTATGTCACATCCCATCCCGTGCAGGCTCGGGCCAGTCCCGGGCTTTAACACAATCTTGAACATAAAATCAACATTATTTAATTATTCATATACTGTCACTGGATTTTAAACCCTCCTTCTTCTTTCTGGGCTTGGGACCGACAATTTAATGCAGCAAGCAACATGACGGAGTTAAAAAAAAAAAAAAATTTTGCCGGTGACAGTAAAAAATCAGAAAATTAATAGAAATGAGTATCATATGTAGGTCAAGTAATGTATAAAAGAACTCAATAGAAATTATTTTTCTTTTGATATGTCTAAAAGATCAGTTAATGCATTCCCATCATTGTATGAATCATCATCACTAGTTAACTTGTGACTAAACCAATCTCTGTCTTGAGGGGGGAAGGCCTTTTATGGGTTGATTTATTAGGGCGACGTTACAAAAATAACCCTCTTAATTAGCCCTTCATGAACTTTTATGGGGGGCGGCTTCTGAAAAAATATATAAAATTTAGTAAAATAATCTTGCGGGCGGGCCGGACCAGATGGGTTGGGCTTGCTCTACTTATTTCTAGTCCCATTTTGTCCGGACTTTCAAATAATTGTCCAAGAGCAGCCCGCTATGCTCAATTTTTTTTTAAAAGCCCTTTGTTTTCGGGCCAAACCCAGTACCCATGTCAACGGACTAAATTGACGGGACAAATAAAATATGTCCGTTAACCCATCAATTTTAGTGTGTCCACTCAAACGCTATTATGAGAAAGACCTTGAAATGTGTCACACATGATCAATTACTCCAAATGAGATGGAACCCACAAAATGAATTATATGGATGGAAATGAAAGATGAGAGGACGACGACACCGAGTCCATTAATGGGCGGTGGGGTGGTCGATTATGAGAAAGACCTTGAAATGTGTTACACATGATCACTCACTCCAAATCAGATGGAACCCACAAAAATAAATTATATGGATGGAAATGAAACATGAAAGAAGTACCACAACAAGTCCATTAATGTGCCCAACCACTAAATCGGTGCTTAAACGGGGCAGTTGTTGATTATTGAAAGATTTTGCACAACCAGACCCCAACTTGTGGTTGTTTAATCCAGCTCATGGGGTCCAATTAGATGCATTTCTACTGTTGGGGGAAAATAGTTAGGTAAGTACTTTTATGGATAATGATCATGCAAAATATCAATCCCTTTGGATTCTCCTGTCTTTAAGGATAGATTCCTGTTGAGATTCCACCCAATGGTGAGTAAAGTTTCATTGAGTATAAAATCAGACATGGGGTCTGATCATGAGGGAGATAAGAGAGCCAAAGGAGCTGCACTTATCAAACATGACATCCAAGTGGGCCCTATGAAGCTGGATTGTTCATGCGGATTGCTTTCAGGAGAAAATTCTCAGCTGGGTATCGACTTCCTCGAGATAGATGATGGCTGCATTAAGACAAAAAAAATAAAATAATAATAATAATAATTGGGAAAGAGAACATACGCAGAGAGAAGGTTGGTATCAAATAGCATGTGTTATTTTAAGGTGCCTTTTCTTCCTATAAAAGCACCCCATCTCCTCCCATTTCTCCAATTCAATCCTACTTCTACTTCAAAAAATAAGAATGAGAAAAATGAGGTCATGTTCTTTGGTTATCTGTCTAGCAGTGATTCTCTTGATGTTGGTGACGATGAGTAGTTTTGCAAGAGCTGCTTGTTGTTCTGCTCCTGCTTGTTCTTGTTCTGCTCCTGCTTCTTGTTCTGCAGAAACATGCCATACATGTGTCTGTAACTGTATACCGTAAGTGTTTTTCTACTTATTTTAGGTATTGTTTTAGCCTGTTTTTTCCTGAAACTTGTGGAAGATCTTAGAAATTAATTTAGAACTCAGTCTGAGAGTCTTAATGTACTTTAAAGTTTTCTTTTTAATAACTTCCTAGTTTTGAGAAAGTTAGCATTTTGGGTTGATATGTCGGTAATTGTGATGTTTCTATTATGGAACAATACGAATTCCAGTTTCTCTTTCGGGTTCTCCCTACTTTTTTCCCTGTGGGTTCATGATTTTGTTATTCGGTTGAGAACAGTGATCTTCTTCCTCTACTGTTTGGCACTCTCTGTTGTATGACTACAACAAATTGCATCTTTCCCGACACTATTTGCCGACACAGTGAAAATTTGCGTTGATAAAAATCTTATTTCCAACGTATATTTGGATTGCATTAGCAAAAGTTAAAAAAATTATTACTTTTACCGATGCAAGTAAGACAGCGTTGGCAAAAGCTGTGAAAACCACATTCACGCCAACAAAATATACCCCAGAAGAGAGGGAAAGTTTTGCCAACGCGTGTTTTTTTAAAGGCGATGCAATGGTGCGTTGGCAATTATCTTGCCTACTGGCGACGCACAGGTGTGCATTGGGCAAGATCTGAGTTTTTCTTCACACCATTGCCAATGCATGAGTTGCGTCCATAAATCCCCATCTTTGACAAACTTACCATTTCCGACACTATTTTCCGACGCAGTGAAAATTTATGTTGGCAAAAATCACAGAGAATTGCTATTTTCACCGATGCAAGTTAGACCGCGTTGTCAAAAGCCGTGAAAAAACTTTTCCGACACTATTTGCTGAATGCAGTGAAAATTTGTGTTGGTAAAAGTCTTATTTCCGATGCATATTTGGACTGTGCTGGCAAAAGTTGTGGAAAACATACTTTGGCTCCAACATAGATTTCCCCCAAAAGAGTATGAAAGTTTTGCCAATGTGTGTTTTCCTACTGGCAATGCAATAATGCGTTGACAATTGTTTTGCCTACTGGCGATGCAGGTCTGCGTTCTTTTTTGCCAAAATAATATGAGCACACCGTTTTACTCGCTTTAATTTATTCCCAACTCTCTGCCTCTTTCTTCTTTTCTTTTTTTTTTTTAATTCTGGAGAGAGGGGGGGCGGGGGGGCGCTGGAGAGAGGGGGGGCAACTACAATAGCTTCTAGCGGAGTATGCGGGGAACTTTTTTTGATGGGTCCCACTCGTGACCATATATGGATAATCAGAGTCGTTCAAAATGATCAAACACATTTATTTATGAGGTATCCCAATTTTTTGTTTAGAATTGAGTTGGAACCATTGTAAGATTGACCAAACTGGAAAACCATGGCTAAAAGGATGTTGTTTTATTAACGTGTTCAATCGTACGATGAGATAACCTCCATTCAAAATGAGATTTGACGATACCTTATAAATGTATGGTGATTATTCATCGAGGGTCGGACTCATATATAAGGAAAGCCCCCACCCAACTTGAAAAAAACTCATAAAGCCTGTATTTTGAGCCCGTAAACACCACTTAAAAACCTAATAAAAATCCCAACCCGCCCTCGCTAAAAGTCAATTTTAATTAACTTTGAGCGGCGCCCGTAGTAGTGGTTGCCTATATAAATCCCACTCTAATGGTGCCAAATTTTGGTGGAAATTAAATTTTTTTAGTTTTTAGGGTCTAACTTTTTTGTGGCGGCCTATACTTTTGAGGCTAAAGATATATTTTTAGCAGCTAGTATTATATTGGGTGAACTAAAATTTATTTTTGGTGGGCCATAGGATCTCCCGCTAAAAGTTCTAGCATTATAAAAGACTCACGCTCGTATTCTCCTTCAGTAACTAAACCCTTCTTCAGAAAAGCCTTCTTCCAAATCTTGTTCTTCTTGCAAATCTTGTTCTTCTTGCAACTGCAGTGAGCCAAAGCCTCCTTCCGAAAGCAGTGAGCAAAAGCCTCCTCCCCAATGCAGCGAGCAAGCCAAGGTATGATCTCTCTCTCCATCTCTCTTTATTCCGGCCAGCCTTCTTCTTGAAATTGCAGCAAGCCAAGGTATGATCTCTCTCTCTCCATCTCTCTTTATGCCGGCCAGCGACCCCTTCCCCTCCATATAGGGAACGGCTATATGGATCTGCAGGATTTGATGTGCGCAGTACAAACTACAACATGTTCTTCATTGTTATTAATTTTATTCTTGTGTGTTACATACTTAGTTTACAAAAATAACGAATTAGTTTGTAGTCTTTCCAGCATGCAAATTCCATACATTAGTCATGTTTGTAGGATATCTAGGAATTTTTTCTTTTTGTTTTTTTTTTGTTTTTTGGCTAAAGAAGGGAATTCAAGAAATAGCAATCAATTAAATGATTAAATGATTCGTGTCTTCTATGACAAGAAATATGATAAATGTTTTCAGATTAAAAGAATAACTAGAGTTAACAGGATCCTTTTAAAATACACCTTGTAGAAACCAGTATCATATCATGCTGTGTCTGACATAATACTATGAGCATATACCAGTATGTCAGCATATTATGATAGGTTCTTCATTCATTTGCCAACAAGGCAACTTCAATCATTAACGATCATAAAGTGATCCCCTGCAATCATATGCTCAAACGGAAGGCGAAAAAAGTGTGAGCAGAGACATGGGTAACTGTGTTCACCTCCTAAGATGGATAGCTTGTGACACAAACATGTTTGTGAGAACACAGACATAAGGTGAAAACATGCTCTCATGTAGCAGTGGCCCCAATTGGATCAAATGATCCTCAAAGATTTTCAACTAGTGTATAGTAAGTGGGGTGCACATGTGAGCCAGGTTGCTCCCGTTGGAGCTTCCATCTCCGATTTGGCAACTTCTCTTCCTTTTGCCTCAACTAGATTAAGTGATTGATTCATATAGAAGTGGTTGATTCTATATTATTGTATTGCTTCCCCGTATTGCAAAAGCTAGGTGGGTTGAGGAGTACAAAGATCTGAATTGGTACTTGTTAGTTGTCAATTTTTCCATGTTTGTAGTACTGTTATACCAAAGTTGTATTTTACACTTGTACAATGATTGATAACACCATGTTAAATGCCACAACTTCATACAGTTCACACCAGAGTCCTCAATAAAATGTCAAAGCAGCAACCGAGCCAAACCCTGTTTATGAAATTTTGGTATCTATATATTTCTCATGTATAGTAAATATCAGCATCTGCATATAAGATTGACACCATGAGTTTTTATCATTCTTAAGTTTTAACTCACGCACAGACCACCTATGCTACA
Source organism: Camphora micrantha (assembly GCA_003546025.1). NCBI lineage: Eukaryota > Viridiplantae > Streptophyta > Magnoliopsida > Laurales > Lauraceae > Camphora > Camphora micrantha. The sequence continues at coordinate 5,011,847 of QPKB01000001.1, read as the reverse complement.
TCCGAGCCATTCATATCATCGGCACCTCTTGAATGAAACAACCATCCAAATCTCTCTACAATCGTCGCCCTAATATATACACCATTTGAAGTACATTAGCTCAGCAAGTCCTGAGAACAGAAATTTCCATGCGGCCAACAGCATTGGACTCTTTCCCATTACATATAATGTAATTATAGAGGTATGAATTTTGGACTGGCCAAATAAACCAATGACCTGGTACAAGTCACTTCTAAAACCCACCCAACCCATCAAGATTAGGAACATAGATCTGACTGTGATAGGTCATACCTCACAAGACAACATGGGGTTAAGCGCCAAATTTGGACACCTTAAGAAGGACCCCTCAATGAATGATTATCAAAGCTTTTCCGGACAAGAAGATCTAACTCTTTAATCAGTGGTCTTCACAGAGATGGTTGATGACAGAGGCAGTAATGGTTCTTGAAAATTAAGGCCAACGAGTGAATATTTGACCTTGCAATGGGGAATATTTGGGTTAGCATCCCGAGGTGTCCATCTATGGTGCCCAGGTATGCCATGGAAAATGGCAGCAACACGAGATGGAAACATCAGGCGTCCAGATATTTCCAGGTATCTGGGTATAATGTGTTTCCATTGCATCAATTGTACCACCAGACTGGAATTGGAAGAGCAGCAAACTGTACATTTTCTGGAGAACCTACTTTAGTAACAAAGAATCAAAATTCAGCAATGCTTACAAGTTACAATTGTATGTAAGATCATTGCGCTCTCACAGAACAGCGAGAAAACTAGCACTACTAACAAGGAAAATGACCCATCTAATTTGAACTTTAAGATGCGTGATTCCTACAAAATCGTCTGGTAAGTCCAATACAAGCTTGATTCTAGGAGGAGAAAAACGAAGAAGGAAGTGAAGTATTAGGTAGTATCAGATATGGAGGTCCTCTATGTCAGTTGAGAGACTTGCTCCCCCAAAATGTCTCTGCTATGAAAGGTTCACCAACTGACCACATGCACCACTTATGTCTGTTTATGTATGGAATTAAGAACGACCTTTCTTTTTTTTTTCAAACTGTTCTTCTTTTCTTGAATAACCACATGCACCACTTTTCTTCTCAGCTCAGATCGTTAATACTATGTGTAGGTGGCTTTCTGCGACATTTGCTGGGTATCGAAATTTTCTATAATTATTCTGCTTTTCTTATCACTTCATTTACTGGGTTTTCTACTCTTTATTATGGATCTTTTCATGATTGTATTTGGTTATATTCTCTTGATCTTTGGCCAGTGTCACGCAGTATGTTTGCATTTGTCATATTCAACTGTAGCCTCTTTCACTGTACATTTCTTGAATACAGGCAAATATGTCCATGAAGTGCGGCAGGATATTGCTGCCTGCATATTGATGTTTTTTAACATCTACTTTGGAACCAATTTTTTTTTGGAACTCTGGAATTTTTTTTCCTCAAGTGCAATGATATTGATGTTTCTCTCCTTTCTCATTTTCATTTACTATTACTATTAGGTAAACACATGCTTAATGATTTAAAACTTGATGTCTCATTATCACATGTTCAGGTCAAGTGAAGGTAGGGAGCTTGTGGATATTATACTCTCCAGGTGAGTTTTTGTTATTGTCATATGGATATTGCAAAGTGATTATATAAAGTTATTATGCTAATTTAATATTGTCTTATTATCCCAAAATCATTTTTGTAGTGAATGATTTGCCTTGCAAGAATTTATTGCTACTTGTATTTTGATGGTGTTCTTTTTTTGTTTTGCAGATTAGTTTTGGATTTTATTCTGCTGTCTACGTGCTCTTAGGGATTACCTTTTTTATTTTGATCACAGACATTTGTGGATGTTAGAGACTTTTGGAAATGATCAAGTAGTAATATTTGTGTATTTTAGAGATTTGTGGGTTTATTTTGGTTTATGAATATGGGATATTTGGTTGTGGATGTTATTTTCAATTTATTGATAAATATATTTTAAATTGGATTGTGCATCAAGTTTGTTGGTTTGAACATTATTCAGATTTTTATTTGTGATATACAGGGAGAAATGAAAATTTAATTTAAAAATAATAATAATAAGCTTTCCCGACACACCAGCGTGCGTTGTAAAAAAAAAAGGTATTACAACATTTACCAACGTGATTTGTGCGTCAGCGAAGTTGCATTTCCTAACACGTTAGCCCAAAGATATAGCGCATTCCCAGCGCGTTACTAGTGTCAGCCATTTCATGAATTCCCAATGCATTCGTAATGTTGGCTATTTCATGCATTCTCAACGCATTGGTAGCGTCAGTTATTTCACGAATTCCCAACGCTTAATCATCGTTGGCCATTAACATGAATTCCCAACACATTACGAGCATCGACCATTACATGGAATTTCCAACGCACTACAAGCGTCTGCCATTATTATGAATTCCCAAACACACTGCCAGCGTTGGCGTTTATTTTGCTGACGCTGGTACCGCGTAGGCAAATATGGTTTTCGAATCAAATTAGTTGGACTTTTTGACGACACACATCTCTTTGCCGTACGTATTGGCCAACGGTACAGTGCGTTAATAATTGTACAGGGATCTACCGTCGCAGTTAAAATAGCGTCGACTATGGATTTTGCTACATCTATTTGCCGATGCGCGGCCAATGCATTGAAATGCATTGGAAAATCATTTGCCGACACAATTTTGATTTTTCCGGACACGATGACTGCATTGGCAAAAATGTATTTTGTTGTAGTGATGTTAAGTGATGACACATAGAATACTTTAAAAAAAAAAAAAAAAAGATTACAAAATTCCCATGTTTGATGCTTGATTAATGAAGTGCCAAACTCCTGTTAGAGCAAAATTTACTGAGAGCTAATAGAAGATGATTAATTTATTTTAAGTGGCTCATATTTTAGTAAATAAGACTCACTGAAGGATTTTCACACTTAGCACTTTCTTGTTAACTGTAGTGACATATAAATAACAAAAAGTCTACTTGGATAAATTTTTTGGCCAAAATTTTGGACAAACCCTATGGTATGCCTTGAATATCCCAAGATATACCATAGGGTTTGTCCAAAATTCTGAAAAAAAAAAAATTTCCAAGTAGCACTACTCTATAAATAATGGAAGTGGAGATTTTCCGGCCGAGACAGACTGGGTACAGAGAGTGTACGTACCACTGCAACACTCTTGTGATTCCATGACTTGTTGAGCAACACAGGCAGCAGTATTTTCTTCCTAAGAATGAGAGTACATTTTTATTGCATCTGCAAAACAATGAGTGCCTTTAAGGGACACTAAAGTCCTCTAGAGAGGCTCTCGGTAGCTGGGTTTGAGCCCAAATTGGAACGGTAGGCATCACTCGTTAACACCTTAAGAAGAATTAATTTAAGCCAACTTCATTTTAGACAATTGCCTTCGATAATTGTGATGCATTTCTATAGTTGGGGTAAAATAGTTAGGTAAGTATTTTTATGGATAAGGATCATGCAAAATACCAATCCCTTAACGATTCTCCTATCTTTAATCATAGATTTCTTTTGATATTCCACCCAATGGTGAGTAAAAGTTCAATGACCATAAAATTAGATATGGTGTCTGATCATGAGGCGATAAGAGAGCCAAAGGAGCTGCACTGATCAAACATGACCCAAGTGAGCCCTGTAGTGCTGGACTGTTCATGCATTCCGCTTGCAGGAGAAAATGACTCCACATCAGATGGAACCCCAAAAATGAATTATATGGATGGAAATGATACATGAAAGAACTATCACACCGAGTCCATTAATGGGCGGTTGTCGATTATTAGAAGGACCTTGAAATGTGTTACACATGATCACTCACTCCAAATCAGATGGAACCCACAAAATGAATTATATGAATGGAAATTAAACATGAAAGAAGTAGCACAACAAGTCCATTAATGGGCGGTTGTCGATTATGAGAAAGACCTTGAAATGTGTTACACATGATCACTCACTCCACATCAGATGGAGCCCACAAAACGAATTATATGGATGGAAATGAAACGTGAAAGAAGTACCACACCGAGTCCATTAACGTGCCCAACCACAAAATCGGTGCTTAAAGGGGGCAGTTGTTGATTATTGAAAGATTTTGCACAACCAGACCCCAACTTGTGATTCTTTAATCCGGCTCTTGGGGTCCAATTGGATGCATTTCTACTGTTGGGGTAAAATAGTTAGGTAAGTATTTTTATGGATAAGGATCGTGTAAAATATCAATCCCTTTGAATTCTCCTGTCTTTAAAGATATATTCCTTTTGAGATTCCATCAAATGGTGAGTAAAGCTTCAATGAGCATAAAATTAGACATGGTGTCTGATCATGACCGAATAAGGAGAGCCAAAGGGGCTGCACTTATCAAACATGACATCCAAGTGGGCCCTATAGAGCCTGATTGTTCACGCAGTCTGCTTGTAGGTGAAAATTCTCAGCTGGGTATCAACTAGGGTTGTCAATCGTGTCTTGTTAATGAATTTGGGTTACGGGTTAACGAATTCGGGTTAAAATCACTTCAACCCGTACCCGACCCGTTAACTTAACAGGTCAGAAAATCTAACCCGAACACGATCCGTTAATTTAACGGGTTACCCGACCCAACCCGTTAAGTAATTAAGTCAATTCGAAATTTAAAAAATATATATACAAAAATAGAAGAAGAAAAATATATAAGCCACATGAAACAATAAGTGAGGATCTCAAATGGATCCCACCTAAAAACCCACTATAAAACAATAAATTTTAATCTCTTTTTTTATAAATATAAATTAATTTATTTACATTTAAGGAGTAAAATAAAATTTAACGGATCAAGTGGGTTGTTAAAGGGTTACTTGTTTAATTCATACCCGACCCGTTAACTTAACGTGTTAACCGGTTTGACCCATTAACGACCCGAACCCATTAAGAGCCAACTCAAACCCGTTAATATCGTGTGGGTTCGTGTCGTGTTAACAAGTCGTGTGACATTTTGACAACCTTAATATCAACTTCCACAAGATAGATGATGGCTGCATTAAGAAATAATAATAATAATAATAATAATAATTGGGAAAGATAACATACGCAGAGAAAAGGTTGGTATCAAATAGCATGTGTTATTTTAAGGTGCCTTTTCTTACTATAAAAGCACCCCATCTCCTCCCTTTTCTCCAATCCAATCCTTCTTCTACTTATAAAAAAAAAAATAAGACTGAGAAAAATGAGGTCATGTTCTTCGGTTCTCTCTCTAGCAGTGATTCTCTTGATGTTGGTGACGATGAGTAGTTTTGCAATGGCTGCTTGTCCTGCTCCTGCTTGTTGTTCTGCTCCTGCTTGTTCTGCTGCTGCTTGTTCTGCTCCTGCTTGTTGTTCTGCTCATTGTTCTGCTCCTGCTTGTTCTGCTCATGCTTGTTCTGCTCCTGCTTGTTGTTCTGCTCCTACTTGTTCTGCTCCTGCTTGTTGTTCTGCCTGAGAGTCTTAATGTAATTTGAAGGTTTTTTTTTTTAGTAACTTCCTTGTTTTGAGAAAGTTAGCATTATGGGTTGATATGTCGGTAATTGTTGTGTTTCTATAAAGGAATAATACCAATTCCAGTTTCTCTTTAGGGTTCTCCGTACTTTTGTTTCTTGTGGGTTCATGATTTTATTATCCAGTTGAGAACTGTGCTCTTCTTCCTCTACTGTTTCACACTCTCTGTTGTATGTTTAGTGACGACACTTAGAATACTTATAAAAAAGATTACAAAATTCCCATGTTTGATGCTTGATTAATGAAGGGCCAAACTCCTGTTAGTGCAAAATTTGCTGAGCGCAAATAGAAGAGGATTAATTTATTTTGAGTGACTCATATTTTAGTAAATGGGACTCACTGAAGGACTTTCACACTCAGCACTTTCTCGTTAACTGTAGTGATATGAGCACACGACTGCATTAATGTCTCCAATGATGACACGGGCCCAAGCTGGTATTAGAAAGTCTAATCCAAAGGTATTTATCATCTGATTATGTTCTCATGGCTAATAATATTACCACCCAGTCTACAAAGCTTGAATCTATACCAATTGAGCCAAAGAATGTTCGTGCGGCTTTAAAAGATCCCGGCTGGTCTCAAGCCATGAGAGATGAACTAAAGGCCCTAGCTGAAAATTCTACTTGGGATCTTGTACCAATTAAGAACCCCAAATATGAACGTGGTTGGGTGTAAATGGGTATTCAAAACAAAGCTACATGCTAATGAAAGTCTCGAAAGACTAAAAACACGCCTAGTAGCCAAGGGCTACACACAAATCCCAGTAATTGACTTTGTGGAGACTTGTTCACACTCAGCATTTTCTCATTAACTGCTATGATATATATAAATAAAGGGGCGAGACAGACTCGGCCTATAGCAGCAAATCATCTTTTTTTTTTTTTTAAGTACTTAATTATCTAAACTTGATTTTTGAAATGAGCAACAAGACTAATGAAGACCTACATCAAAAACTAAGCACACATGAAGAGATTAAACAAGTTTACTTGGGTTAGATAAACATGATTGTTCTCCCAAATCTTATAGTATGTGCTCTAGGCATCTATTTAATATTAATATTGCTCAAGTGGAGGCATGCGGTGTTGAGGAGTGTGCTCCACTCGAGGGAGAGTATTGAAAAGTAAATATAGTGCCTCTACTAATGCTCGAGGTTTTAATATGATTGGCTAGTTAAAGAAATTTAAGATGATGTCAGAGACAATCGGTCGCGAGTTCGACAAGAGGAACGACTTGGTGGGAAAAAATGCATCTCGCCAAAAGTGCGCCGGCCGGGTTCCACCTGAGGAGGAGTATTGAGGAGTGGGCTCCAACCAAGGGAGAGTATTGAAAAGTGTTTATGCTGCCTCTACTAACGCCTCGAGATTGCCAACTGAGTTCCTTCTGAGAGGGAATGTTGAGGAGTGCGCTCCACTCAAGAGAGAGTATTGAGAAGTGTTTATGCTGTCTCTACTAACGCCTCGAGGTTTTGGTATGAATGACTAGCTAAAGAAATTTAAGATATTGCCCATGTGCAGTTACTTAAACACTGCTCAAAGATTACAAGACTTGACTAATTTCTTATTGAGTAATCACAATAGAAGTTTGGATCGTCGTTGTCATAGTTATCATCATCAAAGCCTTGTCTCAACTAAGTTGAATCAGTTATGTAAATTTTATTTCTCCATTCCAATCCATCTTGAAGTAAATGATGAATTCCCACCCATGATAAGAGAACAACTCATGTGACAAAAGTTTTACATTGGGTGTTAATCTGATGGAGGCCTTTAACTTTTTATCGGGCCTTGGGAACGGCAGTATACTGACGAAGATCAAACAGAACTTCGTGTATAAAGTTCAAAGAAGGAGACAGAGTTTTAGTTGAGCTATTAGTAACTGGTCTTTAAGAGTGTTGATACTGTTGTGTATGAATGGATACAAGTAAAAAAATAATAACAACTTGTTGATAAGCAAAGAAGACAAGAAGTTAAAGGCTTGTTTGCTTACCTCTTATTTAGCTCCGAGGAATTCATTATAAAGTAGGTCTAACTAAGGAATATTAAAAAGATGAGTAGCTAATTATAGTCGGATGGCTGTATAATCATTTCCCACCATAACGTAAGGCTATTTGTGGATCTTCACCCTTACTCTTTCAATTTTAGCTTTTTGAAAGCATTGCCTAAAATTCCTAAAATTTCAATACCAGATGAAACAAGCAGGATCTAATACATTGAGAACCTGTCTGGACTATGGACATGTAGTAATACCACAATCACCTAAAATAACCTGAAGCTCAATGACTTCTAGCCTTATCAAACTTTTTGGGCTAGCACTAGCTAAGGCGGACTTTTTTGGGCCAGTTTGGATGTATAGTGAATTGAAGTATGGTAAGGTGAAGCATCAAATCAAGTGAATTTCGTTGTTTTGTATGGAATCTTTTTAACTTTTTTTTATAGGAAAGTGAAGTCTTTTTGTCTTTTATTAGAGAAGGTGGGTTGCTTTTTTGACCTTTTTTTTAAAAATTCAGTGGAAATTTTAAAATTATGTACTTTTGATAAGACCCCTTATCATTTCCTATCTAAATTCACTTTACTTTACTTTAACTAGTTAATTGTCAAACACACCCAGATTTTCAATGAACCAACTAATTCCCCAATTACTAAAGTTTCCAACCCAAATATAGCATTTACGGTCCAGCCTGATTACTAAAAGGTTATCATATGACTGACCAGTCTATCCAATTTTAGCTCAAATTGTGCCTAGTAGGGAATTTAAAATTTGTCGAGCCAATACCTGAACCAACCCACACGAGTTGCAACCCTAACGGCCCAAAGTAGCTGACCACATACATGAAAAACAAAAAATGAAAAACATGATCTAGGAGTACTCACATGAATGAAAATTCTACTTTATAATACATAAATGGGTCAATATCACATGATCGACCCACTCAATCAATTTAAGTAGATGTCCCCAGCTCGAGAATTGGTCACCCATAAGAATTAGGCCCGTCAATGGGATGGGCCGGACCTCGGCATGGGTTGTCCAAATATCCCGTCCCGAATATTGGACAAGCTTGCCATGAGTTGTCCAATTCCGGCTCTAAATTATGAGGGTCTATGTCACATCCCAACCTGTGCGGGCTCGGGCTAGGCCCGGACTTTAGCATAATCTTGAACATAAAATTAACGTTCTCCTTGAACATAAAATTAACATTATCTAATTATTCATATATTGTTACACTGGACTTTACACCCTCCTTTTTTCCGGGCTTGGAACCAACAATGCAATGCAGCAAGCAACATGGCAGAGTTAAAAAAAAAAAAAAAAAAAAACCTTCGCTGGTGACAATAGAAAATCATAAAATTAATATAAATGAGCATCATATGTTGGTCAAGTAATGTCTAAAAGAACTCAATGGAAATTATTTTTCTTTTAATATCTCTAAAAGATCAGTTAATGCATTCTCATCATTGTGTGAATCATCATCACTAGTTAAGTCGTGATTCAACCAATCTTTATGGGTTGATTTATTAGGGTGAAGTTACAAGAATAACCCTCTTAATTAACCGTTTTTTAACTATTATGGAGGGCATTTTTTGGAAAATATATAAAAATTAGTAAAATAACCTTACGGGCGGGGCAGGGGCATGCTCTGCCCATTCTTAGTCCTATTTTGACCAGGCTTTCAAATAATTGTCAAAGAGCAACCCGCTGGGCCCAATTTTTTTTTAAAAGCCCTATGTTTTCGAGCCAGGTCGGGGCAGGTACCCATTTCAACGGGCTAAATTGACAGGCATAATAAAATAAGTCTGTTAACCCACCACTTTAAGCGTGTCCACTCAAACGCAATTATGAAAAAGACCTTGAAATGTGTCACACATGTTCAAGTACTCCACAGGAGATGGAACCCACAAAATGACTTAAATGGATGGAAATGAAAAATGAAAGATGAAAGAAGGACCACACCGAGTCCATTGAGCGGTTGTCGATTATGAGAAAGACCTTGAAATGTGTCACACAATATCAATTACTCCACATCAGCTGGAACCCACAAAATGAATTATATGGATGGAAATGAAACATGAAAGAAGTACCACACCTGAGTCCATTAACAAAAAATCTGCTTGGACAAACTTTCTTGGACAGAATCTTGGACAAACCATAAGGTTTGCCTTGAATATTCAAGGCAAACCTTATGGTTTGTCCAAGATTCTGTCAAAGAAAGTTTGTCCATGTAGCACTGCTCGTCCATTAATGTGCCCAACGACCTTAAACGGGGCAGTTGTTGACTATTGAAAGATTTTGCACAACCAGACCCCAACTTGTGATTCTTTAATCCAGCTTATGGGGTTCAATTGGATACATTTCTATCGTTGGGGTAAAATAGTTACGTAAGTATTTTTTTTTTATGAATAAGGATCATGCAAAATATTCTATTCATTTAGTTTTTCCTATCTTTAACCATAGATTTTTTTTGAGATTACACCCAACGGTGATTGAAGGTTCAGTGAGCATAAAATTAGACATAGTGACTGATCAAGAGGGTATAAGACAGAGGGGATAAGAGAGCTAAAGGAGCTGCACTTATCAAACATGACCCAAGTGGGCCCTATAGAGCTTGGACTGTTCATGCAGTCGCTTGCGGGAGAAAATTCTCAGCTGGATATTGTCAACTTCCTCGAGATAGATGGCTACATTAAGACAAAAAATAAAAATAAAAAAATAATAATAATAATTGGGAAAGAGAACCAGGTTGGTGTCAAATACCATGTGTTATTTTAAGGTATTATTTCTTCCTATAAAAGCACCCCATCTCCCCCACTTTTCTCCAATCCTTCTTCCACTTAAAAAAATAAGACGAGAAAAATGAGGTCAAGTTCTTTGGTTCTCTCTCTAGCAGTGATTCTCTTGATGTTGGTGACTATGAGTAGTTTTGCAATAGCTGTAGAAGGCCATGCTCCTGCTTGTTCTGCGTCTCACACAGGTTTTACACCTGCGCTATCATCATTAGAAAAGACAATACACCATGCACTTGACAGTATAATTGACCATGTATGTGACTGTCTCTAGTTATTTTAGGTTAGGTATTGTTTTAGTCTGTTTTAGTCCTGAAACTTGTGCAAGATAATAGAAATTAATGTAGAACTCAGTCTGAGAGTCTTAATGTAATTGAAGGTTTTTTTTTTTTTTAGTAACTTTCCATGTTTTGAGAAAGTTAGCATTTTGGGTTGATATGTCGGTAATTGTTATGTTTCTATTATGGAACAATACGAATTCCAGTTTCTCTTAAGGGTTCTCCCTAGTCTTTTTTTTTTTTTTTTTGTTGTGTGTTCATGATTTTATTATCCGGTTGAGAACAGTGATCTCCTTCCTCTACTGTTTAGCACTCTCTGTTGTATGTTAAGTGATGGCTCGTAGAAAACTATTTCAAAAAAAAAAAACAAAAAAAAGATTACAAAATTCTCATGTTTGATGCTTGATTACCGAAGGGCCAAACTCTTGTTAGAGCAAAATTTGTTGAGAGCGAATAGAAGATGATTAATTTATTTTGAGTGGTTCATATTTTAGTGGGAGACTCACTGAAGGATTTTCACACTTAGCACTGTCTTGTTAAGTGTAGTGATATATAAATAATGGAAGTGGAGATTTTCCGGCCGAGACAGACTGGGCCAATACTTGGGCCTTGCCTCCATGACAGACTTCTTGTACAGCATCAGACCCTGAGCCCACATCGTTACCTGGTTGCAACTTCAGTGCTTGGTATCGGCCTAAATTTTGAAGTCTAACTAGAATTCTGGCTGGGCTTGTGCTTGGGCCTCAAGTATCCAAATCTGAGCTTCGCTTGGGCTGCCATTTATATTTCGAGCTTGGGCTTAGGTTGACTTACATGTTATTTGGCGAGGGTAAGGTCAGTCAAGTTCCAGATTGGCCCACTCAAGTTGAACCTATAATTGTACCCGAAATTTATATTGAGCCAACAGTCCCACCATCCATTAGGCCCATCCTATATTAGGATGGATGCGAGTGTATACTTCTCAGTCTGTGGACTGCTCCATGCCAAGTTCTTTAGCCGAATACTGGAAGGTTTGCGGAGAGCCCATCAATACTTTTTGGCCCAGATAGAAGGCCTGACCTGGCCCAATATATTTAACACTGTTGGCTCAATATTTTGCAGAGCATTGAGCCTAAATTAAACTTTCAGGGACCTAAATCTGAGGCTCGGTTGCATTCATGTGATGAGAGGATTTTGCTATAGTGGAAAATTATCGTTGTGATACTGTTTTGTGATATTGTTTTGTGCCATGTATTTTTCCTTGGAGGAAAGGAAAAAGGTGAACTAGGGATGCTTTATTCAATGAGAGGATACCGTCAAGTAGAGGAAACTTCTTCTAGTCTTTTGTGCAACCCACATTTTTCTATTGTTTGATGCGACACAGTTTCCTTACAGAAAAGGAAAAATGAATGATTATTTTTTATTGAGAAGAAATCAATTTCCTATAGAAGGGATATGAATGCAATATTCGTCTCTCTCTCTCTCTCTCTCTCTCATAGATAGGGTTAGAATACCAAGAATTATTCCGTGGGGGCCCACTATGTAAATGGAAAAATCTTCTTTTAAAAAAAATGAACTCCAATTACTCAAGGTTTTCTTCTCAATAATTGAGAACCCTTATACTAGCACAAGACTCCCCACAAACAATAAAGATTCTTCGGACTAGTTTGAGCTTGTATTAATTGAGAAACCTACTTTTTTAATAAAAGACAAAAAAACACCACTTTTATGCGTAGACATAAAGTGAGTATCCAAAAGAAGCAGAAGCTATGGTTATAGAGATAATCATCCTGCATCAGGCCATGTATTTCCGTAATCATGATTGATTTGTGAAAAATGTCCTCTGTTCGGTTCATTTTCTTCTATGTTACAAATTGGATGCTAGGTTCTCTCCCGCAATCAATCATGAATCCCGTAATCGCGTTTAGCCGAAGATAGAAACCCTAGAAAATTAATCTTTCAAAAAAAAAAAGAAGAAACTCTGGCAAGTAAAGCACCTCTACCATTGAGTTATTAGTGGTTTAGCACATTTCCTTTCTGTTTAGCAACTAGTGGCCTGCAATCTACACTAACATTTCATTTCCCTAAACCTATAAAACAAAGTTTTCATTAGAAAAAAATCAATGTTTCCAGACACTATAATTAGATACATAATCTTTGAACGGAGGATTCCTACAATGGTACTGGATCCAAATAATATTATGCAGTCTTTGGCCTAAAAAAAAAAAAAAAAAACCCTAGAAAAAAGGAAATAAGAGGAAGAAGATGTAACATACCTCTTGATGCGGTTAGGATCGCGATTTGAGATTGTAGCACCGCAAATGTGCGGATTTGCGGTGGCGCCGTGTGGACAACGAGAGAGATCGTGAGAGGAAGAGATTTGGGGCGGAAGAGGTTTCGATTGGAAGAGGGGAAAGAGACAATGGAGAGAGATTAGGGGCGGGAGAAAGAGTGAGACGGGAGAGGTGCGTGCGTGGGAAATGAGAGGGAGATAGTGAGTTTGGGGGGAGAGGGAGGAAACGGGAGGGGGGAAAATGAAAAAGTTGGGCGGGCTTTTTTTTTTTTCGTCTCTTAATATGTCCTTTCTTCCGGCCGTTGGATGATCTACAGAAGTTTATGGCCACGATAAAGACTTCTCACAGTTGTGGTGAGATCAGTTCTCACCCTATTATTTTCCTTATTTATAACTGTTTGGTATGAAATTTTTTAAACTTTTTTATAGAAAAGTGGAGATTTTTTTTGTTTATATTAAAGAAAGGAGGTTGTTTTTTTTTTTTTTAATTTTAAGGGAAATTTGAAATTATGTATTTTTGATAAGACCCTTTGTCATTTCTTAATTTGATTCACTTTATTTTATTTTAACTAGTTAATTGCCAAACACGCCCTGAGTTTTCGATGGACCAACTAAATCCCCGATTGCTAAAAGTTTACGAGCCAAATATACCATATATATGGTCCATCCCGATTACTGAAAGGTTGTCATGTGACTGACCAGTGTATCCAATTTTAACTCAAATTGCGCCTAGTAAGGAAATCAAAATTAGTCGAGCCAATACCTAAACCAACCCACACGAGTTGCAACCCTAAATGGGTCAATATCCATGAAAAACAAAAAAATGAAAAACAAGATCAAGGAGCACTCACATGAATGAAAATTCTACTCTATAATACATAAATGGGTCAATATCACATGACCCACTCAATCAATTTTAGTAGATGTCCCCGGCTCGAGAATTGGTCACCCACCTAGGCATGGGTTGTCCAATCCCGTCCCGAATATTGGACGGGCCTGTCAGGGGTTGTCCAATCCCGGCCCTAAATTAAGTAGGCCTATATCACATCCCATCCCGTGCGAGCTCGAGCCAGACCCAGGCTTTAGCACAATCTTGAACATAAAATCAATATTCTCTAATTATTCATATACTATCACTGGACTTTAAACCCTCCTTTTTTTTCCAGGCCTGGGACCGACAATGCAATGCAACAAACAACATGACGGAGTTAAAAAATAAAATTTTGCCGGTGACAATAGAAAATCAGAAAATTAATAGAAATGAGTATCATATATTGGTCAAGTAATGTCTAAAAGAACTCAATGGAAATTAGTTTTCTTTTAATATATCTAAAAGATCAGTTAGTTCATTCCCATCATTGTATGGATCATCATCACTAGTTGAGTCGTGACTAAACCAATCTTCGTCTTGAGGGGAGAAGGCCTTTCATGGGGAGATTTATTAGGGTGAAGTTACAAAAATAACCCACTTAATTAGCCTTTTTTTAAATGTTGTGGGGGACAGTTTCTGAAAAATATATAAAAATTAGTAAAATAACCTTGCGGGCGGGCCGGACCAGATGGGCTGGGCATGCTATGCCCATTCCTAGTCTTATTTTGGCCGGTCTTTCAAATAATTGTCCAAGAGCAGCCCGCCGGGCAAACATTTCAATGGGCTAAATTTACAGGATTAATAAAATAAGTCTATTAACCCATCAATTTAAGCGTGTCCACGCAAACGCGATTATGAGAAAGACCTTGAAATGTGTTACACATGATCAATTACTCCACATGAGATGGAACCCACAAAATGAATTATATGGATGGAAATGAAAGATGAAAGAAGGACCACACCGAGTCCATTAATGGACTGTTGTCGATTATGAGAAAGAACTTGAAATGTCACACATGATCAATTATTCCTAGGCCTGTCAATGGGCCGGGCCAGGTCTGGGCTTGGGTTGTCCAATTCGGTCCCGAAAATAGGACGGGCTTGCCAGGTGTTGTCCAATCCCAGCCCTAAATTGAACAGGCCTACATCAAATCCCGTCCCGTACAGGCCCGGGTTGGGACAGGGCCGAGCCTAGGCTTACCCGATCTTGGACATAAGCAAAACATTCTTTAATTTATTCCTACTGTCACCAGACACCCGGTGTGAACCGGACTTTAAACCCTCCTTCTTTTTCCCTGGTTCGGGACCAGCAATGCAATGCAACAAGCAACATAGCGGAGTTAAAAACTCTTTTTGTTTGTTTTTTTTTTTTTTGCGGTGATAGTAGAAAATCAGAAAATCAATATAAATGAATGAATATCCTATAGGCTATATGGGTCAAGTAATGTAGGAACAGTTAAAACCTTTCTCTCTTTTTTGCTGGTGAAAGTAAAAAATCTGAAAATCAATAGAAATGAATGAGAATGAGTATCCTACATAAGTCAAGTTAAAGTAATGTAGGATAGATTAAAAACCTTTTTTTTTTTTTTTTGCCGGTGAAAGTAGAAAATCAGAAAATCAATAAAATAAATGAGAATGAATATCCTAAATGGGTCAAGTAATGTAAAAAAGAAATCAATAGAAATTGTTTTTCTTTTAATATGTCTAAAACATCACTTAGTGCATTCCCATCATTGTCTAAATCACCATCACTAGTTCGGTCATGACTAAACCAATTTTGGGTACAAACTAATGCTTCTACCGTATTTGGTTTTAAAGAAGCCCTATGTGGGTCAAATATCCTCCCTCTGGTGCTAAATGCTGACTCTAAAGGAACGGTAGAAACTGGAATAACTAAAATATCATAAGTCATTTGAGATAAAATAAGATACTTAGTTGAATTTAATTTCCACCATTGTAATATATAAATAATTATTATTAAATGACTTTGCAGCAGGCCGAACCGGGTCGGGCCTGAACCGACTGGGTTGTTTCTGCCCAGTCCGAGTCCCATTTTGGCCGGGCTTTAAAATGTATTGTCCAAGCCCAGCCCAATGGACTCAAATTTTTTTTAAAGCACTATATTTTCAGGCTTGGGACGGACCGGGCCGGACTTTTTACCCGTTTCAAAGCGTCCCATTGACCGGCCTAATTACTCACACATTATATGGAACCCGAAAGCAGGACTACATCGAGTCCATTAATGGGCAGTTGTCGATTATGAGAAAGTCCTTGAAATGTGTCACACATGATCACATCAGATGGAACCCACAAAATGAATTATATGGATGGAAACGAGACAAGAAAGAAGTACCACACCGAGTCCATTAATGTGCCCAACGACCTTAAACGGGGCAGTTGTTGACTATTGAAAGATTTTGCACAACCAGACCCCAACTTGTGATTCTTTAATCCAGTTATAGGGTCCAATTGGATGCATTTTTATGGTTGGGGTAAAATAGTTAGGTAAGTATTTTTTATGGATAAGGATCATGTAAAATATCAATCCCTTTGGATTCTCCTGTCTTTTAAGGATAGATTCCTTTTGAGATTCCACCCAATGGTGAGTAAAGGTTTAATGAGCATAAAATTAGACATGGTGTCTGATCATGAGGGGATAAGAGAGCTAAAAGAGCTATACTGATCAAACAAGACTCAAGTGGGCCCTATATTGATTTTTCATGCAGTCTGCTTGCAAGAGAAAATTCTCAGCTGGGTATCAACTTCCTCGAGATAGATGATGGCCGCATTAAGAAAAAAAAAAAATAATAATAATAATTGGGAAAGAGAACATACGCAGAGAGAAGGTTGGAATCAAATAGCATGTGTTATTTTAAGGTGTTATTTCTTCCTATAAAAGCACCCCATCTCGTCCCTTTTCTCCAATTCAATCCTTCTTCTACTCAAAAAAATAAGGAGATAATTAGCGAAAGGTCCCTAAAATTGAATCTATCCAGCCTCCAGTCCAGGCAAATTCTTTTTAAGGGCTCTGGCCCAAGCAGCTAGACTGTTTGCAGCCAAAGGTCTCTATATCCACACGATTTCATTTTTTAGGACTAATTTATCCTTTTAACCATTTTAGGCATAAAATTTTCAAATTTAAAATTTCAAATAATGTAAACCCCAAGCTTCCGTTGTCCTTGGCCTTCCTCGATTAGATCCTTCCGATGCAGGAGACCTTAGGCGACTCTGGTTCGGCCCCGGCCGGTTTTGGGAAGAGCCGGATGTTTGGGGCGCGGCAGCAGCGGCGACGTGAGGAGAGGCGGAGCTGGGCAGAGTCGGGGCGTTTGGATAGGCCGATGATGGAGGGTTTGGATTTGAAGCACTTTGAATTGGGATTGGAATCGGAAGTGATGATGGGGTTTAGAACGATTGCTTCACGTTTGGTTGATTCATTTCGGTAGAGGACGGCGTTTCGATCAACCCAATCCATCTCGTTCTCGGCAAGGAGGCGGAAGGACTAGGCAAGGCTGTCGGGTTCCGGGTCGATTAACGTCTCGCAGACGACTTTTCGGCCACTACCAACTCATAACAGGGTTTGAAGATCCACTTGCAGCATCTGCTATGTATGTTGAGAGAGAGAGAGAGAGGGAGAGAATGTTGTTTGGACGTATAGAGAGAGAAAGAAGGGATAGTGTTTGAACTTGAGAGAGAGAGAGAGAGAGCGAGAGATTGATTTTGAGAGAAAGGGGGGTTGGGAGGGAATGAGATAATTAGAGAAAGGTCCATAGAATTGAATCTATCTAGCCTCCAGTCTAGGCAAATTTAGCTGAGTTTCTGTCAAATTTATTTGGGTTTCTGTCAAATTTATCTGAATTTCTATCAAATTTAGCTTAGTTTCTGTCAAATTTATCTAAGTTTTGAACAAATCTAACTGAGTTTTTGACTATTTATCTGAGTTTTGAAATAATTCTGAATAAATCTATCTGAGTTTTTGCCAAATTTATTTGATTTTTTGAAAAATATAGCCGAGTTTCTGACAAATTTATCTCCATTTTGAAATTTTTTATTGAGTTTTTGAACGAATATTTCTTTGTTTTTTGGCAAATTTATTTGTATTTGCTTAGTTCTATTTGTGTTTTTGAATTTTATTTATGTCTTTTAAAATTTATTTGTATTTTTTGAAATGATTTTAACTGAGTTTTGACAAAAATACTTGAGTTTTTTGGAAAAAAAAATCTGAAATTTGGAAATTGGTTTATCTTAGTTTTAACAAATGTATTTGCGTTTTTTTTTAATTTTTTTATTTTATTTACGTATTTTGAAATTTATTTGCGTCCTTTGAAATTCATTTGCATCTTTTGAAATTTATTTGCATTTTTTGAATTTTCTTTGGATCTTTTGAGATTTCTTTGAGTCTTTTGAAATTTATTTGTATCTTTTTAAACTTATTTGCATCTTTTTAAATTTATCTACGTTCTTTTGAAATTTATTTTTTTTTAATTTATTGCGTTTTTTGAAATTATTGTATTTTTTGAAATTTATTTGAGTTATTTTGAAATTTATTTGTGTGTTTTTAGAATTTATTTTTAAATCTCATTAATGGGATTCCATTAATCGTGGCCAATTAAATGGTAGTTGACCATTTTTAATGGGACATCCCACCAATCATGGGATATGATTTAAAGAAATGGTAAATTAGACATTTTAGGTATGAGAAAGTGTGAGAGGACCTTTGGTGGCATGACTTTTTTTGGTGGACTGTTTGCAATAAAGTCATACTTTGAGGGACCTCTCGCCGAATCCCCCAAAAATAAGACCGAGAAGAATGAGGTCATATTCTTTGGTTCTCTCTCTAGCAGTGATTCTCTTGATGTTGGTGACAATGAGTAGTTTTGCAATACCTGCTTGTTCTGCTCCTGCTGCTCTTGCTCCTGCTTGTTCTTGTTCTAATCCTGCTTGTTATTCTGCTCCTGCTTGTTCTGCTCCTGATTGTTGTTCTGCTTCTGCTTGTTCTGCAGAACCATGCCATGCATGTAACTGTAACTGTATATAGTAAGTGTTTTTCTACTTATTTTAGGTATTGGTTTAGTCTGTTTTTTCCTGAAACTTGTGGAAGATCTTAGAAATTAATTTAGAACTCAGTCTGAGAGTCTTAATGTGATTTGAAGGGTTTTTTTTTCTAATAACTTCCTTGTTTTGAGAAAGTTAGCATTTTGGGTTGATATGTCGGTAATTGTTATGTTTCTATTATGGAACAATACGAATTCCAGTTTCTCTTTAAGGTTCTCCTTACTTTTTTTCCTTATGGGTTCATGATTTTATTATCCGGTTGAGAAATAGTGATCTCTTTTGTATTCTTTGATTAATAAGGGGCTAAACTCCTGTTAGAGCGAAATTTGCTGATAGTGATATATAAATAATGGAAGTGGAGATTTTCCGGCCGAGACAGGCTGGGCCAATACTTGGGCCTTGCCTCCATGGCAGACTTCTTGTACAGCATCAGACCCTGAGCCCACATCTTACCCACATCTTACCTGGTTGCATCTTCAGTACTTGGTATCGGCCTAAATTTTGAAGTCCAACTAGAATTATGGCTGGGCTTGTGCTCGGGCCTTAAGTATCCAAATCTGAGCTTGGCTTGGGCTGCCATTTATATTTCGAGTTTGGGCTCAGGTTGACTTACATGTTATTTGGCGAGGGTAAGGTCAGTCAAATTCCAGATTGGCCCACTCAAGTTGAACCTATAATTGTACCCGAAATTTTTATTGAGCCAACAGTCACATCATCCATTAGGCCCATCCTGAATAAGGATGGATGCGAGTATACTTCTCAGCCTGTGGACTGCTCCATGCCAAAGTTCTTTAGCCGAATACTGGAAGGTTTGGGGAGGGCCCGTGAATACTATTAGGCCCAGATAGAAGGCCTGAACTAGCCCAAAATAATATTTATCACTGTTGGCTCAATATTTTGCAGTGCATTGAGCCTAAATTAAACTTTCAGGGACCTAAATCTGAGGCTCGGTTGCATTCATGTGATGAAATCAGGATTTTGCAGTAGAGGAAAATTATCGCAGTGATTTTTTGTGCAACCCGTTGTTCCAATTGTTTTGTGCGATGTATTTTCCTTGGAGGAAAGGAAAAAGGTGAACTGGGGCTGCATTGTTCGACAAGAGGATATCATCAAGAAGAGGAAACTTCTTCTGATCTTTTGTGCAACCCACATTTTTCTATTGTTTGATACGACACAGTTTCCTTGCAGAAAAGGGAAAATGAATGATTATTTTTTATTGAGAAGAAATCAATTTCCTAAAGGGATATGAATGCAATATTTCTCTCTCTCTCTCTCTCTCTCTCTCATAGATAGGGGCGGAATACCAGGAATTATTCCTTGGGGGCCACTATGTAAATGGAAAAATCTTCTTTTGAAAAATGATGAACTCCAATTACTCAAAAGGTTTTCTTCCCAATAATTTGAGAGCCCTCATACTTACTCAAAAGATTCTTTGGACTAGTTTGAGCTTGTATTAATTGAGAAACCTACTTTCTAGTACTTGGACTTTGTCATTCTCCTTAGATAAACTCAAAAGGAATTGATTATAATTGTTTCACTGTGGATCCTCTTTTATCTTCAAATAATATATACCCAGATTTTCTCTTTGAACAAAAAAAAAAAAAAAAAAAAAACCAACGAAATATTGCTTCAGCAACTACGCACTCAAATAATACAAAGTCTTTACATAAATTTCTAAGTGAATTAGACCATGAAACAGTCACCAGGCCTTGGAAAGGCAAATGGATGAGTGATGATTTCCTTCCTGGCTATGTATTTAAATGCAGAAGCCCAACTTCAATGTTTGACTTACGGTGTTAGTTGATGAGCAATTTTGAACCATTCCCATTGGACGATTTCAAATGTTTAGTCGTACAAAGGATCAATTAATGGATATTCTCTTGACTTGTTGAGCAACAGACAGCAGTATTTTCTTCCTAAGAAAGATAGTACATTTTTATTGCTTCTGGCGCCTAACAGTCTCAGCTTTAAGGGACATTAAAGTGCGCCGTAGGGGTAAGTCGGGCCCGCGGGGATTGGTGGAGTGTTTCACAATAGTAAAGGTAACGTCGTTCTTATGTTCTCCAAGCATGTAATTGTGTGCGACTTTAATGAAGCAGAGGTGCTAGTAATTTTGAAAAGTCTTAGATTATTCTCAATAAGATATAGTGGTGCTCTTGTGTTAGAAAAGTTATTCTTCAAATGCGATTGCGTGGGTATCTAACCAAAAGTCTAACCCATTGAAATTTCAATTCCTCTTCAATGAAATTAAGGAGATTTCAGCTCGCATTAATGTCTCCTTCCGTCATTCGCATTAATGTCTCTTTCCGTCATGAGATTAGATCCGCCAACTAAATGGCGAATGTGCTAGCAAAGCAAGGGGTGGATAGGTTAATTCCTTAGGTGGGTGTCATCTTGTAATTAGAGTTGTAATGTGCTTCTCTCTTGCACCTTCCAACTCCTCTTTTCTTTTAAGTTTTGATGTATTTCTTTCTTTAATGAAATCTTTGTTACCTTTTTTTTATAAAAAAAAAAGGTCCTCCATAGAGAGGCTTGGTAGCTGGGTTTGAGCCAAAGTTGGGGTAGATACCTACATCTAACATGATTTATCTCCTAACATCTTATAGCATCACTGGGCGTCTATTTGGCATTAAAGTTGCTCTCAAGTGGTGTGAGATCCCGTCCCGAGTTAATTGAGATTAACTCTGGTTAATCGGAAATGAAGCTAATTAACTATGGTTAATTAAGTTAATGATGGTTTATGACTAAATGAAAACTCTTTATACCCGCACGTGTATCTCGACGAGTACATTAACTTTCATAAAAGACACAACACAGAATTAGATAAATCGTCGTTTGACGAGAATTATAAGTAATCTTGTGTTTGACTTGAATTAAAAATGAGATTAATGAATAGGACTTGGATGCAAATTATAAGTTATATATATATGTATAGGAGTGAGATGGGTTTCATTCCAAACCCTAGACTCAAGTCCAGCACCGTTTCTTCTTTCCTTCTCCATTTGTTCTCCATCAAGTATCCAAGGTGAAGAGTTGAATTGATTGCAAGTAAGGGGAATTCATCATCTTCATCACCTCCATCACTTTCTTCACCTCTTTTTGAAGTTCTTGAAGAGAAACCAAGTTGGAGAAAGGTTCCTCTCCATCCAAACTAAGTAAAAGACTTCTTGTGAATCAAACTTCAAGCTAAGGCAAGTATATATATCAGTAATTTATGCTTGAGTGGTTGGTTAATTGGATTTATGGAGAAATTAAGAGATTTGGCAATAGTTGATGTTTTAGGGTTTCAAAGAAGGAATTAGTTTTTTTTTGTGTTTGTGAATTGATTTAGATGGAATTCTAGAGATTGAATATGTTGTTCAGTTCATATAAGTACTGTGTATCAGATGCAGGAGAGAAAGAATTGGATTTGGATCCAATTCAGTTCAGAAACAGAAGCTGAACTTTGTTTCTGCCGTGTACGCGGTCGACCGCACCCTGGTCCGGGTCGACCGCGCATGAAGAGTCAGGTTCTCTGGAACCTGACAAAAAATACTGTTCACACATTTTTTCACTCACAACTTGCTTCGACCGAGCTTGGCCGGGTCGACCGGGCACACAGAGGCAGGTCGACCTGGCCTGTCAACCTGCAGTGTATGCGGTCGAAACTTGGCCAGGTCGACCCAGGCCAACTGGAAATTTCATGCTGAAAAGTGAGTTTCCCTATTTGTGAATGGATTTAAATGGCAACCCCTAGGTAAGCCACAAGTATATCTAAACCTACATAAGTGTTAGCTAAGGTTATCTAAATGCACATAGTCAAATAAATAATGCCATCCATAGTAACACGTGCATCGATAACGAACGTTTCACTCATTTGTTTGGTTTAGATAATGTTTATAATTGAATTGAGAAGTTTGACATTATGTATTGTTGTTTTGTCTTCAAGTTCTTAGAGAGCTATATGAAACACTGATTTTGATTAATGAACAAACGTAATGATTAATCCTGCTGCAGCAGATGTGAATTGGAGTGTTCCGGAACTCCGTGGTGACACCGTTCTTATGTGCTCTCTGATCAAGACACTGGGAAGATCCCACCCACTTGGACCGAAAGGTCATAGACTGAAAAGTCAATGAAAAGCCATCCATAAGCTACATCTTAGACTGAATAGTTCTACTGATAAATCATCTCATCAATACTCTTTTGTTTTGATATAGAATTTCATGATAGCATAAATTTATATTATATATATATATATACATTGTTGAACCGTCGTGTTCACTGTGTTACTGATGATGTTACAGGCTCAGTTACTCGTACCGGTCCCGCAGAGACCGTACCGCCAAAGCAAGAGACCCATTCGATACCTCCAGGAGGTTTAACCGAATGGAAATGATCGGTGAACGAATATGCATGAACTGGTTGAGATGTTTTGGATGTATATAAATTTTGTATGATAAACGATGTACCCTGCATTATTTTGTGAAAAAAATGCAGAGGTTGACTTAGTAGAATGTAATCATATTTATTAGTTTTGCTTTACTGTATGTAAAGGACATTTTGTTTAAATACTTTCGTCAATGTATGTATTTTATTTCCGCAGTTGTACATTGACAGATACGTATACATGTAAGATCCCTTGTGGACTTCGTCTTAACTTCGGTTAATTCGGGGTTTACGGGAGTAAGTATAATCTCATCGCGACCCGGGGTTAATCCCTGATTACTCTGATTTCGGGCTCGGGTCGTGACAAGTGGAGATGTTTCCCATGCACCTTTGCATAATCGCTCAGAGACTCAAACCAGTTCCCGCCCGAATCATTGAGCTTTGGGTGTAAAATTAAATGAGTGGAAGAAGAATAAGAAGATCAAATTTTAGCTAAGCCAATTGGGACAAGTCTTTAACAGGCCCTTGAAAATCCTATCTATGCGAGTAGATTCAGCAAGGCAAGCAGTGCTGAACCAGCTGCGTATAAATGTGCAATTAAGAACACAAATAAAGACTTTAAAGGTTGATGAGCAAAGAGGTCAGAGACGTGTTGGCTTACATTGTATTGAGTTCCTTCGAATTCATAGTAAAGCGGGTCTATTGAAAAATATTAAAGAGGTGAGTAGCAAAGGATATAATGTGGAGATATATGCATAGACCTCACTTTTCTAAGATTTAATTTATTAGGGGGATGGATGTCCATTCATTTTCCAACAAAAAGTTACTCTACGTGCATCTTTACCTTTACTTCAATTTTAGCTCCATTATTTAAAAGAGATGGTCTTGTATTCAACAACAACAACAATATGGGATCTTTTGAAACCCACATGCCATGCAATTCAGGTCAGATTTGGGTACCTTATATATAGGAATGGGGATTTTCTCCTATACCAATCTTGCATGCTTCCATGCCAAAAGTTTTATCAGGCGACTTTAATTTAGGAGTCCTACTTTATGATAAGTAGGGATTAAAAACCCTGTACTGTCCCTTGTGGAAGACTCATGGGTGACAACCCCCCCTATACATTATATATGAGAATTACACCTTTTCAACAGTAAAGCAAACTAATCCAAAAGATCTACATATCCGACATGACCCAAATCAATATCCCACTCAATCAAATTCAACTCAAATTGCACTAAGTAGGGAACTTAAAACTGGTTGAGCCACTACCCGAGCCAACCAGCCATGGGTTGCACTTGGCACCCCCATGTAGATGACCCCAATGGAGAATTAGTCAATTACCATAATCCCTCAACATACACGTTTTGACTCAACACGGTTACACGGTTACACCACCCTGGAAGAAAGGCATTGGAAAATCAAATGAATGATCCTTACAGGTGGGAACCACAATAATCATTGGGATGGATATGAAAGATGAAGGAAAGACAGGAGTCCCGTTCTTCTTATAAAAGCACCACAACCCCTTCCTTCTCCATATCCCCTCCTATATTTTCCAAAGTACAGGAGAAGAAAATGAGGTCAGCTTCTTTGGTTCTCTCTCTAGCAATGATTCTCTTGATGTTGGTGATAGGTAACTTTGCAACAGCTGTAGAAGGCCCTGCTCCTGCTCCCTCCCCTTCTCACATGGATTTAAGAGGAGGTAGAGCAGGCAGAGCAGGGAGGATAATTCCCACCACCACCACCTCCTCAACTAGGTCCTCTGCAACTCCATCTGCCTCTTCCTCCTACTCACTTCTCTTCCTCTTTTCCCTTCTTCCTCTCCTCCTTCATCTTCTTGTAGAAAGATGTTTTGATGTTTGATATTGGGGGCTTGTAATATTTGACTGTTTAGAAGAAAAAAATGCATGTGAATGTGAGTGCATTTGTATTTGTATTTTGTTTTTGCATTTATGGGTTTGTATCATGTGGTGCCTGGGTTAATCAGAAGCTTTGGTGATAATCTCCAATGGGGTCTATTTATTAACATCTGAAGCAATTAAATTGATGTTTAGTATCAATTTGAGATGGTCCCACTGTCAGAGGGAAGGATTACATGCAAAACTTGTACTATACCAAGTATTACAAACATTCCCACATAAATCGAGACTTTAATATTTGGCCAACTACTAAGCAATTGGCCTTGGGCATTGAACAAGCTTTGCTCATTCCACCCAACCCATATAATCTAGCAATCTATGGGATTACGTACACAGTACTCTAGTTCTTGATGATAAGATAGAGGAGTTTAATATGGATAAGTTGAACCGATAGTCTCGGGTGGGTGAGGAAAGCGATGCTGAAATTAATAAATAGGCAAACCTTCCTATGCATCTTTCTTACCTGTAGAAGGCGGTTTATCTTGACCGACAAGGTGCGAGGAAATCAAATAAAGAGAATGGGACACAGTAGGCGTCGTGTTAGTAGATTCTATACAAGAACAACTATAATCCTCAGGTCGAAGTACAGACTGAGATCAAAGAGCTTGTGAGTATATCTTGAAAAGTTGTTCGTGAACTCTTGATTTCTAGTTCTTTTTCTCTCTGGATAGGGTTTCCACGCTAAATATTGTGTCTGCCTTCTTGTGGTGTTTCTTATGGTGTGTGATTAGTAGATAGCTAGTTGTATATTGTCCGATTGATTATTTCCGCTGCATTGATTGGTTAAATTAGAACTAGTAATCCATTCTGGTAGCCTGCAAAAAACTTTCAGGTCGATTTGTTTACATTAGAATGCATAACATAGTTAAAAATGAAGATTAAATGTCAGTTCTCAAAAATGAAAATTAAGGGAGAGAACGAGGATTGCTTCCTCGTCATCCGAGTGAGAGGTGGGGTTGCGAATCAACAAAGCAACCCCTTGCTAATTTAATCAAGTTAGCAATAGTTAAAACAAGTTTAACACAAGATTACATCATGAGGAATCTTAAAGCATAAATGTAGTGTACCACCTTGTGAGGCGCAGCTTGAGGCGTGCCCAATTGCGGGAATCACAGGGATGGAAGGTCTAAATCTAATCATTGATTAGATTAAGCAAGAAATCAAATCAGATGATCATAAGTCTTTATTTTGTGGCTCCAAAGTTCATGGTTATACATGGAACTTAACAGGTACATAAAAATTTCAAAGTAGTGGTTTAAGAAGAGAGATCAGAGTCTAAGGAGTGATATACATAAGCTACTGGAGAAGGTGATAATTGCACAAAGAAATCTTGCAGATCCAAGTAAACAACACTGCAACTTTGATCAAACCAAATTCAAATCTGTATGGCCTGCCTCAACCAAACGAAAATGTAAAGCCCACATGAAGTTAGGATCAGATTTGAGTATAAGGAGGATTTTCTCATATATTCAGAGGGCCCGACAGCGAGGGGATGCTGAGTTGTTGGTAATTTCACATGTCATCCACATGTCTAGGAATGAATCTCTAGGCATATCACTCTTCTAATGTGTGGGCTCTTTTGCGCCGAGCCCCAAGCAGGTACCCAAAAAAAAAAAAAGTAAAGAGAGTAAGAATGCATGGGTTCATCCCTCAGCAGATATTGAAATCTTGCACGGCCTTGCGTAGAGGAGAGTTTCATGAGAATTATACCTTTTGAAAAGCAAAATATCTAATTCAAAAGATATAGGTACCTCACAATCCCAAAATGTAGCTCAGTTGGTCTAGAAATACGGTTTGCACTCAAAGGTTATAGGTTCGAAACTGCATTACCACATTAGCCTACAGGAGAGTTTACCCGACTTTCTTCTGACCTCGAAGGATTATTACAACCCAAAAAAAAAAAACAAATGATATGATCCACTCAATCCTGTTCAACTCAAATCCCATAACTAGGGAAATAAAAACTGGCTGAGCCACTACCTGATACCCCTAAAAAGTAGATAGATGACCCCCACTCGGACCATTTAGTCAACCAAAACCATCAGTCAATTTAAACGTCTCTTATATAAACTAGCAAGTTTACACCAGCCGACCAGGCCAAAAAGGCCCTTGAAACATCATGAATATAATCTTTATTGCAAGTGAGGTGGGAGTGGGACCCCAAAATTCAATTATGTGGGTGGAAAGGAAAGATACAGAAAGGCAAGATAAGACCTGTTCTTCATTTATAAAAAAAAAAAAAAACCACCCCATCAAACAGAAGAAAGATGAGGACATCTTCTTTGGTTTTCTCTCTAGCAATGGTTATCCTGATGTTGATGATGATGGGTGGTTTTGCAATAGCTGTTGAAGGCCCTACTCCTGCTCCTGCTCCTGCTCCTTCTCCTTCTCTCATGGATCTTAGAGGTCTTAGAGGTTTTGGAGTAGGTGGAAGGGCAATTCCCACCACTTTCCACCTCCACTTCTATATCCTGTGCGAACTCCATCTGCCACCTCCTTTATCTCTCTTGTCTTAATGTTTGTCTTCTTCCTCTCCACCATCTGCTTGTAGATGGGCATGTATTATTTGTTTGTATTGAAGGAAACATGTTGCTGTAATTGTATTAGCATTTGTGTTTTGTTGGGATTGGGAAAATGTTGAACTTTGCTTTTGCATTTATGGGTTTGGATTTGTGGTCAAATTGATGTTTATTAGTTTCAATATGAGTTGGACTTGGGCCACTGTGGGACTGATCCTGTAAAACATGTAACTCAAATATTATAAAAATTCACACATTTGGCATATCATTAATGGTGTTCCAGCTTCTATTGGAGCAAAATCTGGTGAGATCTAATAAAAGAGGGTTAATTTATTTTGAGTTATTTAGATTTTAGTAATGAGACCCATCGAATAGTATCTGTACTAACCATTTTTTTCTCATTAACTGCAGTGATATTTATTTATGAATTTATTATAAAATATATGAATACTACAAAGAAGCACCTAAAAACATAACATTTAAAACTATCAAATAACCTTAATAACCAAATTCAAATCTGCATGGCCGATTCAACCAAATGAGATTTGGCTAGAGGTTTGTTGGGGGATTATAAAGACCCACATGAAGTTTAGGATCAGGTTTGAGTATTAGGGGATCATGTAGTAACTCCGTCAAGCGCCTTTAATTCGAAGGTCCCAACAACAACAAAGGGGATGCTCAATTGTTGGTAAGTCGCATGTCATTCCGAAATCCATCTCTAGATATATCACTCTTTCTAGGTGTGGGCTCTCTTGGGTCCCAGCCCCATATAAGAAGGATACCCCAAAAAAAAAATATAAAATAATAATCAAAATACTTAGAGTGCCCGGCTGTTTGGTCAGAAGAGATTGAAATCCTGCACGGCGGCCTGGCGGGAGAGACTTCCGTGAAAATTATACATTTTGAAAAACAAATCATCCAATCCAAAAGATCTAGGTACCTAACATGACGAGACCCACTCAATCCGATTCAACTCAAATTGCATTAACTAGGGAAATTAAAATGGGCTGAGCCAATACCTGTTACCCGAGCCAACCTACCCGAGTCGAACCCCTGAGTAGCTATATGAACCCCACTAGAGAATTAGTCAACTAGAACCACTCAGTCAATTTACACGTCTTGACCTATCACGTTCATTTAATTATATGGATGGAAAGGAAAGATGAAAGAAAGACAAGATGATCAGAGTCATGTTCTTCATATATATATATAAACCATCTCCTTTTTATCTCCAATTCATTCTTCAAAAAGCAGAAGACAAGAGAAAAAAATGAGGTCATCTACTTTGGTTTTCTCTCTAGCAATGGCTCTTCTGATGTTGATGATGATGGGTGGTTTTGCAATAGCTGTAGAAGGCCCTTCTCCTGTTCCTGCTCTTGCTCCTTCACAGATGGGTCTTAGAGTAGGCAGAGCAGGAGGGGCAATTCCCACCACCACTTCCACCTCCACTTCAATATCCTCTGCAACTCCATCTACCTCCTTTGTCTCTCTTGTCTTTCTGTTTCCCTTCTTGATCATCTCCACCATCTTCTTGTAGATGAACTTGTCTTTGTTGTTGTAATTGCAATTGTATTTGTATATTTTTTTGGGGATAAGATTTTTATTTTGCTTTTGCATATGGGTCTGGATCTGTGATGCTTGGAATCATGATAAACTTTGGTGATATAAAGTAGTTCCATCTCTTAAAGTCAAAACCAATTGAATTGAAAGTTTATTTTTTTTCATGTGAGTTGGGTCCATTGTTGAGTGATAAATTGAATGTTAGAAAAATTCACACATTTGGCATATGATTAATGGTGGGGCCCGACTTCAACATCGAACCCTAAGCCTACATCAACTTGTTTGCATCTTTACCTAATTTAGGGCTTGGTATTGGTCTGACTTTTGAAGTCCAACCAGAAATTCTGGCTGGGCTAGGCCTTGGGCCTTGAATATCCAAATTTGAGCTAGGCTTTGGATTATGATTTATATCTCGAGCTTGGGCTCAGGTTTAACTATATGTTATTTGGCCAGGCTTAGGTTAGTCAAGTCCGGACCGGCCCACCCGCATTGCAGCTCTAATTGTGCCAAAATTTATATCGAGTCAGCAGCCACATCCACCATTAGGCCCATCCCATGTTAGGATAGATGTGATTATGCTTTTGGGCCCGTAGACTGGTCCAGACCTAGTTCTCTATCCAGTATTAGAAGGTTGGGGCGAGGGGCCCACAATAGAAGGCTTGACCTGCCCCAATATAATTAACACTGATGGCTCAGTATTTTGCATGGCACTGAACCCAAAATATACTTCAGGAACTAAATCCAAGCTTTAATATTCTTAATGACTTGATTTTAGATAAGTGAATGTTGACAAATGTCTATTTAACAATTTTTAAAGCAGGTTTGGTGTGACTTATGTTTTGTAGCATTGGTCAAACAAGCAGAAATGTTTGACTAGACTGCTGTTTGACATCATTCAGTCATTGAGAATAAAATTTTCTTCTGAGAATGATTCCATTGTGAGAATGGGCTTCTATTGTGAAAATGGGTCCCCCTAATGAATACCTCATTTTTATAAAAAAAAAAAAAATCTATATGTCACACAAAAGAGAGAAGGGGGGAGAAATTGTGGGAAGATGACGACACTGAAGCAGGACCCTTCATTCTCAAGTAAGAATAGATCTTTAATGTTTCTAAGTTTTCATTCTGAGGGAATGATTTTCCAGAGAAATATTCTTAGACTGATTGAGAAAATGCAATGGAACGCATTTCCAAAATTTACTCAGTGGGAATGATGAGATTTTCTCAAAGAATGATGTCAAAGGGTAGGGATGTGATTCTATAGATCAAATTACTCAGATATAATTCTGATAAACTAACATACTGTTGAGATGCGAACAGAGGTTGAACCAGCAAGCCTAACACATACACCCAATTTCTGCTTTACCCATTTCATAAATTTGTTACTATTACATTTACATTCTATGCTTGGGCCTTTGTTGATCAACTTGGCCTATTGTGGAAAGAAGGCTATATTCCTGGTTTTTCACATTGAACAACTTAATCTTAGCAAAGATCTTATTCCAATGTTGGGGAGATCTTTTCATTAATTTCACACCTAAACCCATTGATCAGTATTGAAAATCAAAATTAAAACGATAATTTGCAATAAATAATGAAATAGAAAAGATAGAAAAGGAGGAGAGACAAGAAAAGGGAAGAGGAAAGAGATTAAAGGTCATGAGAGTTTCACAAGAAGACATGGCTCCCAATAAGAGCAATGGTTCTTTCAATTTTTCCATAAGTTTTGAGTGTACTTCAGATTGAACAATTAGAATTAGATGAGTTGAAAATGATCGAACAGATTTTGAGAAGTTTATTGGTAGTTTTTCATTGAAAACCATATCAAATGTATCGATCGATTGAGAGAGAGAGAAAGAGGGAAGCTGAAACAAATGCCTAGCACAGGCCCGGACTTGGATTGGATCGATTTACACAAGTGCTGCATTGGTATCAACCTTGCTATAACAATCATGTAATCACAAATATTAAAAAGATGAACAAAAATAAAAGAGAACAATGACTAAAGAGATCAATTAAAAAAGATGGTTCTAGGTGCAGTGCCCAGAGGATAATAAAATTAACAGGAAACAGGATTGCATTTGATTTAATAGGGACTATTTCTGGGAAACATATCTTACAAAAAGAACATGAAAAAATGGGATCCCTGTAGACTCAAAAGGGAAAATGCATCTTATAAGTTCTACCCATTGCAAATTATATCATACAGAAATAACATTTAAAAGAAAAGAAAAGAAAAAAAAAAAGGGGAGAAACAACCTCAAATCTATCAGACCAGAGTAGCACAAAGAAGAAAAACCTGAAAGGATAGCCGGACTAATGCAGTGATGCTCTTCCCTAACTTCTAAAACAACATACACAAAGAATATTTCCGCCTCGTCTTCCCTTTCATCTAGTAAGAGAACTCATGGCCACGAAGTGAGATATACTTCTTGACCCAGATTGCAATGTCCTCAGCACATGCCTGAGCCTGTGGGGTTTTTAAGAGCATGTCAAGCGTTGCAAATTCATGCACAGCATCCTTGTACTCGAGAACTGGCGCATCCACATTTACTTTACGGAGTTCCTCCGAATAGGCTATAGCACGGTCCCTCATCCAGTCATGCTCTGCAACCACCGTCAAAGTAGGCGGCATGCGTTTCAATGGTGGTCCCCTTCCAGGAATGAGGGGGTTTGCAGCTGGATGATCTAAAACTGAATTCCTCTTCAGGCAAGAAAAGCTTCCATGCCAATATGCACATAGCCTTGTCATAGAAGTATGAGTTTGCCAGCTTGATTTCCGAATGCGTGGGGACGCTGCCGATGAAGAAGGGATACATCAAAACCTGGGCAACAACCTTAACAGGGTCTAGAAGCTTTCCAGCTTCAACTGCCTTCCGAGCAACAAAATCCGCTATGTTCGCACCACAGCTCACACCAAGTAGCACACACCTACCACAGAAAATTTGTAGAGCACATTGAGTGAAGGAGTTGAAAATATATTTAAGGAACGAATAATTTTAGCATTCATAGATAAAGGAACCCCAACAAAATACATTTATACAAGCTTGTTTGACTTAAAACCAATTCAAATAGATGTTTGAGTGCTTTAGACTGTTTGACAACAAAATGAGCTATGTCATCATCCTAAAGGTTTCTTCAAAACAATGGTGCCCACAAAATCTAATTCCCAAATTATTCCAAATAATGAGACCCATTGACCATCACAGAGGAAATGCTGAAGAAACACAAACCCGCATCCATGACCTCCAATTTACTCCAAAAACCCATACGCAAGAGAATAATCCAAAAATACCCAGTCCACCATATAATAACAAAATCTAGCTTACACTACTCCAGGACGTCAGATTCTTATATCTAAAATCTATACTTTATTTGAAAACCAAATATATATATATATATATATATATATATCAGCCTGTGTTGGGTAGAACCAACCTCCTTGCTATTCTAAAACTACCATTGACAAGGTCTCCACTACCTGCTTGCAAGGACCTTAGCTCATATCTTATACACTCCCAATAAGTTGATAGGGCAATAGTCCCTAATCAACACTGCTCCATCCTACTTTGGCAATAGAAATTGACAAAGGCACTCATTCTTTTAGATAACTTCCCCTTTTTAAAAAAGGAAAATCATCCATGAACTCCATAACATCACCCTTGACTAATTTTTTTTACTCAAATTTAAATAAATACAAACATTTTACCAATATCTCAGGTCCAAATTATAAAAAAAAAAAAAATCCAAACACTTAAAATATTGAATGACACTGTGCGAAACTTATTGTTGTCCAAATAAATAAATAATTGTACACTTTAAATATTGAATGATGCTCATTGTTGAATTTTACTCATTTAGATATTGAACATTTTACCTATGTACAACATACGCTCAACCATCAAAGTGTGACACTCATTGTTGAATACAAAAAGTAATTTGTACATTTTCAGTATCTGTAAACACAAACTGCTAATCTCATCCATTCAACCATCCATAATCCAAATATATAAATTGAAAAACAAAGAAGCTCACTTCATCCACAATAAAAATCAAGAGTCATATTTTTAAGGAAAATTTCTAAATTTTAAGTTCCTAGGGATCTTCTATTTTTATTTGTAGCCACATATCTGTCACTGTTACGTCACGGAAGCAATAACAATATAGCAGTGACATACACCATCAACAGTGTGGTTGGCATTTATCATCGTTCCTTGACAATAATGTTGATACAAATCATCGCTTCCATTATTTCACATCATGATGATGTTGTTTAAGACAACATATGTATTTGAAATCTTCACCTGCATCTTGAAAGGATAATTTCGAGGTACATATGTAAAAAACGGAAAACATTCATTCAACAAGCTGAACATCATTTTACTAATATTAATTTTGCACGTCAACAATCAAATAGTTCACACATCCTAAGAGCCAAATATTGGGCACCATACTCCTTGAGATGATATCGTTTTCCACAATATGATCCAATGAAACCTCGCCTATGATAACATGGACTAGGGTGGTAGTTAAATCCTTAATTGCTCAAGCAAGATTTTCATCAGAGATAACTTCGCCTCACCACCTAGGTCGAGAACTCATAGGTGAGTGCTTTTCTGAACAAAGTGTTCAATGACATTCTTATCTCTCTACTGTAAGGTACTTTGGGGGCATCCATTTGGTGGAGGCAATCGCTGATCAGTAAGCAACACCTCTTCCATATGCTATTAAATCATCCTAAGATGGTTTGGACATATCCAATACAGGACAGCAATAGCCCGTTAAGGAAAAAAATTTCTATGTAGGTTGATAGCCCACCAATGGTAGGCTGAAAGGACATGGATGGAAGTAGCAAGAATAGATTTGAAGAAGAGCAACCTATCTAAAGAATTTGCTCATAATAGACTGGAATGGAGAAACAAAACTCATATAGCCAACCCCAACATAGTTGGGACAAGGCTTTGAAGACAATAATGGTGAAGATATAATAGCAAATTTTTCATAACCAGTAACGCTTTTCCTCAATAATGTTCATAGTGAGCGTGTAGCTGAAGTCTAACACACAAAACATATTAATAAAAGTAGTTATTATCTAAGCAATCATCAATATGATATTATAAAAAATTACTAAATATAGTTGGAGCAGCGGTAAGGCACTGCCCCTATTACTATGAAGATCAGGGATTTGAACACACAGGTAATGGAAGAAAAAACTTGCTTGTAAGGCAAGTGGTGCACCTAACAAAAAATAAATAAATAACTTAGAAACATTGACCTTGATATAGTCATCCCAAAGAGTGTTAATAATTGTAATGACTAATGACTATTGACTACTTAATGTTCTAAGGTGAATCCCCGTTCTACTTTTCTCATAAGTATGTCCAATTTTTTTCTTTACTATTCATTCAATCTCCCTCCATCCTTTCTAAAGTAAATCAATTATCTTCAATGTTTATTTGTTCTATCATTACATCAACAAAGTATTCACAAGTAACATCTGTCCACGTGAAATTCTTCTTTTTCTCTTTTACTGCACTTATTTCCCATAAATGGCCTAACATCATTAATGCATCAGACATCTTAGGGCAAATAAGATTATTAATGAATTATATTAATAATATCAAAACATAGAGCTCGGGACAAATATTATTATTTATTTTAATATTATGTCTCTATGTTTTGATATTTAGCTCAATTATTGTTCATGTTGTTATGTGGAAGACTATTGTCTTTTTTTTTTCCTTGTTTCTTTTTTTTTTTTTTTTTTTTCTTTTTTTTTTTTTTTTTTTTTTTTTTACAAGTGTTGAAGACTACTGTCATTATTATTGAAGTTCGATTATTCAAACTTATATGAAAGTTTCATTATATATTTTGTAGTAGTTATCATTTTTACCAAATACTTGAACAATATTTGAACATGTTTTTGTCTTTATATTTTTTGCTAGGAGTGCCACTTGCCTCACTGGCAAGCTTTTTCTTCCCTCACCTAGGTTCAAACCCTGATCCTTCTCATGATAGAGGCAGTGTCTTACCACTGCTCTAACAGTGTTTAATAATTTATTATAGCACCATAATGATGATTATTTAGTTTCATTGAGCTTGTTTGTTTCATGTAAAAAAATTCATAACTATTCTAAGACTTTGTCTTTCTGTAAGTGGCTGAAAGTGAATATCCAAAACCGACCATCAAATAACCTCCACCTTAATGGAAAATGAATCAAGGGAAGATGGGCATCACCGCAGTAATTCAAATGCTAGGAAAGTCAAGATCAAATCTACATCGCTACCTTATGTCCTTCACCCCTCACCTCCTTAATAATCCATCGGTGGAGATTATTTGGAATTCCAATATATTCTATGGAAACAAACATGCCCTTACTGATATGTTTCGTGTGCTCATTTTGAAACATGACTATAAGATTAAGGAAAAGTATTATTGATTATGAAAAGTCCATTATTATATGTGAGAATTCAATAACAAATGAATTTGTGTTGCTGACTAATCAACAGGCACTCCATCCCATGGATGCCCCTAATGTGCGAACTGAAAGTATCTTGGAGAAGAGAGATGAGAGAGTGATCAAAGAACCACGTTAAAAAAAGCACTCACCTATGAGTTCTTGACCCAATGTGTGAAGTGAAATTATCTCTCAAGACGATTTTGCATGGGCAGTTAAGGAATTAACTACCACCCTATTCCATGTTGCTTAAAAGTGAAAACATTATGAAATGGGGGCCAAAAAGTACAAGCATCATTGCCCCTGCAGTACAAGAGTTGGAGCTAGAAAAATCAATAAGAGGAAGGGCTCCTAGGCTATTAAGGAATCCACAAGCATCTAACAAATTCCTTGCATTTACAAGTGCGAAAGATCGACGTGAGTGGCTATTATACTCCAATCATTCTATTAGGATATATGGTTGCCAGTTTTGAAAAAAAAAATATATATATATACTTAAATGTTTATGGAAATATACTTTTATGTGTGGTAATAATACATTTTCATTTATTTTGGTATATTTTATAGATTTTTTAAAAGTCATTTTTGGCAATGTTATAAAGTTTATAAATGTTGGCTTTTGATAGATGTTATGAAGCTATTGAGTTCATGTAAGGCCATTGAGATAGATAAAGGATGTTTATTTATCATGTTGATATGAAGCAAGTTACATTAGTGCTTGGATAAATGATATATGTTAAAACTTTTCATTCTGATACATGTCAATTTACCAAGTATGCCATTAACAACGTCAAGGTTTCTCCTATTCTTATGATACTATCAGTGCGAACGGAAGAGAATATAGAGGAAACAAGTAAACATCATCTTTGCCCAGGCATCAATCAATTCAGGAGCACATCTCCGGTCATCCCCATTTAACCAACGATCTACACCAGATGAGGCCTGTTGTATTTCTAGTATTGTATGAGTTATACTATTACATTCGACTAGAAATATGATGGTAGGCCTACTTTTCCTGCTTCTGTTGGCTATAATGAGCGGAATCGACTAAAAGCGAATTAGATTTCTAAATTTGCGCCAAACAATCAGCAGGTGCTTTAGTACCGTTTTAAATGCTCTTTTATATTTCGCCTGATTAACTTAAATTTTCAGGCCCTGAAATGCCCACTCCATCTTGTATTGTTTCCAACCAAATGTAACGACCCGGGCTCACTATCCACATGATATTGTCCGCTTTGTATCATGGGATTTCAACCCAATCTTGCAGTACAGTTTTAAAAGGCCTCATGTAGAGTTAAGGCCAGGCCATACACATATATACCCAAGATCAGGACTAACGTGCTTCTGATGTAGGACTTGTGCACCACTGCATACCCAGTCCTTTAAAGTTTTCTCCGCCCTTACTCTGGGCGGATGCTCACCGGACCCAACGCCCTTCTAAAGGGGGGCCACAGGCATGACATACAGTCACATACTCCCCCACCAGAAAACAGAGCAGTTGACGGCTCTGATACCATCTGTAACAACCCGGGCCCACTGTCCACATGATATTGTCAGCTTTGGCTCATGAGATTTCAAACCAATCTTGTCACATGGTTTTAAAAGGCCTCATGCAAAGTTAAGGCCAAGTCACAAACACATATACTCAAGATCAAGACTAGCATGTTTTCGATGT
Source organism: Camphora micrantha (assembly GCA_003546025.1). Lineage (NCBI taxonomy): Eukaryota > Viridiplantae > Streptophyta > Magnoliopsida > Laurales > Lauraceae > Camphora > Camphora micrantha. Next base: position 4,974,567 of record QPKB01000001.1, on the reverse strand, counting down.
AGGACTTATGCGCCACTGCATACCCAGTCCTTTAGAATTTCCCCCACCCTCACTCTAGGCAAATGCTCACCGGACCCAACGCCCTTTTAGAGGGGGCCACACGCGTGACACCAAATCTTCTACCCATTCTTTAATGTAATTCACTAAGTTATAGTCAACCATGTTTTTCAAGATCTCCAATAAAATGTTTAAATTGTCATTGATGGTGTAGGATTGAATTGGTATCATTAATCTACATAAAGAAAGAAGAAGAAAGAAGATTTTGGGAAAATTGCGTTGGGTTTCTTGTCCCACACGAACATTTATACTTATACGAGTTGCCAAAACAGCCTTATTTAGAATCCTAAATTACAGCCAATAATATCCCTAATTATGGATAGCATGCAAGAAGAGGTAAAGAAGCAAAATGAAGAAAAATCAGAAGAAGTCATGATTGTATCAAACGAGCTGAAAACCATGGCCGGATATGTCAAGAACGACCAGAAAGCAAGATCAAATGAAAGAAGATTCCATCACAGAATCAGATGAAGTAGCATCTAAAGGTCTCAAGAATCAAGATGGACCCTACTTTGGAAGAGCTAGAAAAAGAAGACAAAGGGACCAAATTTCCTTCTGCGGATGATGTTGATTAGAAGATATAATAGACAAAGGAAGACGATGGAAAAAGACTTGATTCTAGTCAGTAATAAGTTTGGTGGATCTGATAGTAATGACAATTCCTAGAAGAGCCATATGGATCATTGGAGGACAAATCAATTATTCCAGTGACTACACAAGAAGATGTGGAGAAGATCTGGACGTTGAAGATCCCAAAATTGAATTTGTTTTTAGGGATCAATAATTGATAATTGATGATTGTGATCTAATGGTGTGAATTCCACACCTAAAATATCCAAATGGTCCAATGTAACATCCAAGCAAACTCTGACCATCGGAATCACCAGTGCCTCCAGTCTAGGAAAAGATCAAGTGAACTCTCCAAGCCATGCAAAAAGAAAGAAGATCAACCAACAAATTAGATGTTTGAAAGGTGAATCTTCGACTAAAGAATCTATAGAACTACCAACAAATTAGATGTTTGAAAGGTGACTCTTCAACCTAAGAGATCTATAGAACTGGAGGGCGAGTTCTCTCCAAGCCAGGGAGAATTGATACAGCTTAAAAGAGTCTGCCACAATGGGCCAAATACAAGCCAATACTACCGGGCCAGCCCCTATTCACCAGGCCCAAGCCCAGACCCATAGTTGGTCTAACTGACCTAGCCTAGCTGTATGCAAACTGCAGCAATCAATAGTGCCCAACAAGGCAAAAAATGAATGTCCTATATTATCTGCCAGGCTTATTAAGTATCTTCTTTAATTTAGTTTCTTAGTTTATTAGAGTCTAGATCCAATGAACGTTTTGTTTTAAGGAAAGGAAATCCATCTACAACAAGGAAATAACTTTCTTTGGATTCCTAAGAGGCCGATTTAAGGACCTCACATGTATTCAAAAAATCATTCATCAATAAAATTCAGATATTCTCCTCTTTGGTAAGAACCCTCAAATTACTTTGTGTGTTTATGCTTGGGCAGAACCTTCCGCCAAAACAGCTGCATCACATCATTCCTACTTAGGACTTAGGATTCAAGTCCCACCATTTACCAGACAAAAGAGAAAAGCAATCGTAACTCCCACCATTTTACAAAATGATAGATAGAAACTCTTGATGGTTGTGCTCATGAAGCCATTCACACTCCTTGCACATCTAGTGAAATATGTACAGCATCTATGGGAGCAGTAGTGAAAATCATTTTTTTAACCTCTGAGAGAATCAAAAATTAAAATCGAAGGAGCAACAAAATATATGTGCTAGTACTATCAATTACAATGGTGTAAGAGGATGTCCAAGGTCTTTTTTTTTTTTTTATTGCTTAAAGGCTGTGTCAAGTTGTAATAAGAACAAGATGCCTTGTTTCTTGCAGTACCAGGGCTTTATCCCTCATTTCAAAAATGCCACTCCAACATCCTCCATGAATCTCATTTTTTTTAAACTTTTTTTTTATCGGTAACAATATACTCTACATGAGTGTAACTAAATGGGGATGCAGTCCTTCCAAGTTTGGTATTACATCTTCCTTTCACATAATTTGCATCCGAATGGCTTTTGACAATTCCTACTCTTTCAGTCAAGCATCTCTAGAGTCTAGATGTTGTTGCTAACAAATCTCCTCCATTCTACATTTACTCCAATTCAAACTTCAAAGCCCAACCCATCTTTGAAGGTTTCGATACAATCAACCTTTAGAGTATTGCTTCCACTCTTTAGATTCTAATTTAATATGTTTTAAGCTTCCAAAATAAACTAAAATCTATCACCGCCTATAAGAAATCGCCATCAACAATGACTTCTTCATCAAGCCCAAACAAATTCTGCCAGTTAAAATTGCGTTCCTATATCTGTCATTAATGATATGTTGCCCTTCTTCAAACTCGTAAAATTTCAAATAGATGTGATTTCGTGTTGGGGAAAATTTCAAAAACATTCTAAAGAATGTGATAAAAGTTCAGTCACAAATCAACTAAAGCACGAAGAGGCTTATAAGACATGTATCTCTTTATCTCTTTGGGCATATGCTAAATGACACATATGCCCATATATATAAAGGTAGGGTTTGCAACTAGCCTGTGGAGAAAATATTGAAGTAGGCACTCCCCTACATGCACATAAAGCATGAATAGCAAAGAGGAATTTCATTCCTCAAATGGTCATATTGGCCAAGTCTACTCATCTGCAGAAGCTAGGTTTTGACCGTTGACATTTGAATTCCAACTATTGTAATGCAGAAGTTAGAAATAACTTATGAGAAGGCTGTGTGTTCAATCACGTCGGGTTCAAATCCCAGTATCCCACTCACCATTCAAAGGGAAAAAAAAAAGAAACAACTTATCTAATGTCTTCAAAACATTTACATGGGTGATTTTGAATTTCATAATCATTTTGTCAAATTTTCTCCAAGAAAAAGAAAAGCATTTTAATGATATGAAGAAATCCGAATAGTCTCACATGTATGAGTTATTTATATGCAGAAATTCTTTTCTCCTTGGAAAATAGGTATCAATTTCAATACTGGTTCAACACAAGCACATAAATAGCTAGGGTAAAAACATACAACAACGGCAGTGTGTGTTAGTTCTGTTGTAACCTATGCATAAGAGTGATCTATCATCAAGACAGCAGTGTGGGTGTGCCTCGACCTTAAAACAATGCTTTCACGCAGTTCAAACAACAAACTGTCTCTGGACTGGGAATCAACAACCATCTTTATCAGCATGTACTTTATTTTTAATAAGCATCAATAAAAATATAGGCTCCATTGGATTATTTCCATTTACATCGAAACGCACATTGTTAGACAGAGAGAGAGAGAGCATTCAAGATTCAAAATATTCACAGAGCTGTCACAGCTAGGCGAGTTTTGATCAAGTAAATACAATCGGAAATCAGATACCGGAGGACTTTTCTTTAAAAATGAAAGAGATGACAAATCATGTAGCACAGTTGAACGCATAAAAGAGATTTTAAAAAAAAAAAATGTTCAAGAGAAAGACTAAAAAAATGAGTTGGCATAGGGGTGTATGTGTGTAAAAATGATGAAGAGATACATTACAGCCAGAGTCACAAACTGTTGAACCAGCATGGTTTAATCACTAATATAACCTCGAAATGACACCATTCAGATTGATCATAGTCGTGGAATTTGAAGCCTTTCAGTGTAGATCTAATATCTTTGAAAATGACCTTCACCTAATTTTGAGACCCCAAATTTACTACCAGAGATGAGAGAACTACCACTATCAATGCACAATTCAACACATTTCTATAATTTCTCCTCGCCCACATCATACCATTTAGAATTTATATTCATCTGCAAAAAAAAACCTTATTGTCTAGAAATCCATCATAAATCTCATCATGTTGGTGCTCCATACTCTAAAACTCTCTCTTCAAACACAATATCATAATTTAGATCTTAAATGCATCTATAACAGCCTGTGCTGCACTCATCAAAATCACCAATCTATGAATCTTAAATCTCTCACCACATGCTGCGAAGCACCAATTTCCAAATGCAATTTCTCATTCTAAAGTAATCTTCCTCATTTACATGATCTTAACTCAAACAAAGAATTTCAGAATGAAAGAATCTTGCCACTAGAAATCCTAAAAATAAGAAGCATTGCCTTCAAAACCAAAACCTAAAGACACAGTCCTCTACCACATTCACATCTACCATTCCAAACAATTCAAATAAGCAGTTCTACTTCTATCATAGATAGTTCCAAAAACAGTAGCATCATCATATGCTGAATTCATTGAAATCCATCAGAAAAACTTAACAAAATCAAGCACACGAAAACGCTTAATTCTCATACCTTGTGGGATCTCCATGGGCGGCGAGCCAAGGCTCCAACATGGATGCCCCAAACGTATCGGAAATATGCCGATGAACATCCGATCTCCACAGATCTGCGCCTCCGCCGCCTCCCCCTCGCGAACTCCCCATCGACTTACTACACTCCGCCAGATTCGCCTGCTTCCCCAGCCAATTCAGCACCTTCAACCCGTCCTCAAACGCAGCCGGATACCGATTCTCCGGCGCCAACCTATAACCGACGGAGATCACAATCACATCACACAGCTTCGCAATCCGCCTGCAGAATAAATCATTCGCCGCCGAGTCATTGCTGCCGGAAACGAACCCCCCGCCGTGGAACTGAAGAATCAACGGCAGCTTCCGCGGCGAATGCCGCCGATGCGAGTCGAGATCCGGCGAGTACCCGCGGTAGATCGCGGGATCCTGCTTCGAGTTCCCACCGACGTCGGCTGCTACGCCGCCGCCGTAGCTGTTGCGGCGGTGGGAGGGGTCTGGTAGGGTTTTGGAGGCGGCGCTGCCGTAGCTGTTGCGTCGGGCAGCGGCGGAGGAGGAGTCGTCGGTGCCGGTGCGGTTGCGGGTGGCGGGTTTCGGGTCGTGGGGCTGGAGGGAGGAGTCGGGTAGGAAGATCCGGACGGAGAGGGAGGTGAAGGGGTCGATGTGGATGTCTTTGGTGGCGACGCCATCGGAGAAGGAAGGATTGGCGGGCGCGACGGATTCTTCTTCGGGTCTGGAGGTGACTCCGAACGGGTTGGCGGTGTCGAAGTTGGTCTGGATTCGGGTCTGGAGCCGATGCTTGAGGAGGAGTTTGAAGAAAACGCTGTAAAGCTTTACAGCTACGCTAGGCATTGCTTATTCTTCTTCTTCTGCCCTCTCTATCTCTATCTCTATCTCTTTCTTTTATCTTTCTCTTCTTCTGTGGGTGTGAAATCTGAATCTGATGGGTTTTTGGGGTTGGTTTGTTTTATGGGTGTGTTTGGGAGAGAAGAGGAGGAAATAATTTTTTTGGATTTTTTTTTTGCCTAATTTTATCTTGATTGATCAATGCATGATGGCATTGATTAGAGGGATGGGGGGTGGTGGGAGAGGGGGAAGGGTGGGCTGATTCAATTTCAATGTTTCATGGTGTGTGAAAGTTGAAAATTTGAGGAGACTAGAAATTGAATGGGGAAGAGAAAATGGGAATTTGAAATGGATTAGGACTGAAGTTTTCACCTTTTTGCTTTTGTTTTTGTTTTTGTTTTGTTTGTTTGTGTGGATTAGTGTGGAGGAGGGAAGGAGAGCAGAGGGGATTAGGAAAGAGTGGCTGTTTGGGAGGGTTGATGGGGTTTTTTCACAGGGGAGGAAATTGTGGGACTCTAGCATGGAGGGTTGGGGTTGTGGGTCCCACACATGGGATGGATGGGGGATCTTATTAAGGTGCAATTGAATTTAGGGCTGCATCAAAGATTAGAATGAAGGTGGGGATCTTATTGAGGTGCAATTGAATTTAGGGCTGGATCAAAGATTAGAATGAGGGGGAGAATGTTCTTATGCTGAGACTTTTTTTTTTTTTTTTTTTCCCACTCAGAATGAGAATCCTGATGATGAGGCAAACGCGGAGATAATTCTTGGAGAGCAGCCGTATAAATATACCATTGCCTTTTGAGTCTCACTTTTTGGAATCTAAATGACATAAAATGAAGGTTGTATTTTTTATTAATTAAAATTTCATTTCAATTGGAGTTAAATTCACTTTGAGATCGATCATATATTTATAAATTTGATTATGATTTTGGGTGAAATTTAGCTGTTTTGATTTCAGAGGTGGGGGCTGTGGGGGCTCATTATGGATTTATAGGGGTATTCCATTGAAACTTAAAAAGGAAATCATTGAGACTTCTAATTGAATATTGTGGGGGTGAGGCTGGTCTATTATCAATATAATCCTATTGGTTCTACCAAAAAAAATATAATCCTATCGACGCCCGAGGAGAATTTGTGACATGTGTAGTCTTCCGTATCACAGTCTTAGATTCTCATTCACTATTTATCAATGGAAACTAATTGTAACGTTTGAATAACACTTTAATTTTTTGAAAAAAAAAAAGTTTATATATATATATATATATATACCCACTATGGTTTCAAAGATTTGCACATAGGCCCATGTGATTTCAGAATTTGTAAATAACCCGCTGCTTATGCATTTTAATACCGCTCATTTTCCCAAATAACTAGATTTGATAGTAAAGAGAAGGGAATGTTAGGTTTTTGCTCAATTTCTATAAAAATGACAGTGTTGCCCTTCCAACTATTTTTTATGTATTTAAAGTTTTTTCTTGATTGGATGGGTGCAAAGAATCATTTCATTATATTTATGAGCACATTATATTATGGGGATCAATACACAAGTAAATGCAATTTGAAAGTCTACAACAAATAATAAAGAAAATCTAATGATTTTCAATACTTAGATCTATTTTATTCGGTCGGTTTTTTTATGAGATGGAGAGAGAGGTTGGGAGGGGGAGTTCATCAAATCGTTATTGGGATGACATGAAACAACATCAAAACTCGTTTTCTTTTCAGTAAACGCTATTTCTAGTCTACCTTGTTCCAAAAAAGACAGATGCAAAATAGACATACGATCTTAGAAAAAGGATAACAGGAAGAAGAAGTGTTTTCTTAATGATAAATGAAGAGATGGACAAAACGGTCAAAATAAGGAAAAACCTAACTCCCCCTTTTTTTTTAACTGTCAAATCTACTTATTGGAGATAAGTAAGGTACTAAAATGCTTAGGCAGGGGCCTATTTATAAATTTTGAAACCACAAGGGCCTATTTGCAAGTCTCTGAAACCATATGGGGCTATATACCGAAAACTCAGGGAAAACAAAGCACCCCGCCCCCCCCCCCACATGGGGCTATATACCGAAAACTCAGGGAAAACAAAGCGCCCCCCCCCCCCCCCCCCCCAAAACACACACACACGAATTGGTATTTTTCTTAAATCTTAATTTGACCCTACTCGCTCATTAACCACCTTTAAATCTAATTACAATACAAATAAAATGATCTTAAATGGAGTGGTATTTTGGCCAATTTAAGGGGCACTTTGGAAAAGTGAGATCTGAGCATATTTAGTAATCACCTATTAAGGGGTCGATATTCACATATGTATATAATGTTTACGGATGGTTACATTTATTTGTGTTGCTTTACGCCATGTGATGCATTTGCATAAAAATCACCTACGAAAGGGAGTAAAACCGGTGTTCCAAATTTTGATCTCATGAGAATGAATATTAAAATCTTAACCCACTGGCATAAGAAAGTTGGAATGAAAAAATTTTATTTTTGTAAGAAACAACTCTCTAGCAACATTGGTTATTCCTATCTCTTGCCTTTTAAAGAATGACATTAAAAGACTCCAAATCATCTCACTTATCCTAAAGATAAGCCCCATGTTCACAATCTCAAAGAAGTAGTCATACTTTATAATTCACAAATGTGGGTTATATGGTCACAATCACAAAAGATGGGCCCATATTATAAAATTATAATGGTGGGACCACATTATAAATCCTTCAAACATGGGCCATGTCTTCTAATTTATAAAGGTGGGTATCACATTGTAATTTCTAAAGGTGGGTCACGTGTCCACAATCACGAAAAAGGTGGCCCCACTTTCTAATTCTTAAAGGTGGCTCATATGGTCACGATCACAAAAGGTTGTACCACATTGTAAATCGTATGAATGTGGGCCCATATTGCGAATCCTATGAATGTGACCCCATGTTTGGATGTCTAAAAGTGGGTACCACATTGTAGATTTTTAAAGGTGGGTCCTGTGTTCATAATTAACAAAAAAGATGGCCCCACATTTTTATTCCTATAAAGGTGGGCCCACATTGTAAATCATATGAATGCAATGCCCACATGTTATAATTTCTAAAGGTAGGGAACCACATTGTAATTTTTAAAGGTGGGTCCTATATCCACAATCACAAAAAATGTGGCTCTCCACCTTGTCATTCATAAATGTGGGTGGTGACATCACAAAGGGTGGACCCACATTATAAATCATATGAATGTGGGCCCATATTCTAGTTTTTAAAAGTGGGTACCACATTGTAATCTCTACAAGTGGGTCTTATGTATGATAATAATAGAGTGCCGTAAACAATAAAAAGTGAGTCTTACATTGTAAATCTATGTTTACTCCTTAAAACAAAACTTATATAGTGTTACCAAACAAGTTTCGTATAGCATATTCTTAGTAGATTAAATTAATATAATGTTGCCAAACAAGTTCTGTAGATAATAGGCTCGGCACAACCCAATCTCAGCAAAACCTGAACGAAAGCACAAAATTGAGAACAACACGAGAATGATGTCAAACAGGCCCTTACTAGTGTAGCAAAGTGGGAAACTCCAAACCCCAACCAATGACACAAATTTTTTTTTGGGCCCCAAGCTCATGCTCCTAAGCCGTTCATCTTTTTTGTTTGGTTAGAAATCTCCTAGAAGTAAAACTTATTATCTCAACTCTTTGAGAAATTTGTTAAGAATATCCAAAAGGTATCATATTTAAAAATGTAATTTTTTTAGTTTCTATGGGCCCTCAATTCATGACCCTAACTATTCATCTTCTTTATATAGCTAAAATTTGCTGGAATTTAAGATTTTGTATATTAATTCTTCATGGAGTTTTTAGAAATTAGTGAAAACTTTCAAAGAAATCCAAAGTATATTAAAAAACAACTGAAAATACTAATTTACTAATGTGAAAAATGGTGATTTTGATCAACATAGTAATATTTTTCACCCGTCTAGTCTAACACTTGCATATGTAAATTTTACATACGTAAAATCTATTTTCCTCATGGCTGGCATGAAAGGCAAACAACCCCTAAATGAACCTTCCATTTGTATGATCCAATAACATACACTTACCACCAAAAGGGGTTCAAATTCAATCCACATATGGCGATGGTACCACCCTTGTCAACATTAAAAAAGGAACCAACGGTGGATATTACCAATGTACATAAAGGCATATATTTCTCCGTAGGACACCGTATTTGACCCATTTCAAAATCGGCATACGCCGGTAGATACGGGGAGTTGAAAACAGAAAGAATAGAAAATGGATTCCTCATTGTTCCATTCCAACGCGCTGAAACTTGTTCCTTCTAGAAATGTAGAGAACAGAAGGTATTGCTTGTGAGCCAAGGATGAGTGGTGCAGACAATCGATCTTGTGGGCCCCACTCGATGGGATGGAGTTAATGGCAGTGCAATTTACTCTACTGCCTATCACGGCCTTCCGTCACTTTTTTATTGAGGAGTGGGCTCCATCCAAGGAGAAATATTAAAAAGTATTTTCGCTGTCTCTACTAATGCTTTGAGGTTTTGGTAGGAATAACTAGCGGGATAAATTCAAGATGGTATCAGAGCCAATTAACTGGTCGTGAATTCAAATATGAGGAGGAACGACTCGGCGCAAATATATATATATATATATATATGTGTGTGTGTGTGTAGACAAAAGTATGCCGGTCGGATTTCACTTGAGGGGTGGTGTTGATGAGTGTGCTCAATCCAAGGAGGAATATTGAAAAGCATTTTCCGATGCCTCTACTAATGCCATGAGGTTTTGGTAGAAGAAATTCAAAAACTTCTAACTTCTCTAGATTCTTATAGGTTTTAATTGTGTAGGTTTCATTTTAACAATGATTTTGTTTACTGCTGGAAATGAACCCAGGAAGTTTTGGTTTCCTTCCTTGCCCTTTCCCTTCCCCTTCCCCTAGAATGGTTTTCACTTTTTTGTTTGGTTGGTGCTGCTCAAAATATCTTTTCAGTTCAGGTGAAATGTCTTTCATATCTTGTTTCCTTCCTTTGCCCCTTTTGTTTTCTAGTTGTTGAGTCTCTGAATCATAACAACACGGGGTTTAAGGGTTTCAAAGGTTATACGTCAACTCTATGTCAAAATTTCCATAATCAATTGAAATACCATACAATTTGGCTACTTCAACACGATAATTAATGAGTGCGAAAAGTCAAGTGTAGGAAATTGTGTGTGGCCCATGTGTCAAATCAAGTAGGATACAGGCCAACGGGGATTACAATGCCACTTAGGACCTGATTGTTTGAGAGAATTGTGAGAATTCTTATTTGGTAGAATTCTTAGAATTCCTAATGTTACATCCTAAATTAGAATTTTAAATGCTCAACCCTCTAACATCTGGAATTCAAAAGGTTAAAGTGTGTTTTCACGTGCTTTGTAATTTTGAATTCTTCTAACAAATAAAATATTTGAAATGTGGAATGGATAAGATATCGCATCATGTCATAAATCTCCAACAAATCCATCTTTATCAGAAATTCCTTTAACCAAACATGCCCTTAATATAGGACTTGATCTAGCTCCACGCATAAGGCTCTGAATATAAGAGTAGTCCATATGAGCTTTTTGGCGAAAAAGTTTCTAATAGTTGTGACTCTTCCCCAATCAGCGCTAGTCTCTACATTTGGATCTATCACATTGGTCATGTAAAGGGCAGGTGGGTTATTACAACTATATTTGAAATTGAACTTTACCCCCACAAAACAGGTAAACTGTAAATATTTTCTACAAAGCTATTCGTATAAAAATATTTTGATACCGCGTGTCTTAAGATATTACACAAGGCAATACATGCTACATTATTTATGTCATGAAATATTACCCAAATTAATGTGTGTGATATCATGAGTCCGAATTACCTATTCATCGTAAGTAGACCAATAACAATTTACCACATCATCTAAAGTTTTTGGTGATTTTAAAGTTCATAAAAGTTTAAATTATATAAAGAAAATCAATAAAAATTTTAGATAATATCGTGGATTATTATTAGTTTATTTACGGTGAAGATATAACAACTATGGGTACGTGATATCACGGACCCGAGAGTACGGCAAGATCAAAACGGGCAATATTCATGAACCCTGTTCAGAGGTGGGCCCACTATCTGAGACAGCAGACAATGATGCCCATGCACTTCTGTCAGCGGTCACTTTGTTTATTTTCGGTCGAGAATCGTTTGGCAAAGGAAACCCGAGTAGTGCGGGTGCATGAGATTTGATGCACCCTAGTTGGGGATCAAGTAGATTTGATGGTGATCATACAAATCTTTTATAAACGGTGTAAACAAAATATATAGGATTTGGTTTGAAAATTCTAAACACTATTCAAGCTGACAAATCAGGCTTAATTTTGACATCTTCCAACTCAATTGACAAAGTAGCAATCTCTGATTGCTTTAGGCCTGTATTTGCTTGAGACCATGTGTTTGTCAAAAACTCTCTCTTGGTTTCATGATTTTCTATTTGATTTAGATTTGTTGAGCCGAGCAAGTGAAAAGTCATTTTTAGCTAATTAAATTCTCTTAATTATGAAATTCAGAATGGCCCTTACCTATTAGCATTTTGAAATTCAATTTCTAGGGACAACATTTGGAATTCTCTAAATTCCTTAAGAAGATATCCCTAAATGCTTGCAATGGAACATGCCATTATCGAATATAATTAATTTCATTGGTAACGCAAAATGAGCCTATCACCTCAAGGTTGCAATGGTAATTATTTTTTATTTTTTATTTGGCTAACTTGGGCAACTAGTCGGGTGTGATACTTTAAACTTAAACTTAAAGGTGTAGGGATCATTCCCTCGGCATGAGTATGAAAATAAAGTGCCAACGCCACTCACTCATGAGCAATTCTACTGTAACACGAGCTACTGTCAAATGTTTGAGGTTCGAAAAATATGAGATATGCCAGTTCTCTCATCTTGGAAATTGGAATGGCCGTTTGCAAACATTTTGATGGAACCATCAAAGGTGAAAGAGGTGCAGTGGCGTGTCAAAATATTGGAACAACCTGAATTCAAAGGCACCAACTGTGATCACCACCAACCACCCCCCCACCCCACACTAAAGCAGTGAAATCCGAGGTTTTAAGTTTGGCATTAGCTCTTCATGAAAGGATTTCATAATTCACTCTTTGATGTGTGTGTGTGAGAGAGACATGACAATCTTCAACAAAACTTGGAATGTTGTCAACAAAATTATGAATGTGTTTTTTTTTCCTTTTTTTTTTCTTTCAATAATGATGATGACGACAACGACAATGACAACGATAATGATGATTTTTGTATAAACATCTTAATGGACTTGAGTTTTGTTAAATGGCGGCTCTCTTTGCAAAGGCTGTAGAGGATCATGGGGTCCCTCTAGCATTTCATTTTGCACTTATGCCAGGTCCAACCTATGTAGGATTGCAAATTAGTATCCAAATATCTTAGTAGTCTAAGTTTTTGGTCCTAAATAAAGTGGAATGAAAAACAAAAAAAAAAAAAGAAAAAAAAACCCTTGGATCAGAGATAAATTTGGACCTAGAAAATTCGGGTCCAAATCCTCTATTGTATCGAACCAAGAATTCAGATCCAAGACAATTACTTTAAGCCTCTTGGTAGTTAAGCCTTTGCATAGATGTTCCACAGTGAAGTTAATTGACCAGATAAGGAAGGCTACATAGCTACTGGATTAGAAACTTCCCATTCTATAGTCCTAGCCCAAAAATGGTGGCTCCTACCATCTAGTGTCAACATCTTTACAGTAAGGCATCATGCAAAAGTATCGCAAACAGATTCGTGAGGTTTTCTTTCATATTTCAGGGAGGGTTCATTACAACTCATCTATCTGAACTTAGATTATGAAGAGTACAGGATCCATGATGTTATGGGTTCCTGCACAGATTCTTGAAGAGGTGAAACGTAAAGAACGTAGGGTGTGGAGATGTAAATAGTATCCTGACTTTCCTAGGATTTGATTGCTGGGAATTCGTTTGCTATCTCTCCTTAATTCATCTTCCGTTAATGAGATATTATTTAATGGCTGTTTATGAATCTTCACATTTATTTCTTCAACTTTAGCCACTTTTAGAAATACATTTCTTAGAAATACTAGGAATTCAAATCCATGCAGATGAACATGCCTAAAAAACTCAATGGGGATTGGACTTGGATGAAGATGAAAATGATAAATTGAAGAGATTGGGAGCACATGAAGACCTGTATTTGATGAACATGACAATCTATCATATGAATCTATCCAAAGCACATGATCTCACTGGTCCTTTAGAAGGAAATACCAGAGTGAACCCCCACATAGTTGGGACAAGGTTTCATCATTATGATGAAAATTAAAGAAGTGCAATCTATCCGAGGATTTGGCTAAGGAGAAAATGGAATGGAGAAATAAAATTCATGTAGTGAAACCCCACATAGTTGGGAAAGGAAATGATTATAATGGAGACCGAAGAAGTGCAACGTATTCGAGGATTTGACTTAGGATACACTGAATGGAGAAATAGAATGCATGTAGCTGACTCCAATATAGTTGGGACAACGGTTTTCATAATGATGATATGATGATGAGTGAGAGAAAGAATGAGATATATAAGACTTCTTACATATCACTGCAATAGTTAGCTGTAAATCAATTCTTACCATCAATCTTTAACGAATGAGACATTAAGTTGTACTGCAGTGATTTGCAAACAATCAAAGGTTTAAGTCTTACGTATCACTGTAATATTTAGTCGCCAATCAATTCTTACCATCAATTATATTATATGAACAAGACACTGACCTGTAACTGCAGCGACAAACAAGCAAAGGTTTCATTCATAAAAAGCAATTAAGATTTAGTACATGCATATATATAATCAATAAAAGAAGAGTACTGCAATTAATTTTCAATGACAACTCAAACCAAATTTGGATCTTTCATGAATGGGGTAGATTCCTGTGATTCAAGCTCTTTATATCTCACCCTTCGGAATATCAACTGAAAGCCCACCAACATGTAAAATGTTTTTCTTGCCTCTGTGCTGTCAAGACCTTATGCCTTCATGTATATACCCAATATATACAGCCACCGTGCATATAACTAGAAAGTGGGCGAGTTCATTCCCTATACACTGTTCCTGATTCTCTGGTGCAGAACTACTAAAAATAAATCAAAACTATAAGGTGAGCACTAAAGAGCAAACCACCAGCATTCCACCTCTAAATTCCATGTACCCTTCCATAATTTAATGGCCACAGAGTATCGAAATGTTGCGCAAAGAACATATCTATCCTTAGCTTGAAGATGTCTGCTAGGATGTTGTGCGGGAGACAAGAACAGCTTCATTACTCGCAGCTTTTGATGCAGCCATTTCCTCTAAGCGTTTCCATGTGGAATCACGTTTTGAAAGAATCTCCTCCCCTTTGGCTTCATCTTCTTGGAACTTTTGCAAGCACTCCTCAAAGAGATCTGGGTCAAGTTCTGAGAAAATGTTACGGACATTATATGTCAGGCTTTTAACAGCCTGGTTCCAATGGTTCCTTGTATTCTTCTCTAAAGCAGGGAAGATAATGGGCAATATCACTCTCCGGTTTTCTTTAATCAAGTTCTCAATATGATCATTGTTCCATAAGAACAAAGCCCTTTCAGCAACCTACAAATGCAAATGCACAAGTTCCAAACTTAGTAGCATTGAGGCAATAGCAGACGAGCAACCTAAGCAGACAGTACTTCTATATTCAAAGCCCAACATATACATGAAGATGTTCAAAACTGACAACTAATTAAACCCATCAATGTTGTAACTTTAATTATTGTGATTTTTTTTTAAATAAATATCATTATCATTTTCCTTTTTCTTTTTTCTTTATTTTTATTTATTTATTTATTTATTTTTATACACAGACACTAACATAGTAGAAACAGGACTTCCTAAAGAAGCATGAGAAAGACCTAACACAGGTCCGAACCAGCACATCCACCTCCTAGGTTAGGTGTAATGAATAAACCTTACAGCATAAGAATTAAAATAAAAAAATCTGCAAGCATACACAATGATGCCATGGCAAACTCCTGTCTTCTCGAACCCACTAATCATGAATAATCTAAAGCAGGTAATTTTTCTCCATCCCCTAGTCCAGAGAATCTGGATCTTCTTATTGAATAACGTCAAGGCAAAAGAACATGTACTGTTCATCCACTTGATAAATTTGTTTCCCATCAAATATTGTCTCCCTTAAAAACAGGTCCTTTACCAGCTTACCACAGCCATCTCATCTGACTCCCTTCCAAACAGTGTAGCTGAAGCCTTGGAACATTTGTCTTGAGAAATGTTATGAAAGAAGAGATGAGTGCCTGGAGAAGACTAATACATGGGAATTAACAGAATTACATGCAGGAAAACATCCAGTTGGATGAAAATGGATGTTCACCCTAAAAAATAAGCTTGATAGCAGTATGACACCCTACAAAGTGCGACTCATAGCTAAGGGGCACACAAGTGTATGGAGAGGATTACTAGGAGAACTTTGCTCCTATAGCGAAGCACAACATAGTACGGGTGATTATTTCCATTGCAGCATCATAGGGTGGAGGTTACAGCATGTGAAGAATGTACGTCTTTGTGGAAATCTACAAGAAAAGGTTTGCACATCTCCACTATTAGGGTTTATACGTCAGGGAAAGAAGTACAAGGTTTGGCGGCTTAAAAAGGTGCTATACATCCTCAAGCAATCACCACAAAGCATGGTTTGGAAAGTTCAGTGCAGCTCTCTCCCTTAGGCTTCAAAAGAAGCAATTTGGATGTGTGGTGAATGTTGCCAAAGATCACGATCCGGAATCCGACAGGGCCTCAGAATTTGGGTCGTGACACAGACTATGTTTGTTAAATGCCAAAACAAGGTCTTTTTATATTGTGATTTTATGTGGATGATATTGTAGTTATTGGAGATGATGAAAATACAATCGCAGAACTTGAAGGTTTTGGCACACCATTAGGGACACCATTAGAAGTGAACAAGAAGGTTTTGGCATATCATCGATTTGTTTTAGAAGATCCAAAGGCATTTCAAAGGTTAGTTGGCAAGCTCATCTATTTGACTATCACTAGACCAGACTCGCCACAAGCAGTGTGATTAGTCAGTCAATGCACTCCCATAAGACAGGCAACATGGAGATAGTGCAGCAAACTGTAAGATACATTAACATTTCCACAGGGAAAGGCAAAATCTATAATAACCATGGACATCTAAATGTAGTTGGCTATGCATATACAGACCGGATGGACTTGTGAATGATAAACACTATATATTTGAATACTGAACGTTTGTTGGAGGAAAACAAGTTTGCTGGAAGAGCAAAAAGTTATTGTATATTCAAGTGGCGAGGCAGAACAGAATATAGAGCAGAGGCAAATGCCACATGCATCAATATCTTTGAAACATTTAATTACTAAATCGAGTCATCCCACACAAGTATCTATTCTGTTGCATTGTGAGTTTGTGACAATCAGGCTGCCATAAGTATTACATTTATCCACTTTTTATTTATTTATGAGAAGGCATAAATATATAGAAGTAGAAGCTGAAAGATCAGAGAATCATTTGGCAGATATTTTTACGACGGTGCTTCCAAGAGTTCCAAGCACAAATTATATTGAACTCAGTATGTCGAACAAGTTGGGCACAACTGATATCTGCACACCAAATTGAGGGGGAGTGTTGGGATACGCTGTATTTAAACTTCTTTAATCAATCAGGGAGTAATTTGTAATTTAGCAGACAGCATGCCCTTTGCTGTAAATCCATATAATAGCAGGGGTTTCTGTAATTTTTAGAGGTCTTATTAAGAGTCTTCATTTTTCTTGATCGACATGGCCCCTTTTTCATTTTTCTTACTGTGTTGTAAACTTGATTTGCTATAATTTCTGGCTATTCTTCATTTTCTTGGTTGACATAGCCCCTTTTTTTCGGTTTAGCTCAGAGATTCTCATATCTGTGAATTCTATGGACTTATTTGAAAAAAATGGCTGAGAAACCTAAAATATTATCAATTCGATTTAATGAGAAGAATTATTTTTGCATGGAAATTTCAATTCTGAATGTTTATTATGGGTAGATAGATGAGTCGTAAAAGTAGGAAGATAAAATCAGAAATGAGCGTGTTAGGGACCATTTAGACTTGTTTTAAATGCTTTGCAAATGTTCAACGTAGGCCAATGATGGCGCTGGCGAGGAAAAGTTTTTATATGCAGGTTGATGGGCCCTCAAGGAAAAAAGGTCAGTAGAAGAGGACACGGATAGAAGTAGTAAGGATAGATCTGAAAAAATGCAACCTATCCGAGGATTTAGCCCAAGATGGCCTCGAATGGTGAAACAAAATTCATGTAGGTGGCCCTAACATAGTTAGGACAAGGCTTCGATGATGATGATCAAAATGATGATAGTTGTTAAGGGAAAAGAACCTTGGGGTGTCATCTCAAGAAAAGAACCCCAGGGTCATGTTGATGGAACTATCCTAAAAACCCTAGGGCTGAGTCTTGTGTGAGAGAGATAGAGATAGAGGAGATCACTGGTTGTTACTTGTTAGGGGTCTTTCATTGTTTAATAAATTGTTGAGCGGAAGTTTCCAAAATATATCAACTTTTTAAAGCATGATTCCCTAATAATTAGGACCTAATCACGATTACATAGGAGATAAGGATGAGAGAGATAAACTAATGGGATTTCCCTCAATTATCTCCTTCCATAGTTGGGACAAGGCTTTGATGATGACGATGAATGACGACCTCCTTCCAAAATAATTTATATCAAAGCACAGATGGAGATGATATGAAACTCCTTAATAACCTCTCTTTCTACGGAAAGCTTCCTATGGGCTTGTAAATACAAAGACACACAAATAGCTAAATACAAACATTATCGATAGAGATGACTAGCTCAATATTACCTTCTTAATTACTGCCATTTCTATGGAAAGCTTCCTATGGATTTCCTCAATTATAGATAGAGATGATCTGAAAGTCCTTAATAATCTCTATATGCTAGTAACAGCCTAATACAAAAAAATAAAAAATAAAAATGGACTTGCACCCAACTTGGCTGAGTCACACCCGACTCGGCCTAATTGAATTGACCATGGCTGAGTCAGGAGCCAAGTATGAGTTTTAAAACATTGGTACCGAAATATAGAAATCACTTATGTAGGACCCCCAAACATCCCAATGAATGATTTATAAGGACTAGCACTTTTGAACTCAACTAGACATCCACTTGGCTGTGCACAAGTTGCACTCCAACTCTATGAACCTAACAAAATTCGTACTTGGACATAAACTTTTTAATAAAAGAGTTATAACAACTTCAAATCGTCAGAAGCGCACAATCCTGGGCTCATCAGAAAGCTAGCCTATTAGCGACATATTTTGTGTCAAATAGAGTTCATTTCACACCCAAATCTTTGAGAAAGACAGGATCTAAATCCACCTGCCAATTTTGTAGCCAACTACAACTCATTCCTCAATTAAACATAAAAATCAACTTTAATTAAGACACATGGACACTGATTTTTATACTCGTCACTACTAATATAGTAACCAAGTGGGCCTCACATGTCTTAATAGATATGAGATAAAAACATTAAAAACAAGGGCCCCACTATATGCTCATGCCCAATTCGTGCCAAAGGAGGGTCATGAACTTTTGCCCCTTGGGCCTCCTCGTGTAGACTAAGGTCCAAATGAGCTTGGAGGCATGAACGACTGGAGTGGGGCCATGAGCTGGATCTAATCCATGAAAAACCTGTTCCTAGGCAGCGCTCTCTTTTGACTGCATGATAATACTTTATACTGTTAATGAATATCACAATAATATTGAAGAGAAAAACAAATTCAATGGTTAAGGGCATGTGTATATAGGTTGATAAAGTATGATATCAACTCATATTAGAAAAAATGACAGCGTTGCCTAAAAGAAATGCCTTACATGTATTCAGTGCAAATCAGACAGCTATAATAAGTGAAGTGCACCTTTTTTCCTTTTTGAATGGTAACATGACTTGAGCCTACAAGCTAATGGTTTTGGGTCTAAGCACCTTCCAACTATGCTACGGCTCTTGTTAGAATGGACAGCTCAATTGGAAAAAACAAAACAGTTTGTGAGTGAATTCCAGATGCCTCGATAAACTCCTCTGAAGTGGATGTGTAAATGCAATTGCATGTGACAAAATAAAAATAGAAGTCTTGAAAAAGCTTCCCTGCAATCAAGGACTGGACAATATGATCTTATTGAGTCGCAACAACCATGGTTAAGAGAAACA
Organism: Camphora micrantha; assembly: GCA_003546025.1. Taxonomy (NCBI): domain Eukaryota; kingdom Viridiplantae; phylum Streptophyta; class Magnoliopsida; order Laurales; family Lauraceae; genus Camphora; species Camphora micrantha. The sequence goes on along the minus strand of QPKB01000001.1, from coordinate 4,954,961 downwards.
ACCCACACATAAAAAGCAGCAGATAAATAACAGGAAAAAACCACTGCAACAAGATAAATAACAGGAAATAATCCAGGAATCGCCTTTTGTTTTATCTGCAAGAATTGCTTTTCATAGTACAATTATCAAACCCTGGGGCTGCACTAAAGACATGCAGGAAATCAGCAAGACAACCAATTAAAGAAAACAAAGCACTGACAGCACTCAATAACAAGGGCAATGAAACCACAATGTGACAAGAAACTAAGATCTCCAAAAAGTAACAGCATATGATATTTAGATATGGCATGGATACAGTAGAGCTAGGGATTTAAAAATAAATAAAAATGAAGCATCAAATATATCCATTCAAAAAAAGAAAAAAAAGAAGCAGCATCAAATATAACACACATGGATATGTTACCTATTCTCTTGTGAAGTATCAATAGATTATATGCATCATAGGGAAACATGTCTAAAACTCGACTAACTACAAGCCAGCCCATCCAAGTCATATTGAACTCAGCTCCCACCCCAAATGAATGGACTCAGCTGAGTCATGGTGTGACTTAGCAAAGTTATGACATGAACTACGTGGCAGTGAAAGAGCAAGTGATTAATAGCGAGTTCTAGAACCATGCGTTTTCAGGAATTGATAGCAAGTGATTAATAGCGGAAAGAAAAATTGAAGCGAGTGGAGAGCTTACAGAACATTTCTCCTAGAAAGATGTCAGCAAGTGAATATTTTTAAAAGCATGAGATTATGAAAATCTTCACTACCTGAAAGTGTGAACTGCTCAAGCAACTGGCAATCTGACGGAATAATGGAACCATACAGCGCTGGAACTCTGCTGGCTGAGTCGCCTCCAGTGTCTCCTCCAGCTCTCCTAAGAACAAGACTTCCTTGGAAGTATTTGTAATTGGCCAGTATTTTAATAAACCCCTAATAACAGTGTCCGCAAGCTTGCAGTCTTTTTCTACAAATTGAACAATGCAATATGATAGCTGCTGATGGTACATGGCTATGCACTTCGGTTTGTGAAGAGGAATCAGCGCTCGAACTAGGAACAATTTGTGTTCTTCTTTCAGCGGCAAAGCAAACCCATTAATTATACTGCCCAAAATCTCCAGCATCTCTGCAATTCCATTGTGCTTTTCCGTCTCAAAGATAAATCGGAAGAAGATGTTATTGATGGCTTTCCTGATGAAAGGGCGATGCACCATAAACTTCCCATATATGCGGTGAAGAATTGTCTTCAAGTACTCCCTCTCTCTCGGGTCCTCAGAGTCAAAGAGATCGAGAAGTCTCAGAACAAAAGAATGATCAATATATCTCTTAGCCAGCTTCGCATCTGTCTCAGAGGATGCAACAAATCTCAGAAGGAACTCATAGACAATTTGCAAGTGCGGCCATGCAGGGTCCATCAAAGGCTCCTCCTCTTCTAAATCAAAGGCTTCCAAAGCTTTATTCTCACGTGGGGGAGTAGTGAGTGTCCTAAAAAGATTGACAGATAACATCTTTGTAATTTCTTGCATGATATTTTCCGTAAACTTCCCATTTGTGGATGACACATAATCCACAAGTTCTAACAGCGTTTGTCGCTTGATCTCCTTCTCTTTCAAGTTCTTTGTTGGGTCTGTGAAGTCAAACACCACACAGCACAAGTTTAACTTCTTAATAAATAAGTTTTGCTTCTCTGAGCTTGGGACATCTCGAAAACCAGGCAATGCTTCATAAGCAGGTGTGGCAGAACTCCCATTCACCTTTGAATTACCAATCTGGGGGTATTTATCACCATAGGTCACTGAATTCCGACCAGAATTTAAGAATGGATGAGCTGGATTATTTGGGTGCCCTGATCGATTACTCATGGGATCACTGCTACTAGAAACAGTTGAAGCATTTGCATATGAGCTTGTACTGCTTCCCAATTCACGATTTTCTGCCGATTTTGATGGCTTGCGAGGAAGCTTTCCAAGAATTTGCTTAAACATGCTTGAGGGGGAGGAAAGAACCAACTACAAAAGGCCTAATATGTATCAAAATGACATAACTTGAAGTTCCTTCGAAGTTCAAAGCAGAATCTAGTCCACAACACGGAAACCCCCAATTTCAGCAAGATAGAAAAGAACCCAGATGTGAAAATTGATGCAAAACGAGGGAGATCATAGGAATGAGGTTTCCATGCACCACCTCAATCCTTTATTCCGTTCTTCCATCTAAGTTTTGGGGCTTTTACCTTTTCCTCACTTACCTCCAAATCAAGCAGAAAATAAAACAAAGAATGCCTTCTTCAACCCACCACCTACACCCCAGAATTCAAAATCTCATTCCAACTTGAAATCCACCCTCAAAACCTTTTCTTTCCTTCCACAGAGAAAATGGGCGTTTTGATCGTCCCCCTTCTATTTTCCCACAATCAAATGCAAAAGACCCAACTTTTCATCAAGAAATCAAAAACCCAGATGCAAAAATCTATTTAAGACCACATATCAGCAAAAAGAACTCTTCTTTATTCTTCCTTCCTATAAACAAAAAACGCCCTCCCTCTGTGCCCCAAATTACAGGGTATTCAGCTGGATCAAAGAATGAAAAGATCTGGATATGATCCAAATCACAAACCCAAAAAGCAAACAGAACCAAAAAGAGAAAAACCCAGTAAAATACAAGCAGAAAAAAAGCTACCAGTCAACACGGAAATGGATATGGAAATGATGGGACTCTTTCTTCCTGACTCAAAAGAACAGAAGAGATAAAAAAACAAAAAATAAGCAAGTGTTTCTAATTTCCTATACTTACAACAACAAAGCTTTGAAATGCATGGAGGAGGAGAGAGAGAGAGAGAGAGAGAGAGAGAGAGAGAGAGAAATATGTGGATTGAGGATGGGAGACAGCACCAGAGACAGCACCAATGACCAGACAACATGTCAAACTCTTTCTCTCTCTAACCTTTTGCTTGTCGTAAAGTTTCAGTCTTTCTCTCTCTACTGGGATGGGAATATGGGATTGGGATTGACTCTTTCTTCTGCATCCGTCTTTCACAAGCCATCCATCTAACTGTTGAATCAATGGTGGATATATTATACTATATTTGGAAAACTTAAGTTTTCAGTAGATTATGCTGGGCACAGTTTGGAAACTTGGCAGGACATGAATTAACTTAGCCCATTCGACTCGACTCAATTTGTCCTGACTGAGTCAACCATTTTCGACAAGAGTAACGCCACTTGGACAAAATTTTTTGAGACAGAATTTTGGACAAATTCTATGGTATGGCTTGAATATCACCTAAGATATTCAAGCCATACCATAGGGTTTATCCAAAAAATTTGTTCAAGTAGACTTTTTGTTTTGACAAATGATGGATTTATTAGACTCAAAGTGTACTTATTTAGGAGATGGCTTTAGAAATTAGAACTCACCTAAATCTTATGGTATCTCTTGATAGGACTTATGGAGTTGAATTAACTCAGCCGAGTCGACTCGACTCGATTTGTCCTGACTGTTGTTGGTTCAAGGGAGAGACAACTATTTTTGACAAAGGATGGATTTAGACTCAAGTGAGTTATTTGGGGGATAGCTTTAGAACTCACCTAAATCATATGGTATCTCTTGATAGGACTGATGATGATGAATTATTATGGATTCAGCTTGAAACTAATTTTGAACTCTACTCCCACTGCATTAATTGCATTGTATTTTGTCAATTGTATTTACACCTAAAACACTTTAGAAACTGTTAAAACTCAAGAATCACATTTCCCTTTTTACTTCAGTCTAATAGGATGTAAAAAGTGGACCATAAAAGTAAAGTTAATATGCGACATTTTTTTTACTTCAGTCCATTTGGATATAAAAAGTAGACTGAAGAAGTAAATTTATGATGAAATAACATTTGCCCTTTTACTCCTCCCTTTTTTTAACGTAAAAAAAGTGTGATAAATTATAGTATATCAACTTTAAAAAAGTTCTTATCATCCTTACTTTTTCTCCAAAATTATTTAATGCCACTTTTTCTCCTTTTATTAACAGTAAAACACTAATTGTTAGTAAAAAATAAAAATAAAAAAAAAGGTGTTTTCTCATTACTTTGAGAAGAAAACAGAAACTCATTTCTCCTTCCTTCTGTTGTAAGCATAATAGATGATAATTAATTAACTCTCTTCCAAAAGCAAGCTTAAATATGAGAAGAAGTTTATCTCAGAGAAAATGATTCTCCTACCAACCTTTCGTGGTGTCCAAACAACCCTTAGAATGTGATTTAAGAGTAGCAGAAAAGGAATTATACTGATGTCATAGTTTAAACTGGTGTTTAAAAATTGGATTAGGCTAGCAGGTTTGAGTTGAGTTTGATGCGAAACCAGCTTAACTAATCATTAATTATTTTTAAGAAACTTTCTTAAGTTTGTTACATCATCGAGCCGTATTGAGCCAAACAATCTAACCGGGTTGGACCCGACCATCCACTCCACTGGCTCGGCCTCCTATCTACTTTTTTTCTAAAACTGATAACCCCAAAAATCAATGGGGGCACATCTACATGGAAAATGTGATTCTAGAAAACCATCATACAGACAGTTGGTTTCACATTTTACACACAGCACATGTTCACAGAATCCAAATAAACATAAAATCTTAAGCTTATCAGACAGTTGGGCCACCTGATCAATGACCTATAGAGTTTCTAGGCCTGGCATCACCTTGATAAGGCCCATTTTGGAGATGGTTTGGATTAGGTATGTTTTCACAAGATGCCATTACATAAAAATGTTTTAAAAAAAATTAATGAAGAGGGCGTCCCCATGGTATGTAACTCGAAAGGACTATTCCCCTGGGTGCATGCATGAAACCCACACACACATGCACCTACATAAAATAAACAACAGGTGTGTTTTTTTTTTTTTTTTTTTTGGTAAAAAAAAGATTATTAAATAAAAAAAAAAAAACTGCAATCAGTTAGAAAAATTGTCAGACCACCCATACAACCTTATTAACACCACTAAGACCTACTTTAATAAGATAATGAGGAAGCTCATTTAAACTTCCTTGCACAAGATTAATATCAACCCTCTCAAAAACCCTACACACATCAGAAATGTCCAATAACTCGATCTCAATAGCCAATTCCCTTTTGATTTAACTGCATTTACCACTTAAATAGCATTCCAATTAAAGTGAGTGTAAAGGAATTGGATTCCCTTTGAGGCTATGATCTTTACCTTGTAGAAACCTGATGCACTTTTTAAATGAATGAATTTTTGTTTGATATAATTTTGAAAATTTCTTGTATTCTGACTGGGTTTTGGCCAAGTCAACAAGTCTACTGAATTTTGACTGACCTCTTCTCCTGGATCTTGACCATGTTTGGAAAAAAAAAAAGGCATTCCAACTCTCCCTCAGTCAAGTCAGATTTTATTTTGTAGTCAACAAACAAGTCAAAGTCAAAGAAGTCTGTCCAATCTACTCAGCCAACCTTGACCAAGTAATTCAACTTTCTGTAAGGAATAATATGCTGATGAGCAATTAATGATGATAGTTTCTCATGCAAAATTCTGAGAGAAACCTGATGGGATACGTATCTTTCAAGATATAAATATATAAACCTCAATTCAATAATCACACATCTCAACTTCAATTTCTGTGGGCCCATTCAGTGCACTTTGCGGTGTAAATAATAATACGCATTAAAAAAAAAAAAAAAAACACCCATACTACCACCACCTAAGAAGTTACAAAATTCTGCTTGCTGTGAGGAACTTCAGCAAAATCTGTTGTCACAGAGTATTTCTGATTTTCCGTTCAACATAAGCTTGAATTGAAGGTTTTCTTCCCAAATATTCAGAGAGTAGATCCATAGGGTCCCTGGTGCCTCCAGGGGCCAACACCTGCAAAATTGTATGGTTGTTGCCATTTAATTGCTTGGTGCAGATAGGATTATTATACATGTTACGTATATCTCATTCATGCTCAAAAAGCAAGGTAAATGCAGTTTGAGCGAAAAAAAAAAAAAAGAGGTTGTCGATGGGTCACAAGAACAATTAATTTGCAGTCATCATCAGCATTGTTGCTAGTATTATTATTTATGATCTTATTTTCTCTTCAGGCCACTGACCTAATACCACCATATACATTTTGGGCGATGCCTAGTAGATCATAGGATCTGCCATAGGCCCTGTCACTAGTGGGAACAGTTTTTTCTTCTGAAAAGAACAGTGAAGCATTTCTTCTGTAGAGCTTCTGAGGCTAATGGGACTTAAAAGGGATTCTCTTGTCTTGGAATTGATTCATGATGTTTGTACCTGAGGGTCACGGACCCATGATTTTCTCAGGAGGATAAGGATGACTTTCTTAGGAATTATGTCACACCATGCGGATTCCCAGTCAGCTTTGATTTTGAAATTAACCAGGTATCACCCTGTCCCAAGTCCCATGTAATCTAATACATGTATTCATCGAACATGATTCACCGCTCCTTCTGGAGTACTCAGATGGTCACTGTCATCTCCTTTTGTCTTATCAAAAGAGTTAGCACTTCTCACAAGTGGTGGGAGTGGACATCTCATCATCACTTAGGCAAGTTGACTTTACCCAAGACTTACAGATAGCTTTAAGTCTCATGGTTAATTCATCTCCCAGAATGGGAGACATTTCTTTCCAAAAGGATTGATCACTTTCGTTTGACATATTCTGAACTTCCCAAAATTAAAAGGCCAACGGACGATATTGGCTGCTGTTATGGGACAAATTCTGAAGGCTGAATTTGGATAGCTAAAGGGATTTGTTTGAGGGACTGAATTTAAGTAGTATAGTCTTCAGAATTATAAGACTAATTATGTTTTACTTACTAATAATGAATTTAAGTAGCATAGTCACTCATGTTTAAAATAAGCCGTACAAAGGAAGAATATATGGATTGTAACTTCAGCAAACATATAGAAAGAGCTGAAACTATTGTGAGAATTGAAGACCATGAGACACCACAAAGTGATTCTTTCTTTTACCTTGGCTCTATAATTAGTAAGGATGGGGAGATTGATGAAGATATTGAACATAGATAAAAGCGGGATGGTTGAAGTGGAGACTTACTTCTAGAGTGCTTTATGACCGACGAATACCAACAAGTCGAAGGAAAATTTTTATAGGACAATGATTAGACCAGTTATGACCTATGCAGCAGAATGTTGGCCAATCAAGAAGCGACATATGCACAAAATGTATGTTGCAAAGATGAGAATGTTGAGGTGGATGTGTGGTAAAACTAGGAAGGATAAAATTAGTAAAAAGTGCTTTCGAGAGCATTTAAGGGTAACAAGAATAGGGGATAAAATTAGATAAACCCGTTTGAAATAAATTGGACATGCTCAACGTAGGCCGACAACATCACCAGTAAAGAAAAGTTTGGCTATGAAGGTTGATGGCCAACCAAGGGGAAGGGTTAGGCCAAAAAAAACGTGAATGGATGTAGTAAACATAGATATGAAGAAGTGTAACTTATTTGAGGATTTGACTCAAGATAGATCGGAATGGAGAAACATAATTTACATAGCCGACCCTAACATAGTTGGAACGAAGCTTGCTGATGATGATGATGAGTCACTCATGTTTAAAAGTCACAACTTACAGGTGCACATGTCTGACCTTACATCTAATTAGAATAAAATTTTAAATTAAAAAGGCTTATAAAAGTGAGCCACATACATTGCTTTGAATTTCTTCAATATCGACCAATATAATCGAATTCCAAATCTCCTAATCTGAAAACATATCCACATACCCTTAGGAAGCCCTAAGGACATGTGCCACGAGTCATAGCGGGTTATAGGGGGTAATGTATACTTTCTCAGCTAAAACCCTATGATATCGTCAAGTAGTGCAAAATATTAAATAAATACTCTTTGGCTGCCACATGGTTTAGAATTTAAACTCCTAATTACGATGAGTTTTGGCCAGAACTTCTATAACTCGAAAGAGTCACAGAGCCAGGAATTTCTTTCTATATTTATTGATTTATTAAAAATAAGTTACTTTTTGCAAAAATTTCAATAATACCCAAAGAAAAATACTAAATTTGTATATACCCCAATCATTTTTCAAGACATAACTTTCCAGAGAAAAATCGTAAATTTGTAATCATTTTTCAAGATGAAGGTGCATGATGAGTTCCCGATTGCAGTACCCCCATTACCCTATGCTAGTCACATATTAGACCTACATGGGCTTATTTTTGCTAAATTCAATCCCTCACATCATATGGCCCCATGCATTCCAATCAGCCTATTCTGTGACCAAGGTATTGTATTACATTGGATTACATTTGTGAAATATATAATTGTTTCTTCTCCCCCACAAGATGATAAAATTTCCAATTCATGTAGAGAGAGGAGAATAATAACAGCATGTTGGATCAAGAAAGGAAATTTCTCATTATCACGAATTTCGACTAAAAATATCCTTGTTGAAGGTGTTAATTATCGATTTTAAGGGGCCCAACGATTTAATTGTTAGATGGTAATAGCTATTTATAAGTATGCCAAAACTTTCATGGAGTAAACATAGGGGAATGTGATGCAAAAATTGAAGCCTCTTTGATCATAACTAAATTTTGGGTGAGTGCCCAATATGTAGGGGTAGATGAGTGTGACAGTTGGGGGTGGGGAATTGTCCATAGGCAACTCGTTTATTTGGTTGACTTGGTTGTATCATTTTCCTTATTGTAAGGGTATTGTATGAGTGAAACAATTCCAAATGTATCTTATATTCTTATTAGAAACTTTTGAGTAAAATTTTCAGAATCTATAAAATAAAGGTCACAAGGAATCAGACGAACAATTTCAAAGGGAGAAGGAGAAAAAAAAAAAAAAAAACAAAGAAAGAATCAGATGAGGAAAAGATGACTTACCTTTTTCTTAAACTGCAGGCCTGCGTGCTGGTTGAAAATATCATCTTGAAATTTCGAGCTAAAAATGTCAGCAGCAAAAGCCTAAAGAGCCAACATGAATGTCAATTGATATTGTTAATAGTGCTGCAAGCAAAAGATGGAAAATGTCACAAAAAATTATCTTTTGAGACACCTCACTCCACATATGACTGTAACAAGTAGCTTCATAACCAACAACAAGACGTGGAAAGCATGAAGCGGGGTTGCTTCCTTCTAACAATGGAATTCCTAGCATCACCTGTAAGAAATAGAGCATTTCATTTAAATGATTAAAATATTATTCTTTCTATGAAAAAAGAGTTTATTCACAAAAACTTAAAAAACAAAGGTCAAAACTAAAAATAAAAACTCAGACACATAAAACACTCAGTTTTCACCTTTGGATGAAGATGCTTGAGTAGTTCGACCATGTCAACATTTTCACTGGAATGTATAATCTGATCAAAAAGGCCTGAGAACTTGCATAAATATACTTTAAAAGAGGGCGAAGTTATATGGGGAAAAAACTATCATTCTATAATTGCCTCATCACAAAAAACTTGGAGTTAAGTATCAGATAATAACCACAAAGAGACAAGGGCATTTATCCCTTGTAGATTAAGCAGCCCTCTTTGCACATTTTAAACCCTATACCCTTCGTGATCATCCATCCAATATGCCAATATAATATCACAGAGCCAGTAATTTAGTAAATACACATGAAGAGAATGTTTTCTCACAATTCATGAGCAGTCCCATGGGTCATTTTGACATGATTTGTGTTGAAGTCCAACACGAATAAGTAACTGACAATGGACTACATGAATTTTCTTTTCTTCTATCAGTAACAAATGAAAATTCAATCCTATGAATAGATGTTTGCAAACATGGCAGTTGGCACTTCATATATTGCAAGTCATCATAACCAGATTGTAGTTGCTTCTTGACATCCTCATTCCCCTCAATTGACACAGCACTCAGAATTTTCTCATGAATGACATGAGGTGCGAACCCAACCAAATAGATGGATGATTTTGCCATTTGACCAAATGTATAATGGTCCCCCATCATTTGCAACTTATATCCATCTAACAGTCACCAACATGAAACAGATGCTAAAGTTTTTCCAATCAGACTAATCTTAGCTGTCCAATAAATAATTTAGAAATGGACAACCACACTAAAGGCCCAGTTTCTGCATTTAATTAGCACATAATTGCAGTATTGAACATCCAGTGCAGGAGTTTTTGGTTTCACACAAACAATGGTGGACATCATTTGAATGACTTGGGTCACCGAAATGTAGGCCATGGCCACACATGCGCAGTTTTGTGGGGCAAAGCTAATGGAATAATTGAATAATGAATATTTCCTCTTAAGTATCCATCACGTGGTATTTTGATGACTAAGCTAGTCTCACTGGCTCTCACAAAACCACAAGCACTTTCTGCCTCTTGACATCAGAATGTCATTTCAAATCCCATACCCGATATTAGCACATTTAGCATTGCCAACAAGCCTCACAAAATGGGAACCTCTTTTTTTTTTTTTTTTTCATTAGATGTTTAAATGGGAACCTAATTCTTTTGAGATGAACAAGTTTTTTGTTGTATTTTCAGATGCGAACATCTTCCGCACTTGTTTGCATGTCTGCATGGTAAAGATGAGATTAATCATCATGCTTGATGCTAAATGCCAAATAAGCTTCATGGGAGAATATCAAATATCACTAATAAAGACATGTCATGTGAGAGTTTGACATCCACAGAGACATCAAAATCTGAAGCTGTTTTGAAATGCGTATACCATTGTTTTATGACTCGATCAGATTTGACCTTACTTGACTTGGCTGAGCTGTCGAGACAAAATAGGCTGTTCAAGTACGATTTTGATTAAAAAAATAGGTGAGTCTTGGTAGCTTTACTCAGTTCGACAGGGTTGGAGTGTGAGTTTCAGATTTTTTTTCTAAGGAATGGCATATATGGCTGGTCCACATATATGTATTTAAATAATCACAAATCGCAACTTGCTAAGAAGAAACCACAATTCTCAATGAAGCATCTGCAGTGAGAAAGGAAGAGGGAAACCACAATTCTCAATGAAAACAAGAAGCATCTGCTCTAAGTTGCATGACCAAGGGTACATGTGTCGGAATCCTAAACTGGAGTATCAGATTCAGCAAACCTTACAACATAGAATTTGGAGTCGGCAATCGGCATAATATTTAACTGACTCTAAGTGAACAATTAATGTTAAACAAAAAAATAATATGCAAAAATGCCACTAATAAAAATGATATACAAATCTTCACTCCAAATTATCAAGCAGTAATCTTATATTCATACCAATGTCTTAGCTTCCAAAAGATGAAAAGGTGTACTAATATTTCATCAAACTGTAAAACAATGTTTCAATTACCACTAAAGGAATTCAAGAAGAATCTGACAGTGTTGTGTCCAATAAATGTTGGACACCGGCAAGTGATTCATTCCTCCATATAACATAGACTAATACTATTGTGTATACTGTACTCAAAACATATTTCAGTAACAGTAAAAGGAATCTCTTTCAATTCAGTTTGATAAAAAGGCTAAGAGGCGAAGTTTGAAAAACCCACAGTAAATATAGATTGGTCAAAGAAAAGGTATTTTTAATGAATCTCATTGCAATGCCACCACTGATAGGAATAACTTGAGTTTCTTTTTTTTCTTTTTGATAGGTAACATAAACTTGCATTAAAAGAGGAGTATATTACAAGGCAGAAGAGCTAGAAAACAAAAGGGTACAATGAAAGTGGAGTAAATTACAAGGCAGAAGAACCAGAAAACAAAAGAGTACAAAAGCATTTACCCAACCCAAAGCCCAATTACATAATAACACCCACCGATAGACTGGAGACACTCTCTACCCCATGTTTGGCTAATGCATCCACCATACAATTGGCCGATCTAACCTCACGCCTAAAGCCTACATTAATTGAAGAAGATAACTCCCAGATTTCATTAAAATAAAACTGAAATTTACAAGGGTTTGCCTTGTGGAGAGAGACTCATGCGATCACATTAGAATAGAGATATTCTAATATCTTGAGTTTTATAACCATACTGTAATACATTCTTATTAATATTGACACAAAAAAAGAATACAGATATTCTACAGCACATCACTTTCCTGGGCCAACTGGAATGCCTCTGTGAATGCTATCCTAGACTATGATTAACACCTCCATAAAAGTGGATTTAAGAATCACCACAAAATGGAAAGATGAATTATTCTAATCAGATATTTAATAGGAAAAGAACACATAACAGGTGTAAGTAATGCTGAACTCATCAATCAAAAGTTGAGAAGGATTAACCTGATCTCAATCATAAATAAATTATATAATAACTTACATAGAAGAATTTCTTGTTTTAATCTAAGGCCAGAAAAGGAATCACGCTTTCTTTTAAGCAATTCACACATTTCTTCACTAATGGGTTTGGTAATATCCTGCAAATAAAATATGCATGAATTAGTAGTTAGAAAATCAAGATATCCATAAAAAAGATGTACACATTTCATCTAGCACATCCATCAAAATTTAAAAAAACCAGAACCCATTTTCTATTCTGCAATCAAATAATACACAGATACTAGCAAATCCACTTAGACCAGGTGTAGGGCTGTCAATGATCCATTGACATATTGATGTCAACAAAAATTGGACATAATATAGCCTGATTGGGTGCTTTCCGTGGCTTAACAATACCTAGATCAGGAAACCGAACAAAGATTGCAAAGAGCAAGAAAGTAAGCGTTTATTCTTAACACCTGATGGAGAACGTCACCTGATGGAAACCAGACAACATTTTTAGAGAGATCCTTTCGTAACACCTAACCCACAAATTTGCAAGGAGAGTTTAGATTAGTAAGTGTGTATTCTTTCATTGATTTAACAAATAAATAATAGTACTTACCAATTCTCCAACAGCTGACCAGGAATTTCCACAAAATCGTCTGCACCCCGAAGCCCAGAGAATCTGGCAAATGATGCACAATTGCAGATATGATGGACCTGAAAAAAATAAAAAAAACCATTTATTCATAAAAATCATCAAATCATCATATCGGCTCCATCCTAACACATAAAGATCATCATCATCAACTCCACCAGTTTTTAACTGCCGGACACCGGTCCCCAGCCCAGGTAAAGGAGGAGGGTTGCGTTAGGTAGGTTGACAGCTGGCGTAAAATTGTCACAACCCAAACATCCTAACACATAAAGATGAATTTAAAATTTTATCTTCTCCAAATATAAATCTTAAATGGTATTTGTAGAAAGCATTGAACTTTATATACCACTGTGTAGGTAAAACGGAATAGAGACTTATATTTATTTACCATAGAGGTTGAGAGGCATTTTGTCTTCTCATGTGATTAGTTACAAAGAAGAGATTAGGGTTGACTATTCATACTATTCGAGCAAGCCCTTCTCTCTCTCTCTCTCTCTCTCTCTCTCTCTCTCTCTCTCTCTCTCTCTCTCTCTCTCTCTCTCTCTCTTCTTCTTCTTCTTCTTCTTCTTCTTCTTCTGTCTATTTTGGCCAGTCAGCACCACCAACAGTGTTCTGTAAGGATAGTTAAACCCAGATTTCCAGGATAACCATCTGGGCACTTGTTATACTTGAATAAGCTTGGTAAATGGTTATGACAATATGTGGTGTCTGTCTTAAATAGTACATCTACTATAGCGCACTTCACTCACAAAGTCATTGTGATTACACGTGGAGTAGAACTAGCAAAAACCTCAGGCCAAAAAAAAAAAAAAGAAGCTAAAACACCTTTTAAGCAGGGAAAAAAGATATGGAAAAACGGATGAGAAATTAACTCCAGAATACAGGAAAGGGATATGGAATCTAAATTATAAAGCATCAAAATATCAAATCAAATTTTCATTCTCTTTATAATTCATAAAAATGAACACAGTAAATTCTATGAAATGGAGCATTTATAATTTCTACAAGGAATTAGACTTATGGCTCAGTAGCAATCTTGCTATCAGGCCAGACGTGGTCCTGACTCCCGCTACTTCTAAATCTTGAATAACATTAAAGAGCCTCTCTCGTCCACACATTCATCCAAGCGTCAAGATCTTGTAATCTCATCAAATCGCATGATCCAATGCTTCTGAAAGAGATCATGACAGATCTGATCTACCAGGTCATCAGCACCAACAGACTCAAGAAAAGCAGGACAATCAAGTTATGAATGCAGATAAAAATCATCATTCTGGCCTGGCCCAGAAAGAAAACTGCCCCGCACTGATTAGATTCAAAAGAGAGGATGGCCAAGCTATGAATGCAAGCCTCGCAGAATATTCTCAAAACATTAAACCTAACAAAAAGACGACTATTCAGAAAATCTTGTGCCTTCATTAGGAAGTCTACAAAATCAATTACTTGAGAGTTTCAGTGTCGTTGGTCTCGAAGTAAAAATGTCAAACTTTGAGATGCTTTGCCATAAGATCAGTACAAAACTGTGAGGATGGGAGCATAACTCGCAGTCAGCTGGTGGTCGATGCATGCTAATCTGGTCAGCAGCATCAATGATCCTAACTGTAGGAATCCGTAAAATCATTGTTAGCATTCTTGATGGCATTGAAAGGAATTGGAATAACTTTTTTGGCATGGAGCCATGGACAGAATCGTTGTGGCATGCATCCAATGGGCTGAGAAACTATCTTCCAGCCAATATGAAGTGGGGGTTTGGTACTTGGGTTAGAAGAAGCCAAGAGATCAGATTAAAGCATTCCTTGGCTGGTTAAGTTAGATTTGAAACAAATGAGGCATGCTGGCCAGGCTTTTCCAAGAAGGGTACCTTGGTTGAGGAAGACATGAGTCTGGGCCATCAATTTAGTGAACACAGCATAGCAAGAAAGGTTTGGTACTACTCTGGCATCAAGTTTCCAGAGTTGAAGAAAAGTTGGTTTGGGCCTTGCATGGCACAGAGAAAAAGGGAGGAGAATTGAAAAAATTCGGGTTGTTTTGCATGGCACCACATGATATATGTATTAGTGAACTATACGATCCAAGTAGGGCAAGTAACCATAATAAAAGGATTACAACCATCCTTGAGGATAATTATAGAAATAAAATTTCTCTCTTAAGAGTACAACAGATTTATGGGTTGTCTGACTTTCCAACCCATTTGTGCCTATGTCTCTTCTTTTCACGACTTACTAAGAAACTTTGTTCCCAATGAGGAGGGAGAACCATTCTTGGAGATGGGATAGCTTTTTGGCAGATTTGGAACGCTCAGAATGATAAATATTTTAGCTCAATCCAATGTGATTAACATCGGATAAGGAAGACAATTCCAACTACGTGGTTGGAGCAACAGGCCTAGTTCATTCAATTTTGTCAATTTAGAGGTAGAAAAAGGATCAGCATCTTCTGGAGAGACCCATTGCTAGGAGATCACACAATGTTCAAATAGGTTTGCAGATAGGCTGGCCAGGAGGAGGCCTACTTCATTTTGAAGCTAGATGAAAAACTGCCTCAATTGGGGTTGTATGGCGAAGAAACTGACTTCAGATCTCCCAGCATTGGTTATCTCCCTGCATGAGGAAAGCATCATAAAGTTTTTTTTTTTCAATTTTCTTCATAAATGAATAGAGCATCTCGAAAGGAGCAAATTATTGTCTGATTCATCCAGATCAACACAATGCTTGTTGTGTTCATAATTATTATTTTTTAAATGTTAAAACTCCTGTATCAAAGTAGTGGATTCTAATATACACAGAACCATGCACTTTTCAAACGAAGCTTTCATCAAGCACACAAAAGACGGCTTGATGAGTATAACGTTGCAGTAATGACCACTTTTAGATGAGTTGGCATGCAATGATGGAGTTTCTGCAGAGGTGTTCCACATTATTTTCTATAAATTAATAAATGCAGAATGTTGAGTTCCATGGATGGTCCATTGGGTGACAAGAACAGGATGGTCCTCTCATTTGTGGTGTTTCTCGGTACAAGTCTATTTAGAACTAGAGGTTATATTGTTGTAAAGTCTTCAATGTAGTAATTCAAGTCTCACTTAAGAGTCATTTTTGGCAAGTTGAGTTGTAGGGTTGTGAGATGTACTCCACATGACTTGTTGAAAAGTTGGGTCCCACAGATCCATCATGTGATGATTCATTGACACACAAACATGGGGCAGTGCTTCACTCTGTGGTCTTTCTCAATTACAAGAACAAATTGGAGATTAATATTCTCGTTAAGTCTTTGATTTAGTAATTCAAGTCATATTTAGGATTGACAAATCTACTTGTAGGCTTATCAGATCTCCCACAATGGGCATGACAGCTACTATTTTTTTTTCATTGTTGTTGCAATCAAGGGTCATCTTCAATCCTTTGATTGTGTCAAATAATCTATTCTCTCACCATATGAAACATCTGGAACAACTAATCAAAATCATTTAGATGCATCAATACCAATATAAATAGCGATCTTACCACATGCATAAACTCATGGAAAAGAGTAACCACTTCAGCGAACCGTAATAACCCTGGGTTGCCATCTGCTTGCTTTTGAAACTGAGATGTGAGCAAAGCCACTGGCATCTAGAGATAAAGATAAATGATGTTCAATAGACAAAAATAATTAATAACTCATAGAAAGACTAAAGTTACATGTACTTTACTTAAGTGACCACAACTGTACGGTATGGAAGCATTTTTAGATAGAAAAAACCACCATCGAGATTAATGAGATATAAGATGACCCCAATTCACCATTAATGAGAAGAAAAATAAAAAACATACTCCTAAATTAATATCAATTCGCATTAAAACATTGAGGCATAAGACTACGGATGGAAAATATACAAAAAGCTTATAATCCATTTAATTAGTAAATATAAAGCAACTTGAGCGATGACGGAACTGATTAGTATGGAAGTAAATTTAATATAAAAAAAAAAAAAAGAAGAATCCCCTCTTAGATTGATGTGAAATAAGTGAAATAATAGTCCTGCAGACTCCCATATGGAAGGAGAAGTACATTTCAGTTTACTCTTTCTCAAGAACTCAACTTCTAGCAATAGTTTTTGTATAGGAAAAAACATGATCTTCCTCCTTTTGTCTTTAATTGATAAACTAAGCATTCAGTTCCAGATTTTCAGGATCTTCTTCCACCTTTTTTTTGTACACTCTAAGCGTCTTTGTCCAGCTCCACCTCTTCCAATAATCTCCCATAGTTTCTAGTCAAAAGAACTTCTTCAATTTACTATTAGGCCCTTTGCTGCCACACCAACAATACACTGTGCAATCCTAAACAGTCTAGACCATAACAAAGTAAGAAACCAGAAGATACTCCGAAAATGAAAGTTACCTGGCGTGCACCATTTGAATAGGTGCATCCATTTTGAAGAGCTATAACGCAGGTGTGACCATATTTTCCTTCTCTGCTTACATAATAAACATGTCATTTCCTTGTACAATAGGAAGTGAGTGTTCCAGGAAAAACAAGCTAAAGAAATATCAAGAAGCTGACCTGGCATATATATCAAGATAAAAATAACCCAACAGCTCATTAGAACTGTCCAAAGCTGAAAACAGGCGAACATCTCTGTGCCAAACATCTGCTTCTTCAATTTCCACAAATCTAAGGCCTGGATAAGCCAAAAGGAAATAGTAATGTCTGATACGAGAGGGATAAATAAACCCAAGAAAAAAAAAAAACAAATGATAGTTCTGTCTAATATATATGATTAATAATAATAACCGGTTAACAAACAACCACTGTAAAGTTAGCATCAAACTCAAGAATCATATTATTACCAAAAAGATCTTGGCATATCTGGAAAATCCCAGACAGAACCAAGCTGACTGGAAAGTATTGTTTAACAGCTCCAAGATCTAGCCCAAGCTTCCGCTCTTCTGCCCTTCTCATATAGTACAATAGGTCTTCAACTCCAAAATTTGAATCTCCTTCCTCCTTTTTCTAAAATTCCAGAATTATAATAAGATATAACTTAAACAAAACAATACAGTTTTTTCATGGGTAAACAAACAGTACAGTACATACAATGACGGTAAGTCAGAACTGACCTTCAAGTCGTTCAGCATACTAAGTTCTCTAGCAGCCACCTCTGTCAAATGAATGGAGACATCTTCCAAAAATTCAAACACCTTAAGAAAAAAACCCATTAAATATTGGCATAATGCCGCAGGCAATATAAGACAGGTTGTGGGCAAGGGAGAAACGAAGGCATTTAAATTAACAACAAAAAGCAATGAAATGTAGATCCTTTCCTAAAAAAAATTGCAAATGATGCTGTTGAAAACTTCAAATGGTTTCATAATTTCAGGGATGGCAATTGGTGGGAAAAAATGACTTGAATACATAGATGGACACGTCACAGAACCATCTATTGATGATCCAAAATATAGTGAACTGGAAGAAGCGGGGATTTTAATGATGAATTGGATCCTTAGTTATCTGGATGATGCAACAGCAGCTAGCTTCCGATATTATAGAACAGCTAAAGAATTGAGGGGATTCCATTTCTACAAACTATGCACATAAGAAGAATAATGTCAGAACTTATCAGTTGACAAGGGACTTGACACGGTTCAGACAGTGTAGCTTGTCTTTAGGTGATTACCATGCCCAACTCAGGAGGATGTGGCGTGAATCTATGTTGACCCACACGTCCATGTTGCGCAAAGGAACAAAAGGAAGAGTCAGAAGCCCAATTTATACTTGAGCAACTAGGGGGTACAAATCTGGACTGTGCGCACAGATTCTGATTCTTGATCTGCCCCTACCTTCAGGAAATGTTCACCCTCCCACAGTAACGAAGAGAGTAGAAAACAAGTAACATTGTCCAAACCTCCTACAATGACACATGACCATTCCACTTTGGCTTGCACTACTGTTGGGGGGATCATGGTAATGGTGGTTATGACGGGTCGTGGTGGGCTGTCCACTGCTGTAAAAGATAAGCTTTATTTCATGCCCTGGGCCTATACTTGGCACGCCTGGTAGACACATTGGGATTTGGTTGGCCAGCCTCATAGGCCCATTCAGCTGAATCAGAAAAATCCAATGATATAGCCCCTGATAGTGATGGGACGACTACTAAATGAGTACAGAAAGTGAAGAGATCTCAATGCTCCATCAAAGAGTTCAGCATTGGAAAGTGCGACTTCATCTCCCTCTATGGATATGGCCACATATGTGTTGCACCATTTGCATCTTTGATGCAGCCCCAATCAAAGGAAAAACAGGCTGCAACGCTAAACTTAATTGCTGCCTTTCTATACTACAACTAGAGAAAACAACAAGAAGGAGAAGAGAAACAAGTGCCAAAACAGACACCTGTGTAGATCTTAGTTGCAGGCTCAACTCATCAATCTTCATAGAAAATACAAAAGCCAAAGAGGGCTAATTTCAGTAAATGAAAAAATCATCCAGCAGTTCTATTTCTGGCGGCCTGTGTGATTGCAGTCTTTATTGAGAAATCAATAAAGGAAACCCTAATAATACATTGATGCTAGGAGCCTATTCTCTTCTATAATTTAGAATTCTACATTACCAATGAGCCCTAAACTTTAAAAAGAACCGGAAAGAATAAAAATAAAAGAAAGTAAAGGAATTGCACGAGATGCACTATTGGACCTGGCCTCCTGGATTGTTTGCTACGGGCTGGCAGCTGGGCCGAAACGGTATGGCCCATAACTTGCAGAAATTTAGATATCAGTCTAAATTAAGGGACTGTATTATCAAAATAGTCCATACAATGTATAGTTTGGAACTGTTTTAGGGCCCAGTTGGCCCAGTTGGAATAGTACTATACTACCATACTCATAATTCAGAAATTTAACAATGCATCAAACAAACTACCATACACCCTACTCAGAAGTCCCTTTACTTCATAAACTGAAAATTCAAGTGAAAAGTGCCCATATTTCCTGACTTCATCCATTATTATGGTTGACTTAAATAGTATCACAAGAAAAAGAAAAGATGAAGAGGCTCAGAAAAAAGGGAGAACAAGAGAAGAAAAAAGGGGGGAAAAGAAAAAGGAAGACGAGACTGTAACAGTGGACTGCGATGGTAGACTATAACAGCCAGTTGACTGCACAGGAAAGCAACAAATAATAGAGAATACTAAGATTGGGTTTTTTTAGATGAATATTTCTATTTATATTAGGATTATATTAAATTTGATTTATATGTGATCAAGATTAGGTTAGATTATAGTTATGATGTGATCAGAGTTAGCTTAAACAAGGTTTTCGTTATTGTACTCTATTAAAAGCCATTGGCCATTCCCAATGACTCAAGGTCGATTTTGTGATATCTAGTCCTTCGAATGTTATCATGTATCAGCAGATCCAGGATATCTAATCTTTGACAGGATTTAAGTTAGATTAGACTAGATTGATGATGTGATTAGGACTAGGTTAGATTCTAGTTATGATGTAATTAAAGTTATCTTATGACTAGGTTTATTGTACTCTATAATAGCCCGGCTATTCTTAACTAAATACAACAGTCTCATTGATTGGTGCAATTTTGTCTTTCCACTATCTTTGTAGTGTTAAACGCCTACAGTTGTGCTAATGGCTTTGTTGTATGCTAGACCAAGAAGAAACCTCTACAGCAAAGACCATTTAAAGATATTTCAATTTATACCAGTATTCTAATGAGCAGCAGATTATTAAATGCTACTTTGAAAACTGGGAAGGGTTTGAAAACTGGGAAGGGAATCCCATTCAAGGACCATATAAAATATCACAAACCTTCGCGGGTGTTTTTGCCATTCTAGGTTCAACAGCATAATCAGCATAGTTGGAATAGCCAAGCAACCGAGCAAGTTTATGGCGTAAATGGATCTGAAAAAGAAACAAAAGTATCAGTGTCAACCTAGTTTGCAAGTACTGGAAAAAAAAAATGTTGTCAAAATAACATGACCATGTGTAACGTCCATCAACAGGCAATCAGGGACAGAAGGTACGGATATGATTCTTTATTGTCATCCAGTATTACAGGCATAAGATTCTATATCTCACTATTCATCCACTAGCATTTTGGCAGTTGCCATGCACATCATACAAGCATTGGTAACAGTCAACATTATTTCATAGGTGTATCTTATTTTGGGTGTGGGACCATGGAAGCTCCATTTTCTACTCTAGGAAACTAATTTTCTATCTAAACAAATTGATGCCGTGTTCTAGAATGTTAGGAGATTGGTTAATGGAATGGCGGACTCCTGGGCCAAGGAAGGGGTGGCAAGATAAATATCTCTGTTTGATGCGCCATTTTGTAGCCTTTTTTATAACAATTTTGTAGCCTTTCTATTGCTTTAATATATAGTATATTACTTATATACCTACATTGTTCTTTTGCCTTCTCTTGTCCCGCCTGTTTGGTTCTTATATATGTTACTCTTTTTAATTTTTTAATATTATTACCATCACTCATCATTAAAATAAAAAATAAAAAATAAAAAAACTGCCTTTCAAGTGAAGGGTAACAGAGGAATGCATCTCTAAGAAAAATAAAAGAAATATTGCTATGTAGCATATGCAATCGTAATCATAATCTAACAGCCTTAAACAAGTATCATAAAACTATGTATTATGCATTTTCTAACTTTTAGATAAGCACGTCCATATCTTACAATATATAAGAGATAAGAGAGGGAGAGTGCTAATACAATAAATATTATAGAAGAGATAAGAGAAGGAGAAAGCTAATACAATAAATTTTATAGGGACATTCTATTGGCACACAGGAAAAAAATCTTCACACACATAATTTTAAAAAAAAAATTGCCTAAACTACCCTCCTCCCTCTCCCTCTCCCTCTCCCTTCCCCATGGCCCAGTCACCCCACCCCCTCCAAGTACCCAGTCCCTTCCCCCTTCCGCCCTCCTCCCCGTACCCAGCCCATTCACCCCATTCCCTCTCGTGGAGAAGGAGGGGAAAGAGAAAAAGAAGAAAGAAAGAAAGAAAGAACAGAGAGAATGAGATGGGTAGGGGGGGCCTGATTCACGTGGTAGCAAGGAGATGGGAGAGAGAGAAAACGAAAGAAAGAGAGAAACATAGAGAGGGAAAATGGGGGAAATAGAGAGAGAGAGAGAGAGAGAGAGAGAGAGAGAGAGAAAGAGGAGAGCTTGGTGGTGGCCGGCGGTGGTGCTCGTTGTCGCCAATGACGACGGTGAAGGCGCGGTGACATGGGACAGCAAGGGGGAGTGAGAGAGGACGGAAGAGAAAGGGGAAAATGAGAGAGAGATGGGGCGGTAGTGAAGTGGAGGGGAAGAAGGGGGGGTCGGGTGGTGGCGGTGGCAATCACCGAAGGTGGTGGCAGTGGCAATTGACGGCAGCGGCAACAGCGTTCGGTGGCAGCAGGAGGCGTGAGGCAGAAGAAGAAGAAGAAGGGAGGGAGAGGAAATAGGGGGGGGGGGGAAGCGGCTGGGGCTGCCGCTGCCGGCTGGTCTCCCTCCCAGCTGGCGACTGGGAGGGGAGAGGGAGGATGGTGGAAGGGGGAAGGGGGCAGTGGGAAGGGTAGTTTAGGCGATGTTTTTTTTTTAAAAAAAAATTGTGTGTGAAGAGGTTTTCTTGTGTGCTAGTGGAATGTCCCAATTTTATATAAGGGAAGAGCACCTACATGGGGGGAGACAGCCAAATATGTTGTTTAGGAATGAAAAAATGGAGTTTTCTTTCTTTTTCTTCGTCTTCCTCTTCTTCTACTTCTTTTTCTTTTTGTTTTTTTGTTTTTTTTTTTGGCATTCTTCTTATGAATTAAACTCTGTATTAGTCACTAGAAATATTTATTTTGCTACTATGCCCTTGAGTTATTCTGAGATACCATAGCTTCCTTTTATTCGTATGGAACTTTATCAAAACCACTCAGCCTAGTGAGCGAAGAATAGTCAACTCCACAGAATCTTTGGCTCACTTGGTGAGTTTTTGGCCAGTCCCTATATGTTACTGGTGAATCAATTCAACTCAGCGAACCAAGCCTTGTCGGGTTGTGTTTTTGGACAATGACTGTAAACTTAAAATAGATTAAGAGGCGCAATAATAATACAGGATGAGATGCAATCTGCAGAAAAAACACTTCCAAATCATGATTTCTGATATCAAGACTCCAGATTCACTACATCCAATACTACAGTAAGTCATCGAATTAAGAAAAGAATTGCAGAAATCAATAAATTAAAATAGCTTTAGAAATAAGTTATTTCCTTATTACAAATAAATAAGCTCACAAAGGAACATTCTCTTAAAGGGAACATTACCAGGCTTTCTAAGATGTGCAAATTATCTTTTCCACATCTTTGACCTTGTGCCACTGCAACTGTCTTCCTGGTGGTTCCTACCTTCATTACATCAAAGCAATCTGAGAAAGTGGACAAACAAGATGTACTCCACTTAAACTTCAAAGTGATTTTTCTTTTTCTTTTTTTCTAAAAGGACAATAAAAATAAGAGCAATGATGAAGCTTTTGACTTATGATATAACAAAATGAGATTGCATTGATTTTAAGGAAACAAAGTAATGAAACAGCAATAATTGGAAAATTATACTTCGATAGGAATGTATTTGAAGAAAGTACATTGTTTACATACATTCAGCACAAATATACACAAACTGGAGCAAACAGTTTTCGTCATAGGTATGTAGCATACACATTTTTGTTGGAATGATGCCATTACTAGATCATAGCTATGTAATGTGTGCATTTCTTTTCTAACTTAGTCAGAACAATACCACAACTGACCATAAGTGTCGGAAATTGTAAAACATTAGACAACCAACTCCAGCAGTTTTCACCAGTCTTTTGGCCTTTTCCAAGCACAATACATTACATTACAGGCACAGCTCCTCAATTATTTTCTAATTCTTCAATTCTGCTGTGATCTTTATAAATGTTTATTTCATAAATCAAATCTGTTAAGCCAACTTTGCTAAGTATTCAAGAAAATCCGATATTGTCAACTCAGCATACTTCTGGACAAGTTATCCAAATTTGTGAGCACTATTACATGTTATACCAAATTTTTTTATGATGACAAATTAGCTAATCAATCAACAAATATTATAGTACTTTGAATGCTATACCATCCAATTGAATCAAGCAAAAACCATGCACTTCAAGTCCAAATAGTACAGGGATAGTTATCCAGGAAGACTTAAGTACGGTGGATTCTCAAAAACATAAATTGTTGAGATACTTGCATTGGAAAAGGGGGGAAAAACATGTATGTTAGCTACTCAAATACAAGAACAAAATTATTAAGGGCTATTCAATTAGAAACTTATAAGTGTCCTGATGTGCAACATGGATAAGAGTGTCCTTGTTACCAGCAAACCTTTGGGGAGTGGAGTGGGGGAGCATTGATGCACATAAATCTGCCAAGGCCAGCAAACTGAGAAAGACTTACCTTGCAATGCTCTAGTATTGGAGCAGTGTGCTGACTCCTAAGTGTAATCTTCAATTTACCATTGTCAGCTCTGTCTAAGCTCTGGATAAAATTAGATTAATTAGTCAATTATCAGAAAATAAATTAACAGAGAATCAAGAATAAGACATGCGTAACAAATATAAAATAAAAATAGAGAGAAAAAAAGAGACAATATTAATTGTTCAGGTGCAGATCAAAGCAAATATATAATTTTTTATAAACCAAAGCAAATATATAATTACAAACAATGTACACAAAATGACATGTAAATCACTTCACCACCAAGACCAAAATGCCTAGACGGGCATAGTCCATTACTACACACAACTTGCCCTGAAGAAAGTAAATAAAGTGAGTGCAAATCCGGATATTTCACTTTATTAGGAATAATACCAATAGATATCTTGCATCGGAAAAGGGGGAAAAACACTAAACTCAAACAGATAATCTAGGGATAATGTAATTATCTATCTAATTCTAATCAAGCCATAACTGATCTTAACAGGTTATCCTCATAATGTTAACAGATTATTCAAACATAATGAAACATCTTGTAAATCTCTGTTGACAAAAACATACAAACTAAAATGTACGGATATGAATAAGCAAATAGAATAGGCCTAAACATAATTTTAAATTTAACAAACAAATACATCTCTCAAACAAATTAATATAAGGAATAAACAAAACTAACCTTAATGAACTCCTGAGGCAGCCCAACCAGCTCAAACTCACTTAAGTAAAGAACACTATCATCCTCATTTAGATTTTGAATATATCGCATACTAAGATCATCAATTTCAGTTCTCAACCGTTCGACTTCTTCCCTCTTGCTTAAGGAAAGACTCATTCCATTCCGTTCAAAATCTCTAACCTGTCATTTTGAACAAAAAATAATTATTGTATAACTCTGAGAAGCATGACATGGATTCCCATTTTCCATATCAGACCAATAAAGATGCATTTGATTGGAAGGACCATATTTTTTCTATTCTAATTAGCACTATGAGTTTAATACAGTGCATTTTCTACAAGTTTCCATTTATATTCTTTTATGAATAGCTCACACAAAGAGTGATGTTGGACAAATGTGGTAGATTCTATCAAAGGAATAGGTAGCATATAGGGAGCCCAACCAGCTAAAGAAAGGTTTGTTCAGCAGCCTGGCATATATAATCCACCAGACCTTGACCAGACAGAAAGCCCATTGAACTGATTTTGGTAAATGGAGAACCCACAAACACCCCTTTCATCTAGTGGGGTGCACTCTATGCCACACGTCCTCTTTCACAATTTTGTTAAATTCATCTCTGAAATCTCTCATCATGCTTACAACTTCTTGTACAAATTAGTAATTACCCATTCGATCTGCCATTTCTTTAGGTATGTATGGTACATGTCTGTAATATATACTCCATTTGCATCTCTGCTTATCGATGTGGTTCCAACAACAGGAAGCACCATTCTAGACCTCCTCGGGTTTCTCTCTATTTTGATGCCCCATCTCTTATATCTATAAAATTTAGGCCATCATAAAGCTGGCATCTAACTAAGTCATCCTCTGAAGGAAATGGTATGGAATAACCCTTCATCTCGTATCCATGTCCACAGATGCTTATCATAGACTGGAACCTATGCATCTTTCTTTCCTGAATGAATCTCAAGACAGGCATATGGATCCAACAACAAGAATAGTGCACCTCTAATCATTAAAATCAATCTTTTTTTTTTAATGTTCTAATCATTAAAAGCAATCAAAACACAGATATGGAAATAAAAGGACTATGTTCATATTTGCACTCATACACGATTGCATTTTATGGACCAAAAGATGCAAAATGATTTTTTTTTAATTAAAAAAAATTACGAACTAATTTAAAAGAATAAATAAATTGTTTAAAATTAAGAAACTGTCTTTGGGAATTTACTGAAACCGAAGTATTGTCATATATGCAATAGATCAGTCTTTCATCCTAATTTACCAGATCTAACAGAGAAATCTCCAAAAGTACGGTGTCAATGTTATCATATGACATACCAAACACTGTACATAATGCTTGTTTTCTGGGCTTATCCATTCCCCTCTTGCAGCAACAGCTTTGACGACACGATACACATCCTCACGCTTGCTGATCACCTTGCATGAAATAAACAACTGTTACACTATAAATGCAACCAAATAAATTTTAAGGTAACCCACTCCTAAATACAGTAAAAAAAATATAAACTAGTCTTTCCATATTCATTTCAGGGAACAAGTATGTAACTTGGGACCAGACCATTATTCTCAATAGCTGTGACACAGAGAAGCTCCATTGAAGCCACAAGAACAACCAAAACCATAAATTTGCTAAATAAAATATCACAATTAAATTACTAAGTACATTAATATAAAAGGAATTGTTGTAAAAAATTTAAAAAAAAAAAAAAAAAAAAAACCTCGAGCATAAAATGTAATGTCATTTACAAACCCATTCGCATCTTTTGTGTTACACATCAGGCATAAATGAGGTGCAAAAAATGGGGTGTATGGATTAAAATAGCAGCCGCTATGTAGTGTAGCTGCCACTACGTTAAATTGAATTTATCGCCACTCTCACTTGTAGCGGCTGCCACGAAGGCATGGCGTCCTGCATTGACAGCTACTTTTAATCTTCTTTATAACACAGAAAAGGGCTTCTTTCTTCTCTTCTTCTCTCCAAACAACAGTTTTGCACACCCCTTCTAACCTTACATGCTTTAAGAAATTTAAAAAAAAAAAAAAAAGACAAGATCTCAATGGCTGTTTTGTAGGTATATCCTAGTAGACACCTCCTTAGGTATTAGTAAAGGTATTCTTTTATCAACTCTCAACAAAAGTAACATTGTTTATTTTGATGAAAGTTAATTCGCCATTAGTGTTCGGCCTTTAAACTTTATTTGAACATTACGTTATAATTTATATATCTAATGTAATACACAATTGTGCTAAATTGCTTATTTGAATTATGAATCCAAAAATGCATAATAGTTTCTAACTTCGTATAGCTAACCAACATGAATACATATGAAAACAATTGATCAATACCGTTATTTTATAATCATCCCGCGATACAAGACCTCCATGCACTGAGGAGCCATCACGCTTTGAATAAAAACATCAAATTTTAACATTTTCTAATATTCTAGAGTATTGAATTTTTCTGGCAACTTTTTTTTATTCACACCACTACACTCCATCGCAACAACTATTACGTGCCACCTATTACGTAGCATTTTGGCCTCCGACCGCTACTCCTACCTCAACCACTATTTTGATTCTTGTAGAGTGTAAATGAGGCCATTTTCATATTCAAACTTCCACACTTGAAAAGGTGTGAAACGTTTTCTAAATAAGGAAAACTGACGAGGGTTTTCGCAATTTTCAAAAATAAGTAAAACTATATATGTGAAGGGTTGTCTAACCCTAAAGGAATAACAGCCATAACTCTCCCCTTCCAAATTCTCTCTCTTCTGCTTGTTCTTTCTTTTAAAGGTTTTCTAGGCCTTTGAGGGGAAAAAAAAAAAATAGAAACATTTTTTAATGGTAAAAAAAAACTAGAACTCTTATTACGGATGTTTTATCATGGTATCAGAGTAGACATGCAAGGTAGCACGAGGCTACCAAATGACAGACCCTAGGGGTTTGGATTGGCGAAAAAAATGAGATATTTAAGTGGTTTAGATTAGCCAAACATAGCAAAGGTCATCAGTTCTTCAAGCGAGTTCACCAAGTTTGATTTTTGTTGCCTTGGATCAATTATTTGCTCCAACCCTCATCAATTTCCATCATCTAAAGAAGACATGATGAATAATGTGTTATTACAAAGGAGAAAACAGGTCATACAGTGGATTTCATCATTGACTGAATGTTGACCTTGAATTTGAATGTTTGATAGCCAAAAACAGGTACCTTCCTTCATTTGTCTGTTATCAAAAGAGGAGATAAAGACTACCTAGGGTTTGTGGGAACCCTGTAGAAGATTTTTGGGTTCAGATCTGGTGACGTCATAACCCTAAGGCCGAATTCAGAACCTATACTTGCTGATGTCAGTATCTAGGCGCCACTGGTGGCCTAGCTTTTGTAAGGAAAGTTGCGACAACCCCTTCTATGCAGGTTGGGTATTCAAGACCATTTTTCTCTGATTGATTTGTAAAGAGAAAAACCTATTGTTGCGCTTGGGAGTTTAAACATCTAATGTCATCGGTTTGACCTGTGAGTTAGGGTTTGTTCAAATTATATCATAAACATACTGTTTTTAGTTTGTTTGGAAGTTATTTTGAGGACTGTTGTTTCTTTTTTTTCTTTTTTTTTTTCTTTTTTTTTTTCAATAAAGAGTTCCTGGCTCAAGGGCTTGACATGGAAACCAAGCAAGAGAGAGAAAATGCAATCAGTTCCTCATCTAGATCAATAGGGAATTAATGTAATTAGTACCTCATCTAGATCAATAGGGAACTTAACCCCTAATGAAAAACTCACAGTTTAATTGTTTAACAGTAAAAAAATTATAATCAATGGTCATATTCAGCCGAATTGGCTCTTGGTGGAATTCTTAGTTTAGGGTACATTGATGGAACTATTCAGGAAACGTCCAAGAGTGACTCCCAGATATCCTGTTAGGATTTTTAGTGTTGGCTAATTTCATTGGTTGGACAAAACTCTGGGTCTCTTGAGTTGTAATTTGTCTTAGAAAAAATCTCTGAAGATAGAAGATTGGAAGGACTCAAAAAGCTGAAGAAAACATGCACATGCTGAATTTTCGGATCAACCAGCAAAGGGTCCACTCGAGCGATCGTTCCATTCGCTCGAGCGAAGTCAAGATTAAAAGCCCAAATGCCTGACAGAAGAAATATTTCGCTGAGACAGAACCTCATTCGCTCGAGCGGATGATAGGTTCGCTCGAGAGAACTGGTGCGCAGATTTTGGAAAAGTCTCCTAATCCTAATTTTAGTAGTGTTTCCTTTGAGACTATGTTCCCCAATTTGAGTCTTACTTGTGCACTAAGTCTTGGGCACGAATTTGGGGCTATATATAAGGTGTTTCTCTCAACCCTAGAGGTCACCACAGAGACCACCACTACTCTCATTAATCTGAGTCAGAGATATCTTAGAGAGAGTTTATTCTCTAGAACTTTTGAGAGATTGTTCTGAAGGGCTGCTCTAGAAGGTCATTGCTGCTTCTACCTTTCTTGTAGAAGATTGATTATCAAAGTGCTAGGAGATCAAGTAAGGAGAATTGGGCACGGTGGAAGTCGTGTCAGTGGATTCTTTGCAAGAATAACTACAGTCCTTAGGTCGAGGTACAGACTGAGGTAAAGGAGCTTGTGAGTATATCTTGTAACTGTTCGTGAACTCTTGATTTCTAGTTCGTAGTTTTTCTCCCTGGATAGGGTTTCCACGTTAAATATTGTGTTTGCCTTCTTGTGGTATGTGATTGGTAGATAGCTAGTTCTTTATTATCTAATTAGTTTATTTCCGCTGCATTGTTTGATTAAATTAAGAACTAGTAATCCATTCTAATATCACCTAAAGGGAATTTTCATATCTCAAATGGAAGGCAGAGATATGCTAATCATTAATTGCAACCTTCAACTCTATGGAAAACAATATATCAAGAAGCTTTCATTATTGCAAGAAAACAAAAGAGTGACTCGCAGATATCCTAAATGGAAAGCAGAAACATGCCAGTCATTAATTGGATCCTCTTTGCTTGCCTTGATTGCAATTTTGATTTTCTAGAACACTCACATTTGTACTCTCTCTCTCTCTCTCTCTCTCTCTATATATATATATATATATACATAGAGCTACAGTATGCATAACTGTAATAAAAATAATAATAAAATGCAACACCTGCACATCAGAAGATGAGCATCAATTCTTCTCTCAGCCTCGGCACTGGCCTTCCTCACATCATCAAAAGGGGATACCATCTTTTGGAATGCACATGATTGAACCAATGGGAACTGTTGTGCCTCTAATTCAGCTAATGGCTGGATAACATTCATATATGTGGCCTGCAGAGCATGTTATATTAGAGGTTAAGTAATTGATTATCCATGAGTGCATAATGGTAACCATGAAAAGTTCAACAAGAAAACAGATTAATAGATTATATAGGTAATGTCACAATTAACCATAAACTAGACAGGTGATCTACATTGTGAATCACAAAAGTAATGCAAAATGCAATTGAATTAGATTTTTATAATCATTAGTCATTAACAGGAAGGTTATGGCGAAGGAAAGTACATCACATCACAGATTGAATCAAAGAGAATTAATTCAAGATAGCCCGAACAGATAACTCAAGAAAAAGCATATCAAACTTATCAAGGCGACAAGCAAATTATAAACTGTCATGTGTCTGAGAATATCCTTGAAGGTAATTCCATTGAAATCCTATACAGCCCGGAGCCCATCAAGAAATATCAACTTTAATTTCCTTCACCACATGGACAGATGAAAGAATTCTCAAAAATTCTCTTGTTCATTTCTTTCCGTAGCTCCCAAATGCTGCAGTTCAAGCCCAAGGCCCACTTGCATAAAAGAGAAGGTCCAATGACCCTGGTTGACCAGTATTGTTTAAGTAGAGGGCCCCATTTTTCTCACTAGAAGTGACAACAAGTCATATGCATGTGTGAGAGAGATAAGCTTGATATGGAGATTGACCTATGTTCTTTCCTTCCCCCTTCCTCTGCATTATTAGATGCCAAAGCAAGGTCGCAGGGATTTTAAATTTCAGTTTTTCTTTGTTGGTGTTTTGGTGATTTTAATTAGCTGACCCGATTCCAATATGTTCAGCTCCTTTCAATTTTTTCAGAAACTTTTTTCTATCTTTGTGTACAATACCATTACTGATTCTAACAACTATTAGCTCTCTCATCTCTAGCATATGGTGAGTAAATGGAAGAGTGCAGAGAAAGTTACTGCAGTAAAGATATGAGATATTTTTGTTCATTTTATAACAATTCAGCTCTTTTGAAGTAACTGCCAGTCAAAATAAGGAATACATACAGATATCATCACGCAAAAGAAGATACAACATTGATGTGTTAAAAATAAAAAGGTCTCAACATCAATATCCTGTATAGGACATAGCACAAATATCAAATACCACCATGACAAGTTAAAAATGATAAATGCAAAACATAGAAGACACTTCCATCATCCGCCAGATGCCAGACTTGATACAACCTATCAGCACTTAGAACTTTCATTTATGATTACCCAAAATGCTAGACTTCCTTAAAACATGAAAAATGATCTTTGCAAAAAAAAAAAAAAAAAAAATTACTTGAAATTCCAACAAAAATGATGAGCAAGCCTTGCACGCATAAAAGAAAAGAACGATGGAGGATGGGAATTGGCAAATACTTTGTTAAGGGGAACTGAAGCTACAGCATCATGAACCGCTTTAGATTTAGCAATGACATTGTCGGATAACTTGAGAACTTCAGATGGCGAAAGATTAACCTGAACAACTAGTCCAGGTAGCTCTGCAGCAATGAAATAAAGTATGATATAAAAAAAGAAACATCAATATCTTATTTGTATTGATATCATTACGGTGTGTGCTTCAGAAAACCATAGCATCCAAAAAGGCATTTCTATCAAGTGGGCTGGTGTGGTTATAAGGCTTTGAGCCATATGGAATACAAATGTTTCAGAAACATGAAACAAATAAAAATATCATCTTTCATCAATGTCATGTTTGTACGCAACAGGTTCCACATGTGATTTCATTCTCTGTGATAAACAGAAACCAAAGATTTCATTTTCTCCATGGTTATCATTTTCCATTGTTTGGTTCTATAGAACATTTTCCACAGTGAAATGAGGCACTCTTCTTTTATCTTGGGTCCGAATCTGCTCTCCCCAGAACAAATAATGAAGATTGCTTTCACCCCAGAAAACAAAATCCCAGAAAAACCTTGAAATCAAACAACAAAAAATCATTCTCCCCCAAAAACCCAATCTTCCTTTTCCACAGAAAAATGATTTCCACATAACAAGATACTCTCTCACGATTATAAAAAAAAAAGAGATCAAAACATGAGCTTTTCACCAAAATGCAAGATCCAAATCCTCACAGAAACAGTTGGAATAACCCGATTTAGACGATGTAAGTTGCAGACAACTCACCCAAGTTTTGTTCTTTTTCCATGTAATTTGATTTACATGGTTATGTTTTTCATATTCTTTTGTACCTTTGGTGTTCTTCTTCTTCTTCTTGTTTCTATGGGAGTTGATTGCAGTGAGAAGGAGATTAAGGGCTAAAGCAGCAGCAACAGCAGCTCCTGCAAAGGCGATGACTTTCCTCTCTCTCTTTTCCTTGGCCATTGTTTGCCAAACACCGAAATGGGAGGGAAATGTTCGATGAGAGCAAAGAAAAGCAAAGGGTTCCGGACAAGACAGTATGACAGTAGAGAAAATTACCCGGGAGATAACTGTGCGTTTGCTACCATCTTATGCATGCTGTGGGGATTTTTTCTATTTTATGGTAATTTCACTTGGGCCCAACCTGGACCAGGCTGGCATTGGGCTGGGTTTGGGCCTTGGGTATTGGTGTTTGGACCCATGCTGAATTTAAAATATGGGCCCAATTAGCATTTGGGTCGGGCTTGGATTGAGTGGTAAAAAGACTCGCCTAGTTTGACGTCTTTACTCTTGCTGTAACAGAGTCATCTAAAATCGAGCAAAAAAAGAGGGGTTAAAGCCCTTATTTTCATATGTCCAGAAAAGGAGCATTTTATTTTAAGAGAATTTGCTTTTACTTTCTTAAAGCGAATGGAGGGTAGAATCGTGTGTCAAACTTTTTTAATTTTCTAAACATATCTTGCTGCTTTAAACATTTAATCAAATAGAGGTTGGAAACGAATAATGGTATAATATTACAATAATTTCATATTGGGAAAGCTCATGAATTTCAAACCTATGGACACAATAGGGTTTTGAGCTTGGAAAAATCAACCCTAAAAAGGTGCTATTTACCTTTTTTCAATTAAACCACTCATTTAATGGATGGCTTATTAATGGGAGTAGATTGAGGCTTAAGGAATGAGAATCATCCCCCAGTAGTGACCGTATGACCAGTAAATCTGACCTAACCTATTCCAAATCTGGTTGGGCATTTTGCATTGTTTGATTTTTTTAGCCTTGTCCAAATATTTCCAAATGATATTACTACATTGGGCCAACTTGTAGTCCTTAACTAAGGCAAGTCATGAGCATATGTAAACATATTTCAACGAGCGGGACTCATATATTTACAAAATAGTATTTTCTTGACCATTTTGGCCTTGAATATATATATATATGTATATGTATATACGGATAATGCATAAACATGTAAAATTCCACTCAGAAATTAAAGTAGTTAGGACATTGTGAATTTGTGAGATCCAGGTTGCATAAAATTCCCAAGCAGGAGTTCTGTTATGAAAGAAAAAGAGAATTTAGGAATATTTCAATAGCATTTTGGAATTCCTGCATCTAAAATTCTGTAAACTTTTACAAACATGAACATAAAAAATTCATGCAAAGAAATAGGGCCTTAGGCCCATTAATTCAAGCTCATTATTAATGCTTAAGTGAGTGCATGCATAAGAATGACTCCTTACTTGGGTGGTAAGAGGCAGCACTTGTTGGTAAGAGGCACTTATTCTTACCTCTCAGTCTGAAATTTAAACCCCGAGTATGTCACATCTTTTCGCTTTTATGATTTTTATTTCCGCATATGCGGGGTTCCTTTCCACTTGAGTAGGCTGCCTTTTCATATATATATATATATATACATGCGAGCTCTCTCTTGCTTCCCAATCTCCTTGGGTGGGGTACCAAAAAGAAAGTGAGTGCATACATGCCATTCATAGTGATCAACCTAATCCGAACCATTGCCAACAATAGTTGAATACCATGTAAAACCCCCAAACCCCCTTTTTTGTTTTTGACAGTTTGAATTGGTTGAAAAGACATTGGAAAGTAGGTTTTCATCCACCGTGATTCATGAACGATGGTCGAAATCATAAATAACATTAATATGGTCGAGGCACAGATGTAAGCTTTGAAACCCCAATCCAATCATTCTAGAGGGAAAGACAACTTTTTTCTCCTATTGGTAACAAAAAGGTGTATGAAAATTAGCATATTATGGATAAGGCAATCTACCAATCACTGCAAGTGCAATCTACCATGGAAGATCCAGGCTCATTACTTAAACCAACATACCATCCAGTCACAATTAATTTATGGTTGAAGATCCAGGCTCATTACTTAAACCAACATACCATCCAGTCACAATTAATTTATGGTTTTCCCATCCATTTCACTGGTTGGTTCTATAAGTTGGGAACCCAACCTCCGGCCATGCTTCCTTTGCTCTCATCACCCATCCCAAATCAAGAATTTAAGGCTCAGGTTGACATTTCCATTCTGATTAATGAAAGGGTTAGATTCAGTCCTATATTTATTGGCTAACCTCAGGGTTCAACCTGAATCAATGTTGTCTTTGAACAGTTGATGGATGGCCCATTGGTCCTGAAAACCTTTCTACCAACTCTATTCTAATTTGTTCAACAGAGGGTTGGTGTTGTAGTAGTTAGCTCCGGTAGAGTCACATATCTTGATAGTGTTGGTTGGTAGGTCAACCAATAAAATTGAAAAATATTACACAGCCAAGAGGAATCATACCCATGGGCAGGGGATGCAACTGGGTCAAACTTGAACCCTGATGGCCAGCCCCAGCCAAAATTGGGGTTGAGCTTATTAAGGTTTGGTTTAGGCTCAGGCTTGGATTTTGAAACACACATGGGTTCATGTCAGGTTCAAGTTTTGGGCTTCACCCAACATGTATAAACATATGTATAATATAAATAAATAAATATTTATTACAAGTGCGTCCTAACAGTGATAAACAATCCAAGTGGCCTATAAAAAATGCTAAGGATCTCTAAATAATCCCAAATTAGCATTTCGATATGGCCCCTGCTGCAGGTAGGCCACATGATTTCTAACAATATGCTTTTTATTATTTATTTTTTCGAAAAAAAAAAGAAGAAGAAGGAAACATTATGGCCTCCACTCGATGCCAACTCATTAATTAGGTTGCATTCTAGCTCATGGGGTCCAATTAAATGTAAGTTATCCATGTCTTGATATCATGAAGATAACTCAATTGTATCCCACATGCAGATTATTCCATACCATATGGATTGTGATTAACTATTCGGATTTTCTTGTGTTTTAATGAGTTTTCAAGTATCAACATTTGCAGGTATGATGGACTTTCTTATGATAAATGCAGTTTTTATTGAGAAGATTTTAAGGACTGTTCCTGGTGTGGGCAAAATATTTCTGGTGATCAAGGCAAAATGTAAGAAAGCTGCAATGAAGAGTATAAGTATTGAAAGGATTGATCACTTACAATAATAAAACTTTGAAATCAGTCAGTAGAAATTCTGATGAACAAGGACAAGGATTATTGTGATAAAGATTATAAATCAACCATATATATTACACAGCACATTGGAGCTTCTAACACTGCATGCCATAGGTCTCCTAACTCATTATTTTACCAAAAAGAAAGAAGAAACAAACATGAATTCTTTTATTATTAGTCAGAAAGGCGTCATCAAACCTGATATGTTTGTTGGTTTCATAAATCCGAGTTACTAGTTAGTCATGAAATCTGATATATATCTTACAAAAAAGTATAGTCATCAAAATATATATACTTGATCAACTGGCACTTTCAAGTACATGTTTCTACCATGTTAGAAATCCTGCGGCCTGCCTGCCTCAGTGCCACATTGGATTAAGTAGGGATTGTGATCAACCTCTTGTCAGAAAGTTTTGGATGGACATATTAAATCGTGTGACTCATCTTCTCCTCCTAGTTAAGTTGAGAGATGTGGGGTTTCTGGGAGAGTAATATTCTACCACAAGCTAGTGTGAGTGACACCTCTGCATTGCTATTTATAGGGAGATGGGAATTCTAATTCGGATCATCCAGTGATCCTTAGTAACTGCAGGCTGTTGAAAAAAAAACATTTAGAATAGAGCTGGTTCCGACCCCCATCCAGGACTTGCAACCCAAACCATGGGGCTTGTGATGATTGGCTCTGATATTAAACAAGTGTTGCATGCAGGCATGGTGCATTGACACTTGAATTTAGTAGAAAATCAATTTCGGAAGATGACACCCATGATAATGTTCAATGAAAGTAGATGGTCCACCTAAATGTAAGAGACCTGTAGGGGACAATGAGAGTGAGTGGTGCGTGCAAGTTTTTCCCTTAACACACTGCATCTAGCCCTGCTAGATGGGCAAAACTCATTATAAACATGGTTAAGTATTTGTGGTTCTATGACAGCCGTGTGGCGATTGTGATCCTTTGTTTGTGGGAGCTAGTACACCTCAATTTACAGACCCCACTATCGGAATCTCCACATCCTAATGTAATTAAGATTCCTAGTTTCACTTAAACTACGCTAAAAACAGTTATGCTCTTGTTATATATGTTTAGCAGGGGCACAGCTCTTTGGTCAAACTTCATGGCTAGGTTTTACCTTTGGCCCCATGCAAGGATAAAGGAGAAGTGCTGCGTTAGATAACTTGACAGCAGGTGTAAAACTTTTTTCACAACCCAAACATGAATTCCAAATTGACCTCAACATAGTTCGGATTAGGCTCTGATAAGTGACAAGAATGTCTTACCTTCCTGCATAAAAACAATATGCTTGGTATATATTGCTCAAGCTGTTTACTTGCTCTGCCTGTATCTTCCATTTTCTCTCTACCCTTTGAGATGGTTTTTCAGCCAAACCAGCCCCAGAGGCTTCCCGTCTCCTATGAATAGCATTAGTCCAAATATCAGAGTGTAACTCATCTTCAGAGCTGAAAAACTTCATAGGTTGAACATGAACTGGCTTCCCATTGTTATCTATGTATGGAAAAGCCTCAAAGTGCTCAAAGAAATATCCAAAGAGGTCTTGGCACAAAATAGGATTTGTTACAGACGAGGTGATGTGATAGATTTGCGTCTCTTCCATCCTGGCACTATGTTTCGCCATTGCAGCCAACATGGCATTTACGACCATGTCCACAGGAATCTGAAACAAATGCAACCAACAATGTGTGTAGTGTAAGGATAGAAAAAAAAAAAAAACACACACTTCAGATACGTAAAAACCACATTTCTAATACTTACAATATCAAGGGGTACTTCCGGGTCAGCTAGAAAGCTTGTAAGGTGGCCTTTGCCATAGTATGTAATAATTGGATCTATCATCCTAAGGAATCTAGGGCATAGTTAGATACAGTTCAAGAAAGAAAAGAAAGAAGAAGAAAAGATAAGTAGACACCAGACATAGCATGTTAAAAAAAAAAATTAATAATAACTTTTAGCAGCAGAAAAAAAATGGCCCACCGTCTAAGGGGTTCCGCCAATTTTAGCGGTGGAAATATAAGAAACTTTTAATGGTGGAACAAAAACTGCCGCTAAGGGATATTTTTTCCGCCGTTAAAAATCGTTTTTTTTTTTTTTTTTGTAGTTTCCTGTACCTGTAATTTAGAAAATGAGTGGGCAAATGAGATGAACAGAAATACCTGTTTCCTTCAATCCAACCGGGAAATGGCTCTTTGATTGTACTCTCGACAACACTGGGACGGATAATCACTAGTGGTATATCTCCCCTCATGTTATTCACCACCATCTCCGCCATGGCCTTTGTAAAACTATAGGTGTCTTGCCACCCAAACATCCTTGCCCTCTTAATAAGCAATTGCCACAACCAATTTTAATTTAAATTTGTATCTAATATCATTCATAAGGGACATTAAAAG
Organism: Camphora micrantha; assembly: GCA_003546025.1. Lineage (NCBI taxonomy): Eukaryota > Viridiplantae > Streptophyta > Magnoliopsida > Laurales > Lauraceae > Camphora > Camphora micrantha. The sequence goes on along the minus strand of QPKB01000001.1, from coordinate 4,916,732 downwards.
AAGTTACTAATTTTGTAACAATCCAATCCCACATCGGAAAGGTGAAACGTCCTGATCTTAGCTATAAGTCCGGACCCCCGCCTATTGCAGCACTGAGGTTTTTTGAGGACGCTGGCAGGTGTGCCCCAGAAACAAAACCGTGCGGGTCAAAGGCCTAAAGCGGACAATATCGAGCTGGTGGGATGGGTCTATGACAGATTTGGATTTGATGGAAGATATTGATAAATCAGCATTGAACAACATGACCTAATGGGACCATGCCAAGAATCCAAGTCTGGTAATAGAAAATGAAATCTTATCACCTGCCCCAATTAACACCATTTCAGCTTCAACATCCAATTCAAGAAGGGAATTAGTTGATGATTCTGTAGTCAGTCTCTCCCTTGCTATGCTTTCTCCCATGTGAAAGGGCCTCTCTAAGACCCTTCCTTCCCTTTGCCCATTCACATATGCTGTAATTGATATAAGAAAGTCAAAATGACACAAAAAGCTATAGAAAATATTCATTAAAAAAAAAAAAAAATCTTTGGCTTTCCATAATATACCTGTTAATACATGCTGAAAGAGCTTCAGGTTCTTGCATCGCTGTGCGAAACGCATTAGCCTACTTGGCCCTCGCGAGTTGGTGTCAAGAGCGACATCATACCTGTGATTTTGATGAGACCTTTGAGCGTAAATTGAAGAAGAACAAGTAGTTTAAGTAGTAGAATAAGAAGAAACCTTTCGTCAAATGTTGTATTTGCTGCAAGATCAATAATAATATCGACTTCTCTAGCAATCTCTTCTGCTAAGTCTACTTCTATGTCAAGATCATCTTTCCTCACATCCCCCGCCACCACAGGAACTAACTTGCTCAACATGAAAGACTGATAGGACTCTCCATGAATTTCTTTAAGGGATTTGAAGAGATCTGCTTGCAAGATCTGAACAAAAGATGAAAGATGGTAATCAAGCAATGAAGTGAGAAGTAAAGGAACAAATGTACTATAAGAAGATGAACATGAATTCACATACTTCATTTTGCAGGCTCTTCATTGCAGCTTCCTTACTCTTTGCCTTGATTACCGGAAATATTCTTCCCATGTCAGGAATTGTCCTCAAAACCTTCTCAATAAGAACTGCATTTATCATAAACAAATCCACCATACCCACAAAAGCTATTATCAGTAAACCCCATTAATATAAAAGGAAATATACAACATTTAATTACATTCCATATGTTATGGAATCATCTGATGTGGGAGACACAATTGGGTTATTTCCATGATACCAAGGTGGCTACTTATTCATTCTTCTTAATATCGAAATTATTAAGTTACCAAGAAGACCAACTTTCTGCATGTTTTTAATTTTTCAGCTAAAAAAGGAACTTTTGATGGGGTCCAACTACGATGAGTTCAGACATTCTCATACGCTTATATCTGTTGTTAGTGCTTGCCTTGTTAGGAGAAAATTCTCCAAGGGCACGTTTGGCAAAGGGCATGGCCAAGGAATCCTCTTCATTTTCTGCGTTTGTGAGAATTTTCCATGTTTGCTTGGGAGAGGATTTAAGAGGAATGACATGAGTTTTCCTCTCATGTGATTATTTGCACAATTAGAAACCACCACCCCCCCTACCCGTCGAACCAAGTGAATCCATGCATGAGTGAAAAGGTGGATCTACAGTGTAGCTACAGTGACTGAGACGTTAATGTGGTTTTGGCTAGTTTTTGCAGTTTTAATGCATCTTTTGTGTCCCACGATCAAGATCCAAACTGTTAATGTTTAAACAATCCAAAACGGCCATATCACCAAATCTCAGCCGTTTATTCATCTTAGATCTTGAGATATTTGCAAAAATTTCCAAACCATTAGATGACCAAATTCTGAGATTCTGTTGGACCAAAACTGGGATGGAAACCATTCCATTCTTTTTCATTTTCTGGTTCCTGTGGGCTCCACGATCATGATCTGAACCGGTAGTTATTTCTAGATGGTTAAACACAGTTAGTTGACCATATTTTAGCCATTGATCCTTACCATATCTTGAGATATTTGTAAAAACATGCAGGTATGAAAATATTAATTTCTTATTCTTGTCGGCCCCCTTTGCATGATCTGAACCATTTAGATTTTCTAGATGACCACAAACAACTTTGAGGTGAAAGTTGAGGTCTTAATTTTTCATAGATTTTGGAAATTTTTATAACAATATTTATTACCATTGGATTATACATTCTACAATGTGTAGGAATCTTCCCTCCATCCAAACATGAAACTCTCATTGGGAATCCTACTTGAGGATTGTGACATTCTTTGGAGATGGAGAGAATCCTCTAAATAAAGAATTCTTCACCGTTTACCAAATGTGCCCTCAAGGCTGAAAATATACTTAATGAGTGGATTGCATGCGCCGTCCAGTTCTATGTGGCCAACTTAGGCTCACCTATGATCAGTCCTACACCTTTTCACACTCTTGTCAGAACATGATCTGGCACAGGCCCGCGAGGCCCGGTTTAACACTCATCAAAATTTCACTTACCATTGCATTTTATCAAAAAAAAAAAAAAAAAAAAAGAATATTGGTTAAAGCACCATTAGACATATATTAAAAAAATCAAGGGCTAGGATAATGTGACAGGTCTAACTTTTTGGCTAACCCCTTACCCATAAGAAGACCTCTATTCCCTTCCCTTCCCTTCCCCCACACCACCAGTAGACAGATTTTAAAAAAATCAAGGGCTAGGATAATGTGACAGGTCTAAAACACCCCCCCAGTAGACAGATATTAAAAAATTCAAGGGCTAGGATAATGTGATCCAGGTCTAACCTTTTTCCTACCCCTCAACTTCTCATGGACATGTATCTAAGTAGGCCCCTTGAGTTGGATTCCATAAGAACAATATGGGCCGACCTTTGGCTGCCGACACTCTTGTCATCCCATGATTTGGCATGAGGCCCAGTTTTACACTCATCTAATATTTACTTACCGTTGGATTGAATCTCAAAAAATCTATCAATAGAACACCATTTAACTTTAAGACTAATCAAGGGCTAAGATAATCTGACCGACCTAAATTTTTTTTTGGCTGATCCTTAGCTATAAGGAGACCTTTTCATCCATTGTCTCCACTTTTGGCATGAATTCATATACATTGATTCCACTTATTAAATTGATCAAAACCGCGCTCTCATGAGGTAACTCAGTTGGTCTAAGACCATGATTTGCTTTAGGAGGTTTATGATTCGAAACAACACTATTATATTGGAACCATAGGGGACTTACTTGGCTCTCTCTAGCTCCTAGAAATTAGTCCGGCACAAAGGGCTGGACACCCTACTTAAAATTAAAAAAAAAAGGGATCAAAGTGTGTGTGGGGGGGCGGGGGGGGGGGGGGCGGTGGCATTTAAGAGGTGGGGCCCGTGGGGGCCCTTATCACCTAATTGGAAGGGAAGGGGCCTCATCACAGCTTAATAGAAGTGCCTTCCTTTGCACCGGCAACCGGCCCTTTCCACCCCAAGAACACTACTCTCACTCGTCTTTACCAAGAAACCCAATAGCGCCTGTGATAAGCAAGTTCTTCCATTTGTGGAATCTAACAATTCCGATCCCATTAGAGGTACATGACCTCCTTCACTGCAATCTCATCTTGGGTCTTCTCATTTTGTGATAAAATCGACCCTCCAACATCCATCTGAGCTTTTTCTCCATCTTCTATTGATAGTACCTTCGAAATTCTCTCACTTCCAGTGTTCCTGCACAAGAACATGTTCTTCTCCTTCTCCTTCTTCTTCTTTGACAAAAACAGCACGGTGGAATTGTACTGCCTAGGGATTGAAAAGGTGTGAGGTTTGAGTGAGATGGGACTAAGGAAGAGAGTCCCCATTGCTGCTGAAGAAATTTAAGTTAGAAAAAAAATAAGAAAGAAGAAAATGCCAGAGAGAGAGAGAGAGAGAGAGAGAGAGAGCAGGCTTTCAGAGAAGAAATCAGTGGAGACGTGAAGGTAGTTGGATATTTAAAATTTTTAATGCGTCATGGAGGAGGTTGGTCATGGGTGGCATTTGCCTTCGCCAACGGCTCTCTTTCTCCTCGTGTGCACGTGTGACATGCGGATGTCACCACTTATCACTCCCCCACCTAGTCTATTGTTCACATGCATCCATCATGTAGAGTTCACTTAGATGGATGTCTATTAATAATCAATGTGGTCAGATAAAGGAAAAGCTCTCCTAATGAATAAGGTTTGGCCAAAAAATCAGCCCCGTTTAGAGTGTCCTACCCTTGATTTAAAAATCTTAAAGTTCAATGGTGTTTTAAGCGCCGTAGATTATTATTAGGGGATTTGACAATTCAATGCCTAAAAGACAATTCAATGCCAAAGTCATGACTAAAAGACATTAAATGTCACTATAGTCGTTTGACATTGGATCCCATAATATCATGGGTTTTTAAAAACCCAAGATATCTTGGGATCCAAAAAAAAAAAAGGGAGACCAGAGTCAAAGGACTCTAGTGACATTAGCTTACTTTGAGTCATGAATTTGGAGATTAGGTGTCTAAGGGGTATTAAATTGTCAAATCCCCTTATTATTATTTTGAAATTCAATCCTAAAATTGGCCTCATACTAGATGATGGAATAACAAAAGTGAGAAAGGAGCTATAGTACTGATTAAAGGTGGGATCAAGTGGGCCTCACAGGGTTGGATTGTTCATGCAGTAGGAAGACTTATAGGCCTCACCCAAGGCATTAATTTAACACAACAGGGATTGTTCTGTTGAGGAAATAAATTACAAGTGGTGCCCTTTAATTTTTTTTTCTTGTGATTAATGTCAGAATCTTAGCTAGATCAGGGCTACAAGTTTCAACTATCTAATGATGTTACACGTGCACAAACACAGGAGTTGAAAAAAAAAAAAAATCAGAGTGGCAAAACTAGGAAAGAATAAAAATTGAGTGTATTTGGGAGTGCCGGATAGCATCAATATGTGATAAATGGAGAAAGACTTGTTTGAGATGATTTAGACGTGTCGAGTGCACTCCAACAACACAGCACCCATGAGAAGAAGTTTCTCCATGCAGATTGATGGCCCCTCAAGGAAAATGGGTAGACCGAAAAGGATTTGGATGGAGGTAGTATAGATCGATTCGAAGAAGTGTAACACGTCTAAGGATTTCGCCCAAGATAGACTTAAATGGAAATATAGAATTCATGTGTATCTGACCCTAACATAGCTGGTACAAGGCTTTAACGATGATGATATATTGTATGGCTATTGTGCTGCTGTTGTGCCACGACAGACTCTAATGCTAAATCTCTGCTTGGGCCTAGACTGAAAACAGGGCTTTTTGGAGAGGGTTTTTTTTTTTTTCTTCTTCTTCTTCTTCCCCTTCCCTATTGATGGCCACAAATTGTAGAGGGGATTAATAATGAACATATATTTTTTGCTTTAAATTATAATGTTTTCATCACTTTGGTTGATCTACTAACAGTTGCTCTTGAAATCTGTTATTTTAGGTTGTGGGTATTTGACTATTATTTAAAGTCACATTGCATCTTAACCGTATAGCTGCGCTTACCGCACTCAAAAACTCACATAGGATGGTATATCTGGAGTATCGAAATTCTCATTTTGCAATACTTCATTATTGATGGGACATACTCCGACTCTGATAGACCTGCTTACATCTAGACCTGACTCTATATCGGTTAATCAATTGGCAAGTGATGCTTATTTGTCACCTCTCAGGATCTAATGGTAAGGATGGACCACAAGATCAATGAAACTCACCATAGATCGTCTAGATCTCTCAAGCTTAACATATCTCTAAGTTTCTATGTTTTTGGCAAGGGCTCAAAATCCTCAAGTTTTTATTGTAGCATATGGAAAACAAAAAATCTCTCTACTACTTTAATTCTGTTTTTGTGTTATCAGCCAAGGTGGCTGGACCCTTGTGAGCCTTGCACATGTAGGGGAGAAAACTACTTGCATAAGCAAAAGAGAGAACCCCAATGATCCACCAGAGTACTGATCCCCCAATAAATGCATCCTGCCTTTTAACCTCTAGTTTAAGGTGCGGTGAACTAATTAAGGTACGTAGTCTACATGTATAGAAAGAAAAGCCCACACACATGTGAGAGAGTGAAATAAATACAGATTGGATTGATCGTTAGGTAGCAAGATGACATGCAGGGTCAGGATTGCCAACAAACTGAGCAAACTCAAGTTATCATGCATCTTTTGTTAGATTGTATGGACTCAATCCATCGGATGATTAGATTGATCGTTAACTGAGCAAACCCATGTTAACAAAAGATTAGATTGATCGTTAGGTAGCCAGATGACATGCGGGGCCGGGATTGCCAACAAACTGAGCAAACCCATGTTATCATGCATCTTTTGTTAGATTATATGAACTCAATCCATCAGATAATGTAATAAATTGATTAATTTCTTTATTTATCAATAATATCATGCTTTCTTTTCATGAGATAAATGGTGTTTTATTACTTAATGCACATGACCAATACATATGACATAATGGTTCATGAGATGAACCGGATCTCATTAGTATATTAGATGTGATATATGTGTATGGATGAGATTCACACACGGGAGACATGTGTTACAAATCTTATACTTAATATCTTCACAACCAGTGATGAGAGTGGGCATCTCATCTGAAAAGGTTACAGCATTTTGATCACTATGAGATAGTGTGACTGTCCCGATCATCAGAATGTAAGATTCTGGATCACGGTGCTGATACATTGGATGTATTGAAGGACTATGAGAAGCACCTTATGAAATATTGTTTTGAGTTTAACGTTTGCTCTCATAATATTCTAGCAATAGGCTCTCAATCATGAGACATTGATGAACTCAAATTTCTATCTATTCATTTGCTTTGAGTCACCAATAAGTGAGGTCAACTGTAAATCAACACCTCGGTGTCTTGGGTAGGTGGCAGTAAGGTAGTGGGAACATTCAATGGTCAAGATGAAATCTATCTATATTATCCCTTTGTGTCAATTAATGGATTTGTCATTAGTAAGTGCGCACCCATCTCGATTAAGAGTTAATTGAATGGTACTGATGATCACTATGATTAATTGGGTCTCAAGAATAATAAGATGTGGATTTAAATTGGTGGGACAGTTTTAGTTCAATTAATCCATGGCTATTGATAGAGGGGACTACTTGTAGTAATCGGAAAGTTTAGGGTTTTCATTGTAATTTATTCCTAAGACTGGAGTGCAATTGCATTTATATAGTCGTATTATTTGCAATTAACTGTGGGCCCGAATTGCACATGAGATGTGAGGTCATAGTGTCCGAAAGCTACTATTTTCCTATTTGAAGTAAGACTTCTAATAGTGGTAATAGTGAGTTACTAATTTGTATGGAAGTGAGACTTCTATTTCAAATAGTACAAGAGGAGGGAAGTAGATTGCTTAGAGGATAAAAAAAGAGGAGCAAGAGGCTGGACGTCTAACACTCTCTTGGATCCATGCCCAGCCCTCCTTTTGTGCAAGAGTTGCACATGCTCTTTTTTCTCTTTCCCTTCTAGTTCTCTTCTAGTTTCCTTAAGAGCTTCTAGTTGTTTTCTTTAGAAGATATCACCCAACTCTTTTAGAGAAGAGATCTGATATGGGTCATAGCATGGAAAACTAAGAGGTCTTGGAGATCCTAAGTTGCTTACAAAGAAAGAGTTTCTTCAACTAGCAAGTCTTCTTCTCCATTAAAACACTACCGGGCTCCAAATGTATAATCTGCTTCTTTGCTTGTTGTGAATTATTTTGTTGCATGGTGCTGCTGGTTTCTATCTAATAGATAGATTATATTGCTGTACATGATTGATGAGACAGAGGGATTGCATCCTGGATGTGGTTAAATGGCCTTATAGGTACTTGATCCCTAAGTCAAGTGGGTCAAAAATTTTAAAAACCTATCGACGAGGCCCACCTACTTCCAACATCTTTACCTCTTGAAAAACCCTTCTTACGCTGCTATTTATGTGACATGAGATCCATGCACGTTGGACTCGGTCTCTACATTAAATTAAACTACAGGGATATCTAATCATGACTTAAAGCACATGCTGGGCCTTTTCTAATTCATGTCACAAAATCACGTCATGATCAATCTGGATCTTCAACAAAACTAGTTTAGGCTAACTTCCACAATTATTGCATGTATACATAAGAAGTGGCATGTTGATTGGGCCAACGGGCCCCACAAATTCAAAGGTGACTGGATCCTCTTGTCTATCAAAGCATCAGCTGCATTGGACCTGTAACGTCAGTCATTGATCCAGAAATTGACAAATAGTAATATACTTGATGAGTTTAAGACTTGAAATTGAAGGTGGCTGGATCATCTTGTCGAGTGAAGGTGAGTTTCAACTTTAAGAACTTTAATTTGAATTACTAGTAATGTACTTGATGAATTTACAATTTTGAACTTTATATATATATATATATATATATATATGAGACATTCATGTGCATTCATCCCCCACCATAGGGCGAGGGAACTTTTTCTTTTTGTACATGAATATTCCTTTTATGCATATGACCATTTATGACTTTTTCTCTTTTGCACATGAAAATTTTCAATTATGGAAGTGCCCCTCACCCTATGGTGAGAGATAAATGCACATGAATATTCTCCTATATATATATATATAAATTTTGTAAGTAATACCAATGATCTGCAATTTTCCTTGATTTCATGAGTCAAGTCATGTATTTAGTCCAACAAATAGAAGTAATGGATAGTACAAGTCACAGCCTAGGATCCTGTTGTGAAGTCCCACATTGCCAAGAGGCTGTCCAGAGACTGGGCTTAAATGTCAAGGCGCTCTTCAATTCTAGTATAACACGTTTTGAATTAAGTTGTACCTCTGACTCAGAAATAAAGCCGTGCAGGTACCTCAATGGGGGTTCAAAGCGAACAATATTATGCTAGTTGTAGTTGGACCATTCTGTAAAAATAAACAATTTTATATGCCTTTTATTCTGGTCTTAATAGAACCTAACCTTAAGCGTCCTTATTTTTATTTCCAAAATTAAAACCAACTAATTAGATGTGATATATATGTAATTTTGGGTGCTTCCCATTCTATATTATATAGGGGGATTCGGCGAGAGGTCCCTCAAAGTTTGATTTTGTTGCAAACAGTCCACACAAAAAAGTCATGCAGCCAAAGGTCCTTTAACAAATTTCCAACCTGATATGTATAATTTACATTCTCTTTAAATCATATCCCATGATTAGTGGGATATCCCATTAATAATAGTTAGCTACCATTAAATGGGCCACGATTAATGGAATCTCATTAATGAGATTTTCAAATAAATTCTAAAAACACACAAATAAATTTCAAAAAAGGCAAATAAATTTCAAAAAAAGTAATAAATTTCAAAAGAACACAGATAAATTTAAAAAGACACAAATAAATTTCAAAAGATATAAATAAATTTCAAAAGATGAAAATCAATTTCAAAAGATCCAAAATAAATTTCAAAAGATCCAAATAAATTTAAAAAAAACTATAAATAAATTTCAAAATACTCAAATAAATTTCAAAAGACGTAAATAAATTTAAAAAACGCAAATACATTTGTCAAAACTAAGATAACCCAATTTTCTAAATTAGCGAATAATGTTGCAAAAAACTCAAGTCTTTTTTGTTAAAAACTCAGTTAAATTTATTTCAAAAATACAAATAAGTTTCAAAAGACACAAATAAAATTCAAAAACACAAATAGATCTAAGAAAATACAAATAAATTTTCCAAAAACATAGAAAGATTCGTTCAAAAACTTAGTTAATTTTTTTAAAAATGGAGAAAAATTTGTTAGAAACTCACCTATATTTTTAAAAAACTCAAATATATTTGCCAAAAACTCAAATAGATTTGTTCCAGAACTCAAATAAATAGCTAGAAAGTAGGATAGATTTCTCTAGAACTCAGATACATTTGTCTAAAACTCAGATAAATTTGTTCAGAAGTTAGATAAATAGCAAAAACTTAGATAGATTTGTCCAAAATTCAAATAAATTTGACAAAAAATACAAAAGTCAAATAAATTTGACTTTGACTGGAATGGGGATGGACTTCTGGAACGGGCCAGGTCGAACCTGACCTATAACCAACCCAGAACTATTGCAAAGCTCAGGCCCACTTTCTTCTTCTTCTTCGTTCTGGAATCAGAAACACAAAAGCCATCTTCCATTCGCCTTCTTCCTCAATTCGGCGATGGCATGGTGCGGCATCCTGTGGCAATCCCCCTTCTTCGGCGACAAGCAAGAACGATTATGGCTAAAAAAATTTGGCGATGGTGTATAAGATCGTCTTCTTCTTCATTTCGTGTTCTGTAAGTCTGCAACAGAACTTAGGCAAGGTTGCAGTGGTCTTCTTCTTCCTCTCCAGCAATGGCGTGTGGGCTAAAGAAGCAGCAGCATTTGGCGATGCTACTTCTCTGAAAAACCCCAATCTCGTTCTCTGAAAAAAAAAAGCTGAAACCGGGTTGGATTCACGCAATTGCAAAGAGTGGTTTCCTTGCCTTCTCTTGCACGCGCCACGTGGAGTGGATGTAACAGTGACAAGTTGGACGCTGCACAAACCCAAACCGCGAGAAACAAAGGAAAAGAAAATAAATGGAATTGTTGCACACTGCACGAACCCAAACCGAGGAGAGGAGTAGTACTTTTCAACTAAAAAACAAAGGTCCTTTTCAATTCAATGCACGGAACCCACTGTGCCATGCCGACTTCAAAGAGTGAAAATGCGCCAAAACCGAGACGACTTGATCTTAGTTGTTGAGATCCAGATCCAATCCGTCAATGTCGACGTCCGGATTGAAGAAGAAGAAGAGGAAGAATGGAAGATTTAAAATTTTAAATTTTAAAATTTTATGCCTAATCAGTTGAAATGGCAAATCAGTCATGAAAATATATGAGATGGCGTGTTTAGGGATCTCTCTCCATGAGGTGACGTGTCTAGGGACCTCACCGAAATATGTCAAAGCTGTATGGACTATAGGCCTTAGAGGAAAAGTTGATGAACTAGAAGCTTTATAAATTTTATATGAGGAACCTTTCGCTAATTATCTCTATATTATATATATATTTATATATATATATATATATATAATATGGAGCTATACTATGATAAACTAAACTTCTTCATTCATTGCTTTCCGACTGATGTCTGGCTTTATGTCTCTCTACGTAGGATCTTTTTCCATTTTTCTTTCTAAACAATAGCAATGGAGATAAGAGAAGCAATCAATAAGGCCATTAATTCAGCCCCTTAAGTGCATGCTTACTCAAGGCACCTAATCATGTACGATTTAGGGTCAGTTATTAAAATCATATCAGTTTTCTTCAATATGGTACTGTCGGCCAACTTGTTTTACCACAAATCATTAAAATAAAATAAAATTAATGGGGACAGGTCTAGCAGACCTACTCATGTACGATTTAGGGTCAGTTTTCTACAATATGATACTGTCGGCCAGGATTGTGGTGACCTCTGTTTGGGAAGTGGGTGGGGAAATGGAGGGGAGGGGGAGGGGAAAATGGGTGAAAAAATTTTTTCCTCAAAATTGGGGGGAAAATGGGGGAGAGGAGGGGAAAATGAGAGAAATGACTAAATTGCCCTTTATGTTTAAAGAAAATTTTAAAGTTTTTATAAAAGTAAAGACAAAACGGTAATTTTCTCTCTATCTCACAAACAAACAAAACCCTACTTTTTCACTTTTCTTCCCCCTACTTTTTCACTTCCCTAACAAGAGAAGGTAAAATTAATTTTCCCTCCCTTCCCTTCCCCTTCATTTTCCTTCTCCCTCAAATTTTCCTTCTCCTCCCCTCCCCTCTCCGAAACGGACCGTAACACTGTGTTTGGGACTGGGCTTAAAGGGGAAGGGGCTCTTCAATTTGAGGGGGAAGGAAAATGAAGGGGAGGGAAAATTAATTTTTTACTCTCTTTGTTTGGGAAGTCAAAAGGTAGGGGGAAATGAAAGGTGAAAAAGTATTTTGTTTGTTTGTGAGATAGAGGGATAAAGACCATTTTATCCTTAGAGGGATAAAAGTTTTCAATTGGGAAAAAGGGCATTTTAGTAATTTCCTCACCTTTCCTCTCCTTTCCCTCATTTTCCCCCTATTTTGAGGGAAAAATTTTTGTGTGGGCCCAACTAAATTAGATGTCCATTTTCCCCCTCCCACCTTTCCGCTCGCCCTTTTACAAACACCCTCATTTTTCTTTTTAAAAATTTTCCATCCTAGGTTTTCCCTCCATTCCAACCATTTTTCCCTCCATTCCAAACGATGGGTAAGAATAAAATTAACAGGGACACGTCTCGGCGTGGGGGGTGTTTTTTTTTTTTTTTTTTCTTCCTTGGTACAGCGACGCTGCAACATAAATTAGAAAGTACACGTAGGGTGGGGGGTTTCTTTGGTACAGCGATGCTGCAGCATAAATTAAAAGGTACACCGTCTAGCAGCAGGGGGGCTTTCGGTACAGCGACGCTCCAGCATAAATTAAAAAGTACACGTTTAGCAGCAGGGGGCAGCTTCGGTACAGCGACACTGCAGCATGTCTTATCCAATAGAAGCCCACCGTCTCTCATGTAATATGAAAGGGCACTTTCGCATTTCCAAAATTTGACTTGAGCTAGTCAATGTAACTTTTTTTTCAATTTTACCCTTCCATGTTATATCCGTTTGGAATGCGAACTCTTATCAAGCAGGAAAAGAAAGGCTAAAACACATCATTCTCTCTCTCACCCTAACGTGTCTCTTCTCAATATTTCTTTCACATAAATAAAAAAATGATCCCACCTTTCTAATGCTTACAAAAGGACCTCATTTCTCACCTCTCTAGTAGGAGCTTTCAAATTAAGGTTTTTCTTATTTGACTATTGATCTTGAATTAGAGTGGGACCCACCTTCAAAATGGGACCCTAGCACCCATTGTCTCAATTAAGTTGTAAATTATTATTCAAATTAGTGAGATGGTCATCGTTATTCATGTGTTTTATGCGAACAATCTTATGATGGGCCCATTTTCTATTATAGTGAAATCTGGCTACATCGCTAAAAAGAGGAGATTATTTGCAAAGCTTGGGTTTTGGCCAACATGTAATCTTAAATATGTTTTAGAATCATGGTCTGCGGTATTGGTATATAGATTGCAATGTATATGCGATTGATTTTCAATCCGTTAACCTAACCAAAACATAACATAACCCAACTATATTCACCATGAGCCACACCAACCAAGTTGTGTGATGAACCCTGATATAGATGTGACGTATCGACGATCCAAGATCTAAAATTCCAAAAAATACCTGAGAATCCAAGAGGATCAAGAAACAATCTACCTGTTTTGATTGTCATTCACCTCTAAGCTAATAAAATAACATTTTCACTTCTTGATAGATAATTCTATAAATAAAGCGATAACCTCAATAAAAGAAATCTCCTTAACAAGATCATCTTCTAAACAAAAGTGAGCTTGGCTAAAAAAAAGATCAAAACAATTTGATAAATTACTAATATCAGCTCCAAAAAAATTGTCAATATAGTGTTCAAAACAACTTCCTCATTTCCTATTGCGATTGCTCATTTTACATAAGAAGAGATCATCTTTTAGATCTCTTGTTCTCTTCTAATAATGTAGATTCCTGCACATCATAAAAAATAATAAAAATCCATAAACTTTTAAATTATAAAAATAAAGAAGACTAGTTTTTTCTTATTCAATATTAACTATACCTATGTTAGCAAGAAAGGCATTGGAATACGATTTTCAATGAAAGAATTCTTATTGTAGAAATTACTTTCCTCGTTGCATCTGATTTAAAAAATAAATATATATAATAATTATTGAATAGAAGTAGACTGATCACTATTGTATACAAATTTAATTTAAAACCTCATTTACGAAGGTTCGTAAGAAAAGTCTTTTTGTTGAACGCCTAAAATGATAATAGTCTGCGGCGCCTAAAACACCATTGAACTTCAAGATTTTTAAATCAAGGGTAGAACACTCTAAACTGGCTGATTTTTTGGCCGAACCTAATTCTTTAGGAGAGCTTTCCCTTTATCTGACCCATTGATTAATAGAGATCCATCTAAGTGAGCCCTACATGATGGATGCATGTGAGCAATAGACTAGGAGGGGGGGTGATAAGTGGTGACATCCGCATGTCACACGCGCACACGAGGAGAAAGAGAGCCGTTGGCGAAGGCAAATGCCACCCATGACCAACCTCCTCCATGACGCATTAAAAACTTAAAATATATAACTACCTTCACGTCTCCACTGATTTCTTCTTCTTTGAAAGCCTGCTCTCTCTCTCTCTCTCTCTCTGGCACTTTCTTCTTTCTTATTTTTTTTCTAACTTACATATCTTCAGCAGCAATGGGGACTCTCTTCCTTAGTCCCATCTCACTCAAACCTCCCACCTTTTCAATCCCTAGGCAGTACAATTCCACTGTGCAGTTTTTGTCAAAGAAGAAGAAGGAGAAGAACAAGTTCTTGTACAGGAACACTGGAAGTGAGAGAATTTCGAAGGTACTATCAACAGAAGATGGAGAAAAAGCTCAGATGGATGTTGGAGGGTCGATTTTATCGCAAAATGAGAAGACCCAAGATGAGATTGCAGTGAAGGAGGTCATGTCCTCTAATGGGATCGGAATGGTTAGATTCCTTCAAAGGGAAGAACTTGCTTATCACAGGCGCTACTGGGTTTCTTGGTAAAGGTGAGTGAGAGTGGTGTTCTTGGGGTGAAAAGGGCCGGCTTGCCGGTGCAAAGGAAGGCACTTCTATTAAGTGATAAGGCCCCTTCCCTTCCTATTAGGTGATAAGCCGCCGCCGCCGCCCCCCCCCCCCCCCCCCCCCCAAAACTTAAATGCTCCCCACCACACACTTTGATTCCCTCTCTCTTTTTTTTTTTTATTTTTTTTTTTAAGGAGGGTGTTCAGCCCTTCGTGCCCGGACTAATTTTTAGGAGCCAGAAATAGCCAAGTAAATCCCATATGGTTCTAATACAAGAGTGTTGTTTCGAATCCTCAACATCCTAAAGTAAATCATGAAACTAGGCCCACTGAGCTACCTCATGAGAGCTCAGTGTTGATCAACTTCATCAGTGGAATCAATGTATATGAATTCATGCCAAAAGTGGAGACAATGGATGAAAAAATCTCCTTATAGCTCAGGTTCACCAAAAAAATATTCAGGTCGGTCAGATTATCTTAGCCCTTGATTAGTCTTAAAGTTAAATGGTATTTTAACGATAGATTTTTTGAGATTCAATCCAACGGTAAGTAACAATTAGATGAGAGTAAAAGTGGGCTTCAAGTCAAATCATGGGATGACAAGAGTGTCGGCAGCCAAAGGTCGGCCCATATTGTGCTTATGGAATCCAACTCAAGAGACCCACTTAGATACATGTCCATGAGAAGTTGGGGGGTAGCTAAAAAGTTAGACCTATCACATTATCATAGCCCTTGATTTTTTTAATATCTGTCTTGGGGTGTTTTAACTAAGAATTTTTTTTTTTTTTTTTATAAAATGCAATGGTAAGTGAAAGTTTGATGATTGTTAAACTGGGCCTCGTGCCAGATCATGTTCTGACAAGAGTGTGAGAAGGTGTGATAAAATGCAATGGTAAGTGAAGTTTTGATGACCATTAAACTGGGCCTCGTGCCAGATCATATTCTGACAAGAGTGTGAAAAGGTATAGGACTGATCATAGGTGAGCCTAAGTTGGCCACATAGAGCCGGATTGCGCATGCAATCCACTCATTGAGTATATTTTCAGCCTTTAGAGAATTTTCTCCTAGTAAGGCACGCACTAACAACAGAGACAAGCGTATGTGAATGTCTGAACTCATCGTAGTTGGACCCCATCAAAAGTTCCTTTTTTTCCTGAAAAATTAAAAACAAGCAGAAGGCTGATCTTCTTGGTAACTTAATAATTTCGATAATAAGAAGAATGAATAAGTAACCATCTAAACAACTTTTAATGATTATCCATGTCTTGATATCATGGAAATAACACAATTGTGTCTCCCACATCAGATGACTCCATAACATATGTGGAATGTATTTAAATGTTGTACATTTCCTTTTATATTAATGGGGTTTACTGATAATAGCTATTGTGGGTATGGTGGATTTGTTTATGATAAATGCAGTTCTTATTGAGAAAGTTTTGAGGACAATTCCTGACGTGGGAAAAATATTTCTGGTAATCAAGGCAAAAAGTAAGGAAGATTCAATGAAGAGACTGCAAAATGAAGTACGTGAATTCATGTTCATCTTCTTATAGTACGTTTGTTCCTTTACTTCTCTCTTCATTGCTTGATTACCATCTTTCATCTTTTGTTCAGATCTTGCAAGCAGATCTCTTCAAATGCCTTAAAGAAATTCATGGAGAGTCCTATCAGTCTTTCATGTTGAGCAAGTTAGTTCCTGTGGCGGGGGATGTGAGGAAAGATGATCTTGACATAGAAGTAGACTTAGCAGAAGAGATTGCTAGAGAAGTCGATATTATCGTACATCTTGCAGCAAATACAACATTTGACGAAAGGTTTCTTCTTATTCTACTACTTAAACTACTTGTTCTTCTTCAATTTACGCTGAAAGGTCTCATCAAAATCACAGGTATGATGTCGCTCTTGACACCAACACACGAGGGCCAAGTAGGCTAATTCGTTTCGCACAGCGATGCCAGAAACTGAAGCTCTTTCAGCATGTATCAACAGGTATATTATGGAAAGCCAAAGATTTTTTTTTTTAAATTTTTCTATAGCTTTTTGTGTCATTTTGACTTTCTTATATCAATTACAGCATATGTGAATGGGCAAAGGGAAGGAAGGGTCTTAGAGAGGCCCTTTTACATGGGAGAAAGCATAGCAAGGGAGAGATTGACTACAGAATCATCGGTTAATTCCCTTCCTGAATTGGATGTTGAAGCTGAAATGGAGTTAATTGGGGCTTTTCAAGAAAATCTGATGGCTAAAAAGATGAAAGAAATGGGTCTAGACAGGTGATAACATTTCATTTTCTATTTCTGACCTTGGATTCTTGGCATGGTCCCATTAGGTCATGTTGTTCAATGCTGATTTATCAATATCTTCCATCAAATCCAAACCAATAACTTCTTTTAATGTCCCTTATGAATGATATTAGATACAAATTTCAATTAAAATTGGTTGTGGCAATTGCTTATTAACAGGGCAAGGACGTTTGGGTGGCAAGACACCTATAGTTTTACAAAGGCCATGGGAGAGATGTTGGTGTATAACATGAGGGGAGAAATACCACTAGTGATTATCCGTCCTAGTGTTGTCGAGAGTACAATCAAAGAGCCATTTCCCGGTTGGATTGAAGGAAACAGGTATTTCTGTTCATCTCATTTGCCCACTCATTTTCTAAATTACAGGTTCATACAGGCAACTACAAAAAAAAAGTGACTTTTAGCACCGGAAAAATTAAATATCCTTTAGCGGCAGTTTTTGTTCACCGTTAAAAGTTTCTTATATTTCCACCGCTAAAATTGGCGGAAACCCCTAGACGGTGGGCCATTTTTTTCTGCAGCTAAAAGTTATTTGTTTTTTCTAACATGCTATATCTGGTGTCTACTTATCTTTTCTTCTTCTTTCTTTTCTTTCTTGAACTGTATCTAACTATGCCCGAGATTCCTTAGGATGGTGGATCCAATTATTACATACTACGGCAAAGGCCACCTTACAAGCTTTCTAGCTGACCCGGAAGTACCCATTGATATTGTAAGTAGTAGAAATGTGGTTTTTATGTACCTGAAGTGTGTTTTTTTCTATCCTTACACTACACACATGGTTGGTTGCATTTGTTTCAGATTCTTGTGGACATGGTCGTAAATGCCATGTTGGCTGCAATGGCAAAACATAGTGCCAGGATGGAAGAGACGCAAATCTATCACATCACCTCATCTGTAACAAATCCTATTTTGTGCCAAGACCTCTTTGGATATTTCTTTGAGCACTTTGAGGCTTTTCCATACATTGATAACAATGGGAAGCCAGTTCATGTTCAACCTATGAAGTTTTTCAGCTCTGAAGATGAGTTACTCTCTGATATTTGGACTAATGCTACTCATAGCAGAGGGGAAGCCTCTATGGCTGGTTTGGCTGAAAAACCATCTCAAAGGGTAGAGAGAAAATGGAAGAAACGGGCAGAGCAAGTAAAGCGCTTGAACAATATATACCAAGCATATTTTTTCTATGCCGGAAGGTAAGACATTCTTGTCACTCATCAGAGCCTAGTCCCAACTATGTTGAGGTCAGCCTGGAATTCATGTTTGGGTTGTGAAAAAAGTTTTGCACCGACTGTCAACCTACCTAACGCAATACTCCTCCTTTATCCGTGCTTGGGGCTATGGTAAAACTTAGCCGTGAAGTTTGACCAAAGAGCTGTACCCCTGTTAAACATATATAACAAGCGCGTAACTGTTCTTAGTGTAGTTTAAGTGAAACTAGGAATCTGTCATGACCCGGGCCCGAGATCCGGTAATCCCGAGCCGTGATCAACATACTTACTCCCGTAAACTCCGAATTAACTGAAGTTAAGGCGGAATCCACAAGGGATAACATTCTCAAAAATACCTATCAAATACAAAACTTTTTGCGAAAATTATTTTTTTTGACAATATCAATTTACGATTTACATGTATACAAAATAAAGTCCTTATACATGTATCATTTCCAATATTCATTTCTTAAACACTGCATTTTCAAAACATTATGCAGATGACAATTAATTACATTTCAAAATAAATCAATAAACATTCTCTCAAAACATTCCAATTTCTATTTCGCACTCAGATACCCATTTCAGATGGTATCCCATCTATTCCATTCAATCAGTCCTCCTGGAGGAACCGGAGCGGTCTCCTCCGCTGCCGCCGGCGGCGCTACTGGACCGGCAAGGGCAATCGGGCCTATAATGCCATCAATAACACTAACGCACATGACGGTTCAACAATGTATAAACAAATCTTGTAATAGCATACTAACACATTCATATTGAGTTCATTCAATCTGTATAATAACAATTCCAATTCTAGAGAAATCTAGACAATCTCTACAATGACAATAGGAGACACAATGTCAATTAATAAACATGTACAAAATGGCAACTACCATAGCATTCATTTCATTGTATTTCATTTCATTTACCATCTTCCCTCAAAGGAAGGATTCATTTTATTTACCATCTTCCATAAAAGGAATGATTCATTTTATTTACCATCTCCCCTCAAAGGGAGGATCATCGTCCAATGGAAGGCATCAATCAATACCCGAAGATACAATCGGAATTTGGTGGGACTTACTAGTGTCCGGGTCAGGGACAACTAGCATCACCACGGAGCTCTCGAACACCCCAATATCTATCTGCTGCAGTAGGGTTAGTCATTCATTAATTCATTGAACTCATTTAGAGCTCTAATACAATAGCTAGGTAGTGCCAGACTCAAGGATCAATAACCTTCAGTAAGAAATCCTTTTATGGATTCAATTCAATTCAATAATTTCTTTCATAGCAAAGGAAGGGAATAACAATAAAACCAATCTCATTAGATTGGATCACAATGATATAATGAGAGCATTATTAACCACCTATGGTTTTATTCAATCTTATCTCAATCCTAAACAACCATTCGGGTGTAACCATTGGTTTCCAAACGCACGTGTTATTCTTGATGGACATCACATTTATACATTTAATATGTGCATTATTAGTCCTCGAAATTATCACCCATGGAGCTTAGGCAACTATTGATCAATATGGTTCGTTCAAGGAACCCTTCTTAAAACATCACTAATTCTCAATAATTCAATTTAATCCATTATTAGTCTTAAAACTAATTGGAGAAGCTTGTATACTCACAAGAAGTATTCCAAATTCTCGTAAAAATCTAAAATCCAAAATCCATTCCCAAATTTTTCTTACAGTTAATGCCCTAACAGTATCCTAGCGGTTAGCCGAAAATTGGCTGGCGGCTAAACGAAAACTGGTTGGCGGTTAGCCGAAGTCTAGTTGGCAGCTAGCCGAGATTTAGTTGGCTGCTAGCCGAATCGAGTTCGGTCAGCTTTCCAGAAGCTATGCAAATCCTAACTCAACTTCGGTCAACTTGGCGGTTACCTGGCGGCTAGCCGAAATCTCAATTTCGGCTAACCGCCATACAGCGGTCAGCAGACGATCAGCTTTCCAGAGACTAACCATTTTGCGGATTTCTGGCGGTTAGCCCTGCGGCTAGCCGCCAGCACCCAGAAATTCATTTCTCGAGCTTCAGAACTTCTGATATTTCTTCCTTCTTCTACTCTCATTTATCCAATCCATTTCCATAACCTGTAATGAGTATTGGAACCTCCTATTCCCTCCTCATACAACATTCATTCACCATTATTTACTCTTAATCATTCATTAAACACATCATTAAATCCATAATAAATCCCAAAACTCAATGTAAAATGCACAAAATGCATAAAAACTCCATGAGCTTCTACAATGATTAACACTAATCACAAGAGATGTTTATACTTGCCTCTATTTGGAGAGTGATGAAGAGAAACCCCTTTTTGTTGCTTAGCTTGGTTTGACACAACCTCTTGCAAAACTCTACACTTTAACAATGGAGAAATGACTTGAGGAAGATGATGGAGATGAATGCAAACTTCTCAAAAGCCCCTTGAATCTCTCCTAACCTCACTATCAATGAAGAAAAATGGAAGAGAAAGAGAAAGATGGAGAAGATGCTTAGGGTTTGGGTAGAAATGAAGAATGATTCATTTCATTCTAATATAAGGACCCACTTACACCAAAACCCTCTCTCATCTAGTTTATTTACATTTTGAATCAAATGAAACTTCACTTGGTTCATTTGAAGTCAAATGGAATCGCGTTTATTATGAAAGTTAACGTACTCTTCGAGATACACACGTTGGTGTCAAGAATTTCCGTATTTGACGAAATACGTGAAAACCCGTATTTACGAAAAAGTCTTTAGCCTATCTTGTTTGAGTCTAAACTCATTTTAATCAATTCAACCTCATTCAAATCCATTCCATTATGCTTAATGCATCATTTGAGACTGATTTGTCCCTCTTTAGTCATTAACCGTGATTAACCCAATTATCCATGCTTAATTAGCATTAATCTCGCTTAATTAGTCTTAATCACGATTAGTTCAGGTCGGGGTGTAACAGAATCTTAATTACATTAGGATGAGGAGATTCCGATGGTGGGATCTGTAAATTGAGGTGTGCTAGCTCCCACGATCAAAGGATCACAATCGCCACACAGTTGTCATAGAACCACAAACACTTACCATGTTTATAATGAGTTTTGCCCATCTAGCAGGGCTAGATGCAGTATGTCAAGGAAAAAACGTGCACACACCACTCACTGTCATTGTCCCCTACAGGTCTCATACATTTAGGTGGACCAACTACTTCCATTGAACATTATCATGGCTGTCTTCTTCCAAAATCGATTTTCTACTAAATTCAAGTGTCAATGCACCATGCCTGCATGCAACACTTGTTTAATATCAGAGCCAATCATCACAAGCCCCATGGTTTGGGTTGCAAGTCCTGGATGGGGGTCGGAACCAGTCTATTCTAAATGTTTTTTTGAACAGCCTGCAATTACTAAGGATCACTGGATGATCCGAATTAGGATTCCCATCTCCCTACAAATAGCAACGCAGAGGCGTCACTCACACTAGCTTGTGGTAGAATATTACTCTCCCAGAAACCCCACATCTCTTAACTTAACTAGGAGGAGAAGATGAGTCACACGATTTAATATGTCCATCCAAAACTTTCTGACAAGAGGTTGATCACAATCCCTACTTAATCCATTGTGGCGCTGAGGCAGGCAGGCCGCGGGATTTCTAACATGGTAGAAAGTTGTACTTGATAGTGCCAGTTGATCAAGTATATATATTTTGATGACTATACATTTTTGTAAGATATATATCAGATTTCATGACTAACTAGTAACTAGGATTTATGAAACCAACATATCAGGTTTGATGACACAAATACTCGGAAGTTGATAGAGGATATGTCTGAAGAAGAGAGAACAATGTTTGGGTTCGATGTAGGAAGCATCAATTGGAAGGATTACATCGGCAACATTCACATTCCTGGGCTAAGGAGGCATGTCATGGAAAAGAAATCAATGAATATTTATTGAATGCAATTTGAATAAGAAACTCTTTTTTCTGTTTTTTTTTTTTTTTTTGGTAAAATAATGAGTTAGGAGACCTATGTCATGCAGTGTTAGAAGCTCCAATTTGCTGTGTAATATATATGGTTGATTTATAATCTTTATCACACTAATCCTTGTCCTTGTTCATCAGAATTTCTACTGATTGATTTCAAAGTTTTATTATTATTGTGTGGGACATCTTCATAATACCGGGATTGTCCTAGTTTCGGTAAGAGTACCAGTTGGCATAATGCATCTTGGCATGTCTTTGTCTCGGTTCTATACATCTTGGCAATAGTGTCGATAGAGATACTTTCACAATACCGAGGTCATCCCAGTCTCAGTAATGGTACCAACTAGGCATGTCTTGGTCTCGGTGAGATTGTTCTAGTTTTGGTAAAGATATCAGCTAGCATAATGCATCTCGGCAATAGTGCCAGAATGCATCTAGTTTAAGGTCGTGCTCGACCTTGGTACCGACTTCAGTTCGGTTTGGTTAAATGAGACGAGCACTAACTCTTAATCAGTGACAGCTATACATCTATAATAGCTGACAACTGTGTCTATATGACGGCTCAACCATGATTACAGAACGTGATGAGTAATAAAGACATGCGTTGGATTGAGGTACAAGGTTATCATTACCCTGTGGGTACGTCCACATCAGGGTACAGTTTGATGTACGATCAATTAGCACGATTTCGAGAATTTCTGACCAAAACATAGGATTGGTGAACCGAATTTAAGATTTGTCTTTGAAAATTCCGAGAACCAAGAATAGTCAGTGTCTATAGATTTTCTCTTGGAAGAAGTTCCCTGGATTTTGATAGGTTTTAAGCAAATTTTGTAAAAAAAAATAAAAAAAATAATTAAAAAAAAGAAACAAAAAAAGAAATTTTGTAGGTATATTCACTGCAAACCCTCATGAGGCACAACTCGTCCACTAGGGGGAACCTAAGGTTTAAGGGCTTATTGCATACGCTAAATGCAACTGAGAATACCAGCGAAAGTGGTTTTGTTTTTATATTTACTTTCTTTTCTTAGATTAGGTTAAAGAACTTCAAACTTTTTTTCTCGCAACTTTAGTTAAGGGACTAGCAAAATGCTGGTTGGGGGGTGTGTTGAGTTCAAGAATTTGAGCATTTACGTATCATTTGAGGATGAATTAGGGATTTAATTAGGCGAATTGCATCATTATTCATATAATTTCATCATTTTATGAATTTTCACCTAGGAACCTAAACTTTTATACTTTTCATACATTTTCTGCATTAACTTAGAATGTTTTACAAATTTTATTCAAAGAGTCCCAGTTGGAGTAGAACTCTGTCCGAGTGGGTCCCGCCTCAATATGGGCTTTTCAGTATTTGATGTGTTGAATTAGAATGTGTAGAAAATGAGAATTGCAAGCCTTTGTCATGGAACCCACTTTCAAGCACACATTGTCATCCTGGGCCCTGCATTGCTGAATTGAAGTAAATTGAAGAATTCACCATGTGGACCCCAACGCACAAGCCATATCCAAATTAATCAAAGGAGGGGTCCATTCATCATGTCAGTTGAAGAATCCTAAATACAGTAGAAGACTTCTCATAAGGCCTACTGTTCAAGCAAATGAAATGTCCCACATGGCAGGGTCCACAGTAGTTGCAAATTTGAAATTATTAATGGATAACTCAAAGAGTATAAATTCTGATTAGAACAAAAGAAGAAGAGTTTGAATCATCCATCTGATGTCCTTTCAAAAATGAAAGCGGTGCAGAGATAGAATCCATTGCAAATCAAATTTTAAAAGTTAATCTCGTTTTTCTCAGAATAACTCATCTTCAAATGACCATAACTTTCAATCTGACCGTCGGATCGATGAAATTTACCTACTATTAGAAAGCTTATTCAGAGAAGATTTCCGTGGACCCTAAGAACATGCAAATCAGAGCTATAACAAAGTTATGGGCCCGGAGATTTTCATGTTCATTTTTAGACGGGATTATAATTAAATCCACATCGTTGATAATCAATTGCTACACATTCCTTGTGAGACCCCATTTGAAAATTAGCCAAGCCACTTCGAGGTTTCCAGAAGCTTCCACCTCATTCAAATTCAAAAATGATAAGAGAGATACCTTATCAATGAAGAAAAATCAAATCTACAGAGAATGTGTCCAGATTCAATGTATCTGATAGAAAACCGGAGAAATAAAAGGAACCAAAAAGTAGCATATGGGAGTCACTCCCTCCCTTGGACGCATAGTTATCAATTTCGTTTCGTTTCGGTTATTTCGGCCGAAATTTTTCGTTTCGATCAAGTGGCTGAAACGAAATTTCGGCCAAAAATTTTCGGTTTGAATTTCGGTCAATTTCAGCCGAAATTCAAGATTTCGGCTATTTTCGGGCGAAATTCGGGATTTCGGCCGAAATGTGACTTTTCGGCCAAAATGGAATTTTACATAATTAAATTTTTTTTTACTTTTTGTACACATATATTTTGTATTTCTTATTTTTTTCACAAAATATAATTCCAAAAAAAATTACTATAATGGATTAAATCTATATTTGTTACTTTTTCTTTTTTCTTTTTACTTATATATGTATATATTATGCTATATTTTTCCCAAAATATAATTCCGAAAAGTTTCGCCGAAATCCTGAATCGGCCGAAACTTTTCATTTTGCAGGCCAAAGCAAAATGAGGTACGAAACGATATTAACAACTATGCTTGGACGTCCCTAAGCATTCTCTCTTCTTTCCCTTCTTCCCTACTCCTTTTCTCTCTTTACCTTTTCTCTCTCTAGAAAAAAGAAAAGAAAAGAAAAGAAAAAATTGTGGGTATTTTGGTGCCCTGTTCCAAAACTAGATTATAAGAGTGTGAGAGAAAATTGTAATTACCATCAAGTTTTCAATGAAAATCATATATTTTGCAATGGAGGAGTAGATTTTTCTGGATCGAAGCACAAAGTGAAGTTAAGTAATTTTATTTTTGTTCTATGTCTTTAATTTAATTCTTTTATTCTTATAATGCATTGTTTAATAGAATAATAGATCTACCTTCGCGCCACAGGAAAATCTCCGCTTTATATCTTTAATAAATTTCTTTTTGATCAGTTAATCTTCTTTTGATAAAATATACTTAGGTTTTTATACCTTTGATATTTTATGCTTGATTCGTTAACTGATGCTTAAAGTAATTTATATTTTTATGAGGTGATGGAGATCTTGGGTTCTTCTGCTTAAGAATTGAATATAAAAATATATATATCTTCCGGATCAGAAATAGTGAGTTGTTTCTGATCTGAAATTATTTGCAAGACAAAAGACTAAATTAAAGTATATAGATTGAGAATTGAAATTAATTAATGGATTCTTTGTTGCTCTGATCTACCCTTTATCATTATTATTATCCGTTCATCTTGCATAGTAGCTTTATCTCTCATTCATATCTTAATTTATTTTTTTATTTTAATTATAAAAAAATTCAGATTTTAATAAAAAATATTTCAGTAGTGCTCCTTGTGGGATTCAACCTATACTTACCACTGTCTCAAAAAGACAACTGTGCACTTGCAGTATTAAAAGATTGGACTTAAATTCACATCAAAATTCCAAGCCCGAGCCTAAACCAAACCTTAATAAGTCCAACCCCTATTTCGGTTGGGGCTGGCCGTCAGAGTTCAAGTTTAGCCCTACCCAGTACTTGCACCCCCTGCCCATGGGTATGATTTGAGGTTGTAAACGAGTCGGTTCCGGTCCGAGTCCATGGTGGACCCGGAACCGAAATCGTTAAGGAAAATGTGGAACCGGATCTCGGTCCGGAACCGTTTCGAAACCGGTTTATTGACTCCAGAACTGGAATCAAAACCATATATGAGAGAGGTTTGGATCTAAGTCCGGGTCTAAGTAGAGAATAATATTAAAAAAATATGAGTTTTAGGAGAGATTCTTGAATATTGAGGTAATATGCCGGGTCTCGGATTCGTGGGTCCGAACCAATGTGGACCCAGACCCATTTACTTATGGAGGACTAAATAAGGACCTAGATCCTGTTTTCAACAGGTTGAAACCTCCGAATATATAATCGGAGAACCGGAACCCATTTACATCCCTAGTATGATTCCTCTTTTTATGGCTGTTATATTTTCAATATTATTGGCTGACCTACCAACCAACACTATCAAGAGATGTGACTACCGGAGCTAACTTCTACAACACCAACCCTCTGTTGAACAAATTAGAGGAGAGTTGGTAGATCAGGTTTCAGGACCAGTGGACCATCCATCAATTGTTCAAAGACAACATTGATCAAGTTGAACCCTGAGGTTAGCCAATAAATATAGAACTGAATCTAACCCTTTCATTAATCCGGATGGAAATGTCAACCTGTGCCTTAAATTCTTGATTTGGGATGGGTGATGGGAGCAAAGTAAACATGGGCAGAGGTTGGGATGGGTGATGGGAGCAAAGGAAACATGGGCAGAGGTTGGGATGGTTTCAGGTCGGGTTCCCAACTTATAGAACTAACCAGTGAACAGGATGGGAAAACCATAAAAATTGTGATTGGATGGTATGCTGATTTAAGTAATGAGCCTGGATCTTCCATGGTAGATTGCACTTGCAGGAGAAACTTTTTATTATTTGATTGCGATTACGTTCCACATACCTTTATCCATAATATGCAAATTTTCATAAAAAGTCGTCTCTCTCTCTAGAATGATTGGATTGGGGTTTCAAAGCTTACATCTCTGCCTTGACCATTTTAATGTAAGTTATGATATCGACCATCATTCATGTATCATGGTGGATGAAAACTTTCCTTCCGAAGTGTTTTCAACCAATTCAAACTATGAAATAAAAAAAAAAAAAAAAAGAGTTTGGGGGTTTTATATGATGGTATTCAACTATTGTTGGCAATGGTTCGGATTAGGTTGATCACTATGGGTGGCATGTATGCACTTACTTTCTTTTTGGAACCCCAGCGAAGGGGGCTGGGACCCAAGAGAGAGCCCTCATACATATGAAAAGCAGCCCACTTAAGTGGAAAGAAAGCCCGCGTACGTGAAAATAAAGCTCAGACAAGCGGGAAAAGATAACATGCTCGGGGTTCAAATCTCAGATGGAGATGTAAGAACTGACGCTCCTTACCACCCAAGTAAGGAGCCATTCTTATGTATGCACTCACTTAAGGCTCAATAATCAGGTTGGATTAATGGGCCTAAGGCCCTATTTCTTTGCATGAATTTTTGATATTCATGTTTGTAAAAATTTACAAAATTTTAGATGCCGGAATTTCAAAATGCTATTGAAATATTCCTAAATTCCCTTTTTCTTTCATAACAGAACTCCTGCTTGGGAATTTTATGCAACCTGGATTCCACAAATTCACAATTTCCTAACTACTTTAATTTCTGAGTGGAATTTTACATGTTTATGCATTATTTGTATATATATTCAAGGCCAAAATGGTCAAGAAAATACTATTTTGTAAATATATGTTTACATATGCTCATGACTTGGCTATGTTAAGGACTACAAGTTGGCCCAATGTAATAATATCATTTGGAAATATTTGGACAAGGCTTAAAAAAAAAATTTAAACAATGCAAAATGCCCAGCCAGATTTGGAATAGGTTAGGTCAGATTTACTGGTCATATAGTCACTGCTGGGGGATGATTCTCAGTCCTTAAGCCTCAATCTACTCCCATAAATAAGCCCATCCATTAAATGAGTGGTTTAATGAAAAAAAGGTAAATAGCACCTTTTTAGGGTTGATTTTTCCAAACTCAAAGCCCATTGTGTCCATAGGTTGAAATTCATGACCTTTCCCAATATGAAGTTATTACAATATTATCCAATGAACATATTATCCCATTATTTGTTTCCAACCTCTATTTGTTTAAATGTTTAAAGCAGGTAGATGTTTAGAAAACAAAAACATTTGACACACGATTCTACTCTCTACTCACTTTAAAAAAAGTAGAAACAAATTTCTCTTAAAAAAAATGCTCTTTTTATTGGCATATGAAAATAAAAGCTTTAACCTCTTTTTTTATAGCTCGATTTTAGATGATGCTGTTATAACAAGAGTATAGATATCAAACTAGGCAAGTCTTTTTTATCACTAAAGCCAAGCCCGACTCAAACGCTAAATGGGCCCATATTTTAGATTCAGCTCGGTTCCGAACACCAATACCCAAGGCCCAAACCCAGCCCAATGCCAGCCTGGTCCAGGTTGGGCCCAAGTGAGATTACATAAAATAGAAAAATCCCCACAGCATGCATAGGATGGTAGCAAACGCATAGTTATTTCCCGAGTAGTTTTCTCTACTGGCATATTATCTTGTTCGAAACCCTTTTTTCTCTTTGCTCTCATCGAACATGTCCCTCCCATTTCGGTGTTTGGCAAACGATGGCCAAGGAAAAGAGAGAGAGGAAAGTCATCGCCTTTGCAGGAGCTGCTGCTGCTTTAGTGACACGACCCGAGTCCGAGATATAGATTAATCCGAGTTAACCCCGAGTCGCGTCGCATACTTACTCCCGTGAACTTCAATTACATAAAATTCACAAGAGATATCAATTGCACTTTATGCGGAATATAAACAAATATACATTGCTTATATATAAAAACAAAAATTTATTTATATTATGTACAAAATTCATCACTTGCATATTTAAACACAACGCAAGGATGAAAAGTGTGAAACGTTTCCAAAACAAATTGCTTATACTTCCGCTTTTGTAGAAAATACGCTTGCACAAATGTCCCCCGAGAATAGAAGGAAGAATTTTCTCTTGCAGTTCAACCATATGAAGCCTACTTGGGTGCTCCTTTGATCAGTGCAGATCCTTTCAGGCTTTCACACTCTTATCACCCATGGCCTGGCACCCTACCCAAGTCTTATGCTATTTGAACTTTAATCACCTTTGGATTGAATATAAGAAAAGTTGTGGTTAAAAGACCATTAGACTTTTGGGTTGTTAAGTCATAATCTAATGGGACTGATTTTTTGCATGACCCTTCCCATGAAAGACGCTTTTCCATCTATCCTACCTCCAATGATATGGAAGCATCTAAAGTGCCCCATGAGAAGAATTGTATGTATGAGCACATTTTGCGGTCAGCTCGCAGTGGAAAATTCGATCCATTTACACATTATATGCATAATCGGTTTAACTAAACATGGGATGGATAATCATTATGCATGAACCCCATTTACATCAAACAACCCCTAAAGAGGAGGTTATTTTATGATAAATTTTGCATACCCACCTTGTATCTACATTTATCATCCCCACATGGGTGTCTGTCTGTAAATCTCATGTGGATTTTTGAAACGGGCTCACATGGGACATGTAAAAGTGAAGCAATGTCCTCACCACTGTTGACTTGAGTAACTTGAACTCCAGCTGCTCAATGTATGTGTCCATCCCATGTAATGTAAGAGAATCTTGACTCGCAGTTAAACATGTTGTATGTAGGTTGATCAGCCTAGCTTGCCTATAAACTCCTAAACATGAATTAGAGGAAATTTGTATAAAGGACATCCAAGTGACAGAGTTTTGAAAGGAAAATTGTGTCAACTGAGAGATTCGAGGGCTACCTGAATTGATAGAATAAAAAAATGATCAGGGCATTTGGTGTTTCTTTTATTCTACATCAAGCATTTCAACTCACAAACAATGGCACGTCCTTAACCAATTATGCTACATCAAAGGGGACAATTTTAATTTATCTATTAAAGAAAAGATTGATATATATATATATATATATTTAAAACTTTGAGAAGTGACAGACTATGAGTATTTTAAATCTTTAGAAGCTATATATATTTTAGTTTTTTCATCATCAGCTTCAAAGAAAAAACTGAGATATGTCAAAAATAAATTATGGTCAAAATTATTGGCTTTCATGTATAATAATATGAGTTTTAAAAAAATAATGTAAATTTTGAATAAGGAAGACATTCACGAAAAAGATTAGGTAGTTTTTTATGGAGTCTTGAAAGAACGGTTACTAGAATGGAATGAGTAAGCTTGTCCTATATAACCAATGCATAGCAGAAAAAATCAAAATCAGTAGAACTAACACTATCTGCCAATCACATACCACAAAAAGAAGACGCGCACAATTTTTAACGTGGAAAACCCATATAGGGAGAAAAATCATTATCCAGAAATCAATAACTATTGAACAATTACAAGATATACTCATGACTCATTTATCTCATTCAGTTTGTCGACCTAAGGACTATAGTTGTTCTTGCACAACTTCTCATGTTGTCACGACTTCCCCATATTCCTCATACTTGATCTCGATCGCACATTGTCAATCAAGATGAACTATCTTCTACAAGAGAATATGAAGCAACAATAACTTTATAGAGCAGATTTTTAGCACAACCTCTCAATAGCTCTAAAGAATCAAAGAATCTCTCAAGGGTTTTCTCACCTCAGATCAATAAGAGAATTACTTGATGTGTGTATTAGGGTTGAGAGCAATACCTTATATATAGTCCCAAATTTGTGCCTTAATATTCGAGCGCAAGTAGGACTCAAAGTGGGAAACACAATCTCAAAAGAAAACAATTTTGTGCAGCTGTAAGAGACTTTCCCGCCATCCGATCGATCGGACAGAGGATCTGATCAATTGGTCCTCGACATAATTGTGGCGTATCAACCATCTGATCGATTTATCCTCGGTGGTTCGCCCAGGTTTCTTCTTTTTCTTCTGTTTATTCGCTTAAGCTCTTCTGGCGAGACAACCACAATCCATTCTAAAATAAAATAGAATATACAACTCAATGGACCCAGAGTTTTGTCGGACTCAGAGTTTTGTCCAACCCATGAATTAGTCAACATATAAAATCTTAACAAGTCTGGATCCTCCGAGACTTTAATTAGAGAAATCTAGAATTAAAGGATTGAAACTCTACAGTGCGGCCCACTTTTAAAATTTGAATCATTCAAAATTTAGAATCTCCTAGTGTATTTTTAAAATCTGAATCATCTCCCAGTATATACACTAGGAGATTCTTAATTTTGAATGATTCAGATTTTAAAAGTGGGCCATGCGCACACACACACAACGTATATATAGCGTAGTGCTACACAATGCCCTGATATTTCTTAGGAGAAAATGCCCTCCTAGTCGAGCCCACTGGAATACATGATAATCATGGAAGCCTATTGGATGGAAATATCTATATGAGGCCTATCTATATGCAGAATCTTGAGTTCATAAGATCATCTTAACCTTTCGATCTATGACCATAAAATTAAATGGTTTAGATGCATCATTTTATCATGATTTCAATCTAACGGTGAGGAAAAGTTGGACGACTGTCAAACTTGGACTAATGACTATTCATGTGGGGGTAGTGTGTGTGAAAAGACTAGATTGACTCAACATGGGCCCCGTGACCAAGAAAAGAGGGGTGGAAAATGAGGCGTTTTAAAGTGGGGCATTTTTGAGAATTTTCCACACACACACATATATATGGAAATGTTCTCACCTGCTTCCGTGAAAACTATTGGTGGGGCCCACCTAGCAACCCATCCAAACTATGCACAAATAGGGAACCCTTGATAGTCAATGATCTCAAGGATTGGCACACATATGAATGGATTGAACAATTGGATTGAGGGTTGAATCTGTTTTTGAATATGAAGTCATTAAACTTGTGGGCCATGGATAAAGGGGTTAAGGCATGAGGTTGGGGTCAAACTTGATACTTGGAGTGGTCTTACATAGATCTTTCCACCCCTCGGTCCTATTCCCAAATGGGACCCATAGTTGGGCTGCACTAAAAGTTCTCATATAATAGGTTGGAACTAGTTCTCACCTAAATAAATCCTATATATATATATATAGCATCTTCAAATTTTACGACAATCCGAGTTTATTTTACCCTTATATAACTATTTAACGAAGAAAATATGATTAACACAATCATGTTCATGTTCATTTATCATTGGTGTGAAATTTGGTGATAGACATGCGTACGAAAAAAAAATATTTATTTTTAACGGTTTAGATTTGTAATCCACTCGAGTTATGTTCCTCCATTGATTAGATTAGGAATATAATAATACTTGAAAAAGAAACAACTATTTATAAAAGTTTTCTTTTTAGTCCCTCTCAATATCAGGATTTGCAAATTGCAGAAGTATCCTGCAAGCAAGGCACAGGGAGAGAAATAACAAAACAGGAGCTTTCCATTGTCGCCATAGATTCAATTGAGGTGTGCTTCGATTACTTGAGTTGGAATGTTTAGAATTGTATGATCAAGCCATCAATTACTGTTGGTTTTTATCGTCATGGTATCTGTGCTTCCTCTCTCTTCTGCTTCTGCTTTTACTTTTCGTCTCCGTCTCTCTTTCCATTTCTTGGCTGCAGAAAAAAATCTTTTCTATTTTACGCATTTGGGGCTTTTTAAGGGCCTTGGAATGTATCTTGGGGGCTTTTACGAATTGGGGTTTTTCCAATTTGGGTTGATATGAGGACTATTTTAGGGATTTAGCTTTTTAAGGGCCTTGGAATGTATCTTGGGGGCTTTTGGAAATTGGGGTTTTGCGAATTTGGGTTTATATGAGGACTATTTTAGGGATTCAGCATTGGGTTTTTCTGGGTTACTGTGGTTTTGCCAGTTTGGGTTGATATGATATGAGGACTATTTTAGGGATTAAACATGGTTATTCATATCAGCCTGTACATTGTTACAGTTGTGAATTGGGCATCACGATTCACGTCAATAGTCCGTATCAGTTTGTTGAAAAATCCATATGTATGAGCTGAAATTTAATACCATGGGTCAATTCAACCAGACCCAAGTTGCACTTTTAGACTTTTTTCCATTGGTATTCAAATTTTAAACTTTTTTTGTTCTTTTTTCTATTTACTCATCAGATTGTTCAATGAAGTGTTGCTTACAGTAGTGGGATTTTTTTTTTTTTTGTTTGAACATGTACCATCTGTTTAATGTTTTATTTATGTTTTCTTTGTTATTTATATAAGGTTCTTGATAGTACTTTCTCGAAGAGGAAGAGATTCAAAAGCTCCTTGGACTCTTCGATGGAAGCAGACAAAGCTAAGGTAGTATCTCCTTACTGTTTTGATTGGGTTTTGGATACAAGAAGTGTTACTTTTGTTTTTCTGGAATTTAAATTTAGCTTAACTACTGAAGGGTCAAAACCCCAAAAAAAGTCTAGAGGATGAAATCGCATCCACAAAGTGAATGTAGCTTTCTGAAACTTTACAGTTTGAAGGGTTATCATTGCAGATGGATGTGGATGCTCTCTTGTACATATAAAATATGATTTGATACGAACATTTGAAGAATAATGAGATGGCCTTGTCTGGAATGTTTTCAGGCTGAGCTTGCGGCTCTAACAGAAGAACTTGGGCGAGAAATTCGTGTATTTCCAACAATAACAACTCCAACATCGGATAAGGCACCTAGTAATTTGACATCACATGATGGTAAGCCTCCGTCGTGAACTAAGGATTTGTTTTGGTGTACCCCAATGTGTTTATAATATATTTGACAGTGCGGATGGTTATCTAATAAGTTATGAGTTTGTTGAAGTCATTACCATTTGGCCAATGTTAATGTTGATTTGGAGAAAGTTTATCCTCATGTGTGTTTTCCAAATTGCATGTTGCCTCAAAAACACAGTGGAGAGGTATCTACTATCTATTATCTACTATACATCCACCAAATTATTCAAACAAATAATCAATAGCTATTCAAGAAAATACCCCCATTGGATCTGGTTGGATACTTATCCACTTTGATGTGAATTCTATTTTACAGAAGAGTCTGAAGATTTCTATGCGTTCACTCCAGAGGACTATTATCGACTCCTGGGATCCAAAAAGGAAGGTAATGCTATCAACGATTTATATCATAATTGTGTTTAAAAGTTGTAGCCATTTTCTTGAATTGTTTATACTTTATATTGCTGCAAATTTCTCTATTACGATACACAGCCCTCATGTACATCAACATGAAGACTTTTCCTCTTGTGGGAGGATGTCATAACCATCATGCTGGTCACGTGGTTGGCTATATTGCTAGGTTACTTATATTTTGCCCATATCATTAGAAATGGGGGTCAGTTCATACACAAGGTTACATATGTACTTTTCACCTTTGTGTCGGATGTTTCTTCTGATGGTTTATGTATGGGCTTATGAACAGAAAAATTTCTGAAGACTCGCAAAATTCGAGAAGCAGAGGAGGCTGAACGTAGATCTAGAATAACAAAGGTACTGGTAGATTGGTTTCTAATTTGCTCAAACAATTTCTTATAATGATATTTTGAGAAAATAGAAGTAATTTTATCAAAGCTTGAGACACAAGTAGAGCTGTATAGCCATGTAAGCTTTAAAGGACAGTATGCATTTAACTACCTTGAACTTGTGGAGCAATTATTAGTATTACGTCTGGCTGCTGTCAGTGACTTTGTACACAATTCTAAGTTCTGTGACATTCCTCAGTTAGCACAAGTCTGGCTGTGTTTTTTCTTTTTTTTGCCATGTTGGGAACTCAAACTCATGCACTGTCACTCACACACCCATTTCCCTACCAGCTGAGCTACAGCTTGGGGATGTCTGGCTTCATGTTATCTTATTTATTTATTCATTTATTTTTTGATGTGTAGGCAGTAATTAGGGTCCGTTTCCCTGATAACTACACGTTGGAGGCAAAGTTTCATCCATCCGATACAGTTCAAAGTTTGATGGATCTTCTCATGAAAGTGATTGCTCGACCTGACTTGCCATTTTATATATGTAAGTAACTCATTACTTCTCAATTCAGTTTCTTAGGTGAGGTCCCTTTGTATTTGCATTTTCTGTTTGTTTCCATCCGTGAAGGTGCTACAAAGATTATCTTCTTCTCAAGTATTATTGATTTGGCTTCCTTGTTACATTTTCCACACATTCTTCGTTGATAAAATTGAGATGAATGCAGGGGTATCTATGACTGCAACTTTAAGAATTCAATAATTAATATATCTTGAACGAATAGTAATAATAACAATACTACTAATAATAATGACAATGATAATGATAAAGATGATGTATGTAGTATTGTATACTAATTAGTATCATTTTGCCTCAAATTCTTGTATGTAAGCTTTAACGTTGATAAATTTAATGCAATGCATTTGTTTCAAAGGGATGAACACAAGAATGCTGTGAATTGAGTGAGCCCTCCATTCTTGTGTCTCCTTTTTATAAAGATTTAACCTGCCTTTGTTTTACTAGGAATCAATATACATACATACATTATACCCATACACATATATGAGGGACGTTAGAAAATGCTCGCCAATCTTCCCTTAAAAAACACTCACTTTCAGTGGGGCCCATCTAGATGCCTGACAATTAAGGGAGGCATGAGATTGGAATGGTTTGGATGCGGATTAAGGAATAAAAGATATTAGGATGCTAAAATGATCTTAGTTTTAAGTCCTCAAAGTTTGATGGCTGCACATCGTGCAAATTTATTGTGATAAAATCCAATGTTGAATAATGTCTGTAATAGTGTAAGTCAGGATTAGTGCTAATTTGAGGGGATCGGTGTGTGTGAACGGATAAGATTGACCGAAGGTGGGCCCTATATATGAAAACCCAAAAGGGGTGCAAAATAGTATGCAATGTGGAGACTTTGCAAAACACACACACATTAGGGATGATAGTGGGTTTAAATGGGTAACCCACCTGCCCAGACCCTATTTGACACGGATTCACGCGGAACCCCAAGACAGTATTTGATCTGTCAAGCTACTGCAACACAGTACCTGTGGCTGCAATGTTTTTGGACCCTGAGAGGCTAGATCATCAACACAAACAACATAATCCAAGGAATGAAATCAAGTGGAAGAAGCAATGAAAAGGAGAATAAATTATAAAAGTAACCAAATTTATGTTTAGATGTTTTAATTTAGCCTTTAATAAATAATTGATAATAAAATTACTAAACTGCTTTGTCTTCAAGAAGTGCTAATGCTTACTTAAATCATTTTTTTTCAAAAAAAAAAAAAACCAGCAATAAAAGAAAACAACTTAATTTTTTTTCTAGCCTTAAACATCCACCCATGTGGGCCTTGTCTTTGCACATTTGGACCAAATGGTGCCATTTTGTGTGGTCCCCCATATGTTATTGAACCCATCCATGTTAAGGTCTGGATATCTTCCTCTTGTCCTCTAAAACTGGCACATGCAGTCTCGTTTCATCTATGGTTGTCTTTCGATCAAGATAAACTTGGTCTTCATCAGGCATTTAGTTATCTTCATATCACATCTAAAAGATTGTATTAACTTTTCTTTTAATTACCTACCATTGCATTACATGCTTTAACCATCCTGTAAAAGAAATGTTGACGCTTTAATATTTTATTCTTGTCGCACCTTGTATCCAATTTCATGTATTTTATGTGAACGGAGAAAATAATTTATCGTGCAACTTTCATCATGTTTCAGATACCACTCCTCCAAAGATGCAAATCAAGGATATGTCCAAGGATTTCTATTCCCTTGGTTTTGCCCCTGGTGCAATTGTATATTTTTCGTACAATCTACCAAAAGGTGACTCTATTCTCATTTGTAGCTTTGCCTGTTGTAAAATATAATGCTTGTAAAAATAATTTTCTTTTTTTTTTCAATTTTATATAATTATGACTTGCAAATATGGCAAAGAGGAATTTTTTCTGGACAGGGAGTGAATTGAAGACACTTTTCAATTCTCATTTGTAGCTTTGCCTGTTGTCTTGTTGTATTGTAGAATTATAGACACTATTCAATTTTTATTTGTAACTTGCCTGTTGTCTTCTGTATCGTAGGTTTATGAGTGCAAATAGTCTTTCAGAAGTGTAATTTTGACTATCACCAGACTCTCTGAGAGACTAGAGTGCCTTTATACATACAAATAGTCCCCGGCTGTAGCTCATCTAGTAGGAACACGAACTTTGGGGGTCGAGACAGCATGAGTTTGAGTCCACCATGTTGCAGAAAGACTGCCTTTAGAGACTAGACAAGCATATTACAAAATAGACATAATACGTCTTTATTATGCGTTGCACCTCCATGATATGGGAATGGGGAAGTCTTCTGACAATAAGGAAAACATTTATTTCATTGTTTAGCGTATGGGAAAGAATCATCATGATGGCGAAAATTCATTCCTTACGCCATTGAATTGTGCTCATTACCTGCCCATATCTAGAGTTTTTCTTCCAAGACATTTTTTTTTTATTTATAACGATTTCCAAGACATCTTTAAGCACAATGACACAGTTTCATTGAGCAAGGACCTCGTCTATAATTGAGTCTGTATATCCACCCACTTCATTGTAGGAATAATGATTACAGCCGTCATTTGTTATTGGAAAATGCTTAACATATGGAGAATTTTTATGCATTTTGCTGTTTCCTCATTGCCTTTTCATGTCTATTCATGGTTGCCTTCAAGTTCTCCATAGTTGACAATTTGAAACTCCTTTGAAGCGTGCTGCTTTTTCAAACCTTCTTCATCTTCCTAGACGGCCTAATGAGAAGTGACCCAATGGGCTAAATAATGGTGTTAGGATGGATATTCTGATTTTAGATTGCATAGACATATTGTTGAAGACTTGTTCAACTTATTCCGTACTCAGTATGAAGTCTCAGTTCATTTTTTTTTTTTTCTTATATTTAAAATTGTTAGATAATATCTGCTACAAACATATCACTAGATCCTGTAGCAAAGTTGGAAGTGCTCATTGTTGCTGTGACAAGGCTGTGGGTTCAAGTCATGTTACTATTAAAAGAGGATCTGCTACATGCTTATTCCTGAAAATGCCTCGCACTCAATATTTCAACTAGCAAATTATCGCTAGATACACAAGATAACGATGACAAATACGTCCATTTCTAGTGTGCAATGAACAAAGAGGTTCACTCCAACCAATCAAGGGAAAAGAAGGTGCACACTGGTTCCTTCAATCACCATCATCTTAGCCATATCCCGTCTGTCTGGGGTTGGCTTGAAGGGTTCTACTCTATAACCGTAGGAAAACTATGCAATCTACAAGATCTAAATTTATAGCAAACTGTGTGTACACACTCGTGCATGGGGGTGTGAGTGAGTGCAGAAGCGACTAATTGGCAGCTATGAGGGAAGGAACGTAAGTTCACTAGAGAGAATAGAGAAATGCTTGATAAGCTAGAGAGAATAGAGAAATGCTTGATAAGGAAATGCTAAAATTCTACAACACGTCCCTTAAAAACCACTACCTATGCGCTGCCCTCACACCAACACATTCTCCATAATGGGGTCAACTTTAACATTGCCTTACCCCAAAGGAGTCCGTAAATAGATTGGGCAAACTTTAAGCTGTGCTTTTTTTTTTTCTCCACATTTTAACTTGTATTTCCCTAGGATTTCATTCCAGGTCTAATCTCCCCTTGCTCCTAGTTTCTTGCACTTGTGAACCCTACTGTAACAGTGGCAGGCTATTCTTTCGTCTGTGTAAGTGCCCAAACCATCTCAAATGATATTCCCTTTTTTTTTCTCTCTTCTATCACAACTACCAATAGGTTTCCTCTTTTATGCTCATTCCTAACTCTCTTACTAGCTTTGCAATATTGTTGCAAAACGCTCAAACTAAAGTTTCTACTAAATTAGTGAACTATGTTTATACTTCATTAGTGAACTATGTTTAGGAATTATTGTAACGCTCCACCCCTTTACCCATGCATGATATTGTCCGCTTTGGCCCACTGGCCTCACGGTTTTGCTTCTGATGGTACAAATGGTATCAGAGCCGACTCTCGACTAGTTCGAGTGTGGGTCCCCTACCGTAGTCTGGTATAAGTGGGCGGGTTTCCATGTGGGCGGGCCAAGAGGACTGGCAGGCTACTGTACAGGGATGTGCAGCCTTAAGGGGGGGTAGATTGTGACGCCCCGAAGTCCCACTTCGACTATAGAGAGGAAAGTGATCATGGAGTTATATATAAAGCTTACACCCTTACCTTGCATGAGGCCGGTGGGCCAAAGCGGACAATATCATGCATGGGTATGGGTGGGGATTTACAAATTACCTTGCATGAGGCCGGTGGGCTAAAGCGGACAATATCATGCATGCGTGTATGGGTGGGGCGTTACAAGTATCTCTTGCTGCTGTCCAATTAAAAACCATAACATGCGATTGACAACTCATTATCCAAATTCGAGTTAAAGAAACCTGAAAGCTAGGGCCCTAGAATGTCCGTATAAAAAGACCTTTAACCAACATAGTTTTTGATGCAGCCTAGATAATAGGATCAACCATATCAGACCCATAGGGGTTCCCTATGTGCCACATATAGGCCACTGGAATTAGTTACATTGCTTTCTATTTGAGTCCAAGCCATATCAGGTAAGACTGTTAGAGTCTTTGAGTGTTAAGTTGAGGGTGAAGTCTCTAAACGAGTCCTAGTTGAGTCATAGTGTTGGTAATTAATCCTGGATTTTCTGGAGACGCGCACAATTCATTTGTTTAATTAGTCTTAAGATTATTCAAATTCCTTCCAGTGAGTCTAAGATTGTGTGATGCTACAAGATTCAAAAAAAGTTGTGACTCATTTACTTAAGGGAAAGAATAGGTCCGAGATTGAGGGAGTTTCTGTCAAAACAGGTAATTGTAGCACTGGACATCCAAGCCATCCTCCATATATTGATGTACTCCATTGTTAATTTACAGACTACTACATTGATTATTGATTTCTTATATCATGAGTTGGTTCCTGTATCTGTCTTCTTTTTCAAGGTGATTACTAATTGGACCCTTGTCATTGTAATTGCTAGGCTTGGTGATTGAAACGCTTCTTGCCTTCCTTTTTTTGTGTTCAATCCTCCCCTCCATTGATTGATGTCAGAATGCACAAGAGTGATTGAAGAATCTTATGATTGATAATTGATCCAGCCATCCAGGTGGTCCACAATGAACTTGGGGGTAAGTTCTTCTCTATAGTCAATGAGACATGATGCAACCCAAGATATGGGGTCAATCAGATCAGTTATGTGTGACCTATGGACGGACTATTCCCAACGGTGGTCACATACAAGAGAGTCCTTAGTAGAAGTCAGATTGCTTTTTGTTTGAGTCTCAAGTTATATTAATTTTTTAGGAGTCACAAGTTACTGAATTAGTCCTAGTTAGAGTCCAGAGTGTTAGTAATTGAGTGGTTGGGGTCTAAATCCTCTATTCTTTATAGATGGGCACAATTCGTGTGTCTAGCGATGTGATGTTTGAATGACATGAGATTGGGTGTGTTACATAGGTTATTCAACTTCCTAGCACATATCCAATGAGCCCAAGATTCATGCGATAATGACAAGATCTAAGAAACTATGACCCGTTTACAGGTAGGGTTAAGCTTGGCTACGCCTACAAGTTTGAGTTTGCGTCGGAATACTTGTCATTAGATGCCAATCTGGCCAAAATGGCTAGACCCTGCTGTTCCAGTCCCAGCAAGTTGGAATCTCTGTTGCTCTATTCCAGGCCGTTATGGTTATTTTGGTCTCATCTTGGCCATATTAGTCTGTTTCAATCCCCTCTGTTTGAACATTCATATCTTTTAATCTAAGTGGTGATTTTTAGTTTAGGAAACCCTCCCATTTTATTTCAGAAAGAAGAATGTGCGAAACCCTCATGTAAGAAGATGGTTATCTATGATGTATTTGTATTTTACATGGAAAAAAAAACTCATGTACCTTTCCAGGTATGAAATATCTAAAAAGCAAAACACTAAGGACCCGTTTTTTTGCATAGAATTGAATGCATAAGAATTTTTGGAAGAAAAGATTACAACAAAGGACTTTTAAAGAGGTGAGGGGTAAAGGATATAAGGTGCAGCTAAAGATGGGACTTTGACTTTCCAAGGATTTGAATTACTAGGTTGATGGCTGTATATTCTTTTTCCATCTCCCCTTGGTCCATTTTCCATTAAAGAGAAGATTATTTCATAGCCATTTATGGATCTACACATTTGTTTTTTTTTTTTCTCTTCTTAATTTTATCCACTTTAGGGATACATTTCTTAGAATTCCTAGGAATCCAATTCCATGCAAACAAACAAGCCTATTCCAGTACGGTCATCATGTAGCGTGTGTGTGTGGGTGTTGCTCAACTGGTCAAGGACAGTAGTGCGAGTATGGGTGCCCGAGTCCGAGTATCTTGTAAAGCAAATAGAACGAGTTGTATACTTGTATGGAAAGTTTTTGTTTCAAATGTAATGGACAACTTTGAATTCTTTTAGTTGAATTTATATCTGTACTATTTTTCATATTGCGTGTTTTGTATTTATCTGAATTCGATTTTTTGTTACTCTGGTTGTGGTATATTGTTTGAGCATATGGCTTGTGTATATGAGGTTTACCCTATCATTGTAATGTTGACCAATAGAAAATGAGTTTCCTAAATGAGGTCCTACATTGATTTTTGTAGAGGGTGATGATGGAGTTGCAGAAGTGGGGCATTGCCTTAGGGATGACATCATGGCTTTGAATAGTCTGGAAGTCATTCCCGAACAAGCGGAAGTGTTACAAGCTGCTCCTGAACCTGCAGTCAAGGAGCCATCTCTCGACACTCAAGAGCCTAAACCTGTTAAGAAGCCTGCTAAGCCAAAATGGTTCAAAATGTAAAGCATGACATATTGGTAATGTATGTGTCCCTCTTTTCTGAGTTGATTAATGAAGTTGATAGACTACTATATTGTCAAAAATGAAAAAGAAGATTTTAATTATTAATCCCATTTTAGCCACAATAACACAAGTTGGCTTTAGATTTGCAGAAGCCATATTGTGTGCACCTAATTGGTGTGCCTACTTTCAGTGAAATGGATTGTTCCTCTGGTGGGTACTGGTTGAGCAATGAACCAAAAATACCCTCTAACAAATAACCCCAGCCGTGTTAGAGATGCACCGAGATGCACTTTCTCCAACTGCATGCTAACAGTAGATTTGTTGTAACTGTCCATTTGCATGCCAGCGATTGGACAGTGAAGATCTCCAACAAGCACTGGCTCTTCAAGTGAGCCCATCAGGTGAACTGTCAGAATCAACTTAGATGTGTCAGTGTTGCCCACTTATTTGTGATTCTGGGATTTATGAAAATGCTAGGAATTGGAGATTATGCTACTGTTTTCTTCATTATCGGACGAGAGAATGGCAGAAGTAAAAGTGGTAATTATTATACAATGGACTGCTGAAAAACAGCATGTTTTGAAGATGGGGCCCATCTTTATCTGTTGGTAGGACCTGCTGCAGTTAGACAATAGAACAAGAATGATATTTTCATTGAACATTCAGAATCATCCAACCGGTGGTATGTTCCTATGTTCCTTTTAACCATCCGTGTGCAGGAGAATTTTGAGATGGCTGCAGTTTCTTGTTGGGGAAACTCTTTATTTGCATGGCCATCCACAGTGGATTGCTGAAAGATGGGCCTCACCAAAATGGAATATTCGGCCCGGACAAACTTTAGTTCTCTTGGGCTGATGGAATTGATAGCTGTTTGCATGGGCTGCTTTTGATAGCAATTTTTTCCCTTCATTGACAGCCAATTTAAAACTTCTGTCGCAAATCCAACATGAACTCTGAGAAATGGAGAAACTGATTCATGTAGCTGACTAGTCTTTTATGACAACCCACCAAATGCTACATTCTAACTTGACTACCAGCTACAGTTCTAGACATAAAACACTTCACTATTATGATTTCTATATTCTCATATGGTCTATATGGATGTCCTGCAGATGGGGCACTGCTTCTGAGGGCTTGGATGCAACTGGTGCCATGGAATGTGCTCTTCTAAATTGAAAAGTGCATACAGATGAAGGCAACATTGTAGACTAAGATTAGCTACAATCAACTATATTTTGGCTCGTGTGATGTGAAATGAAATATATTTCAAAATAATGAAAGCTATTACCTTAGAATAATGTTTCCAGCGTAATTTTGTTATTTTACTCACTCATGGTGTTTGCTTTATTTTGAAAAAAGGATCCATCAATTGATCTAGCTGTTTTATTCACCGACCTGGGAGTTGGTGTAGTGGCAGGAGGCATGGGTTTGCAACCCATGTCTTGTGTTTGAAACCTGCCCCAGATTTGCCCGGTGTGCGTTTCCGTGAGTTTAACAGGTGCCACCGAGGGGATTTTTCACTCAATGGAGTTTGCTTCACTTTGAAACATTGTAATAACTACTTACG
The DNA here is from genome assembly GCA_003546025.1 of Camphora micrantha. Classification (NCBI taxonomy): domain Eukaryota; kingdom Viridiplantae; phylum Streptophyta; class Magnoliopsida; order Laurales; family Lauraceae; genus Camphora; species Camphora micrantha. Next base: position 4,873,245 of record QPKB01000001.1, on the reverse strand, counting down.
TAGCGGATCAGTCAATTCAATTCATTGGGGCCATTGTTCTCAACATTTGGCTTTCATTTTTAGTTGGTTTTGATTTGTGGGGGCATGGACCATTGGTTTTATAAGAGGTTGTAGGGACCAGTAATCCATAATTTCAGCTTTAATTTCTTTGGTCTTTTCCTTAAATCTAGACTGGCAGTCAAGGGATTATTTAATCGTTCAAACAATTCATTTGACATCTTTCTTGATTGACCCTTATCAATTGACCTTTTTTTTTCTCACAATGTGTGGTGATGATTATTTAATAGTTCAAACAAGTCATTTAACATATTTTGGAGGAATGGCCAACTAAACTCTTTGTATCCTTTTTCAGGTCCTGTGAGAATGCGAGGAAGTCTCAATGGAACCAAGCCAAACAGTCCATTGAGCTATAGGCTAGGCTAGAGAAATGCCCAAGCCTAAAAGCAGCCCAAATTAAGCCCAATAAAGACCGGGCCTGAGCTGACCCAGCCTATATTGGGTTTTTTGGGTGTTTCAAAAATTCTTAAGGTGTTTTTTGTAAAAGGTGTTTTGTCTTTTTGTACTTTTGCTTTTTGGGTAGTGTAGTCTGTTGGGAACAAGGCATCCCACATTGCTCAAGTTCATCTTTTGAAGAGGCTTTATATTTGATTTATTCCAATCGCTTATTTAATGTGGAGGCTGTTGTATCATGGGGGCAGCAGATGGATTTTATCCCAAGGTGTCCTAAAGAGAGCGTCATCAGACGTGCCTCGGTCATAGATCTGCTGCCATTGCTGCTCTTCGTCTTCAGCCAACAAATCACAGTTCAAGTCTTCATCAATCGAGTACTATTGTTTCTTTTAAATTCTGTTTGATAGGCGTCCGTATTCTGTAGCATTTCCAACAGCTCATGCCCTTCCTTGATCATGGCGTTCCAAAATGCTACTAGAAAAATATGTTATATCTGCACAACTTAACTCCATCACTCCAATTGTAGGACAAGAGCATATTTTTAAATATCAGCTAATACAGTACATATTGATCTTCTTATGAGGAATAGATATAGAATATCAATGCGATGCTCAATTCAATTCATACTTGTATCATTGAGACACCAATATTTCTCTTGTAAGACTCTAAAGCAAGGGCCTTTTTTTCTTCTTCATTAGTGTCAATCAATCCACATTTTTGTATCACTTGCACCAATATTTCAGGGGCAGTGAGGAATCCTCCACTCTATTTTATGCCTGAACCAATTGAGCTTGGAATCCCCTGGTGTCCGGTTGGAATCAGACTGGTGAGTCTGGCCAAGACTGACCAAGTACTCGCTAAACTCATCTAAGTGAATGAGAGCTAGGTGACCATCTGAGTCAAGATGAGTTTAGCCTCTCAAATAGGATCATTGTTTGGCAACCTAACAGATGCTTGCAACTAAATGGATGGGTCATATTTAGGGGCGGATTGGATCAACTGAGGAGAGCAATATGACATATATTAGGTGTAAACCTAAAAGCTAAAAGGATCTACATACACTGTTTTAATTAGTAGGCCTCGTTGGAGTTGGATTGGTAGGTCATAGCTCAATTACCTGAGTTGTGCTGGATTCAAGTCCAATTTAGGTAGGGGGGTTATGCAGCTATAACAAACTCAATCGAAACGCAACCCATTTATTAATTGGAAGATGAATTTCAACTCGAACCCAACCCTCAAATAATGTTAACACAAACACCGAGTTACAAGCCACCAACTCAGTGCTCACTGCTCACCCAATATTATCATGAAATGACCATCATTAATCTCCATTTGTGGAGTCATATGATGAAATATTCAAGTGATCCCAAAAGATAAGATACAAATCTCTTTAAAATCCTTACAGAAAGCTACACGAGTGTAGTTCCCTTTTAATTTATCTTTTCAAATCCTTTTGAGTCTAATTCAGAGGTTGACCAGTCACTATCCTTTCCTAATAACGAACAGTGGACTGGGGGAGTCTGAAAACTTTACTATTTTTCCTAGGGATAGGACTGGGAATTCTCTTAGCAACTAAGTTGAATCTTAAAAAATGATAAAATGCACTTAGTTAGAAACTATCATACGAGTTTAATTTATCTTAGGTCGACTTTGTGAGTTTTTCTTTTTTATCTTATCTACAAACGCTTCAACTAAATATACTGAAGAGGAAATTGTTGTGGAAGCTATGTAAGAAATAAATGCGGTTTCTTTTTGAGTATAACTCTCAATTGCTAAACACATAGTGAGGCCTATATTTTAAAAATCCAATCAGTTCACCAGCCCTAACACTCATTGTAGTCTCTGTGTGTAAAGACTTAAAAGATTCAATTTCAGTGGAACAACTACTATCTCCTATGAAAAAAAAAAGGGTGAGAAGTAAAGGAAGTTAATCACTTGTTCAAGATGTTGTTAATCCATAGTGTCGGCCTTGCTGATTTGAGTAATAATTTATAGGTTAATCAAGGGTTTGGATTTTTGAAAACTAGGCCCCACAAAGATTGGTATTTTTTTTTTTTTTTTTTTTGGGGGGTAAAGAGGCCCCACTAAGTATTTAGCAGGAGAGATGCACCATGCCACCATCCACTTTTGGCAATGTTTCATAATATTAAATAGAAATGTGAAACACATGCAGGAAATGTAGGTATTTTCAAGGATTATACCTAGTGACTAGTGTAATATATAAATATAAAAGTACAATGCCCACATGCAGGAAATATAGGTATTTTCAAGGATTAGCTGGTGACCAGTGTATATATATATAAAAGTATAATGCACATATGCAGGAAATGTAGGTATTAAAGGATTAATTTGGTGACTAGTGTAATATATAAAAGTACATGCAATTTTGGTAGGCACATGGGGTACAAAGAAAGTGGAAAAGCTAAATCGGCTCCAATTTTCTAGGGCATATACTTTTGGCACATGAGCACATGCCCCATTTGGCCTGTTTGGCATAAATTCTCAAGCACCATATCCTATTTTGTGCAATGGGGCCCACCTTCGAGCAATATAATTATAACCCTTTTAAAGTAATATTCTCCACGCACACGGGAAGGCAACCGAGAAGGTCCACATAAGCGGGAAAGAAGTCCGCACAAGGGGGAAAAAAACTCGCATAAGTGGAAAAAGGTGGCGTACCCAGGTTCGAACCCTATTGTTTCATCCACTGTTGAATTAAATTATTATGTATGTTAAAAAAAAAAAATTCGAGAGCCAAATGCAAGTGGGATAATTCATTTCAGGCCCGTGGGCTTAGTCTGTGCCTTACATTTTGGCCCAGTTCTAAAATGGGCCTTTATTCAACACAAGTTTCTCAGAGTCAGGCTATCTGGGCTCGTCTTTAGGCTATTGTCTGGACCCAGGCCTAAAAGTTACTTGCACCCTGATAACTAAATGGGCTGGTCTTGGACTAGCTTCCAACGACCCGACCCGGCCCACCTGAAACTGTAGTTAAAAATGAAAAATATACCAACAGGCAACAGCTTTCATAGAGTAGATTTTTGCTCCATTGTCGACAAATGTGGGACCCACCCCTCTATAATACTACCAATCAATGGAATGTGGCACCCACCTGCATGAGAATCAAATTACATTTAATGTCAATGCATCATGGGTACTGCATTTTAATACTGCTCATAATCTCTGACCTACCCTCAACCTGAATGGCCACTCACAACCAATCATGTGTTCTGTTGTGGTCCAAATCAAATCTTTCAAAATTTTTTTTTATTATCTTTCAAAAAAATTTAATCTTTCAAACAGAACAAAAATTCGAATGCTAACACTGTTATTCTTTCAGAAATGTATTGTTTCTTTGATATGAAAGATTCAAAAATTCAAATAGTAACATTGGAGCTACAGGAGAATTTATTCGACTTTTCTATGGGCTCGGAGGGATTAGTCCAGCCCAAACGGTTGGGAATCCTTTAATAGCAAAAAAAATAAAATAATAATAATAATAATAATAATAAATCAAAAGTGTAGTTGAGAGAGAGGTTAATGTTAGGTGCATGGTGTTTCAACTGACTCCACCTAACCACATTGGTAGTGAATGGGTCCCACCAATGGGCTATGGGGTCCACCTATGAACCCCAGGTGGTTGGCCACATTGTCAAACTAAGCATGCATTGAATGGGGGTTGTTATCTTTTACCTAAACGATGGATGATTCATCAGCAAATTTGAATGCAATAATTTCAGTTCTAGGTGGGGAGTTAATGTCTGGAAGGAATTATCCTGAGCTAGGTGTTGTGGGTCACCTTCATGAATTTTTTAGGGCACTTTCATCATGGGTTGCATGTGGCCCATAAATAAGTCTGATTGGATGATCAGAACCGTTGGTGGTGGGGCCCACGAAATTGATGGTTGGAAGGGATTCTTTAAAAGTGGGTATTGAAGGACCCCAATAGGACGGCTATGATTATCTGACAGGGATGACTTTCGCTCACATCCAATTAATGCGTCCAGATCTTACAGTCAGCAGATTTCCATTGGAAACTATTGGCAGAAGGAATGGGCCACCAACCACAGCCAGTGAGTCAAATTACACCCTAAAATGGGTGTCCATCAATGCGATAGAGCGCGCGGGGTCCACTTAAATGCATATTTATAAGTAGAGAGAAAAGACGACACATGAATAAGAAAACAATGAGCACCATATATTACCTTAACCCTTAAGAAGATTAGTAATCTTACCCGACCTGCCTGTGTGTCAAACCCTAGATACCTCGGGTTTCGAACTCTAAGATATATCATGTTTCTCACCCAACTGCACACGGTTCGATATAATATTTTATTATACATGAGTGGTAAGGAAGGAAAAGAAATAAATAAAGAAACCCAAGTAGACACTTTTCTTTAGATTTAATTAAATGTGAGTAATGATCTGATGAGTGTCAAACAGTGTAAAATGACAATTCACCATGCACAGAAATATTGTAGTGATTGTAAGGGAGAATGATCAAATGTGGGCCATAAAACAAAAATGACCAGACTATAGAGTAAAACCAGAAATGATCAACATGTCATAGCCCTTTTCTGGTAATCCTTGTGGATAAGGCTGTATGGTTATGCGTCGTCTTCAATTGAAAGATGGAAAGCTTTTTCCTTACTTTCCAATTTGCACTGAGAAATCCAAGGCCAGACCCACATTTCCTTTGTACTATAACACCTTTAGCTTACATTTCCTTTTCATTCAATCAAGACACAAAATATAAAAAATCTGTCAGATGTGATATGTACAAATTTAGTATGGATCTGGGTACGGATGGTCAATTGGTTAGGTGGGGTTTGGGTTTAGGCAGATCCAAACTCCGTTGTTTGTAACTTCACTTTATTATTAGTGAATTAATAGAAAATTCATGATAACTTATTCACTTATATCTTATCAATGATCAATTTGAAGATGGTGTGCCTAACTTTCAATTGGAGTAAAATTTGATGCTAGTCATTTGAGAGGAGGGATGTAAATGGGTACTCGATTCTCCGATTATTCGGAGGTTTCGATTCGTTAAAAACCAGGTCTGGATCCTTATTTAGGCCACGATAAGTAAATGAGTCAGGTTCGGTTCCACCTTGGTTTGGACCGGTGGACTCGAGACCCAACATGTTACCTCAATTTTTAAAAATATATCCCAAAAATAATATTCTTTTAATATGATTCTTTACCTATACTCGGAATCGGATCCAGACTCGTCTCATATATGGTTCTGGTTCTAAAGCCAAGAATCAGGTTCCGGAACCATGAATCAGGTTCCGAAACGGTTCCGGGTCCGGATCTAGTTCCACATTCTCTTTAACGGTTTCAGTTCCGGGTCCACCATGAAACTTGACCATAAACAAATCGCTTACAACCCTACATAAGAGAGGCCATTTATTTTAATTGATTTAGATATTTCATAAGCTATCTCTATCAATGGCTTACGAAGACAATTATCTACAAGGAACATGGGAACATTGTAAGCAGGAGTCACTCACGTATTATGCACACGCAGCTCAAGTGCGTGTAGCATAAAAGGGGCTCTTACCTCGGTAGTAAGGGACTCATTTCTTACCTTGACTTCTCCCTTGCTTCATCCGAGATCTACTTCTCTCGTCTAAGGACCGGGTCCCGCCCCTTAAACTTAGTAACAAAAAAAAAAAAAAACTAAAATAGTTGAGTGCAGCATAATATACTATTATGTGTGCCATGATCTTAGATCTTGCAAGCCACGTTCTGATCAACGTGGGCACTTGAAAGATTCAGCACACTCTCGTGAGTGCCAGCCTCAGGAGATTTAGCTGTATCTCTTTTCCTCCTGTAAAGTGAAGTAGTACTGATGTGTACTCTTTCTTTCTCACCAATTCTCCTTTTCAGTTGTCTATACTTTATTTAACACACGGCACCTGTTGAACAACCATCTAACAACAGTTTAATAATATCGCATGACAAGAAACAATTATTATTCAATAACAATAATAAAGATCACAAATGGCAAAAAAAATTTCCACATATGCAATCTAACCACATCCTAGTACTTTTTTCTTCCGATGATCTAACGCCAGGACCAATTTTACATTCATCGAATCTCCACTTGCCACTGGATTAAATCTAAAAAAAAGAAAAACCCTACGGTTAAGACACCATCAATTTTACACTCATTGAACTTTAACTCATTGTTTAATTGAATCTCAACCAAAAATTAAAATTAAGGTTATTAAATCATAGGCTACAATACTCTGGATCTAAGATAATCTGATGGGGCATATTTTTTTGCTCCGTTTTGCACATAGTGAGATTTTTTAATCTCCCATTGAGAGACAACTATCTAAATGGATCCCAATAATTAGACTATAAATGAGAAATATGCTCTGCAGTCTGCTCCTAGGAGATCATTCCTAATTTCTATGCTAACAATCAAAATCAAAATATACATCAAACACCAACAACTTGAATAAAAAAATGTACAGATAGATATATTAACTATAAATCAACTCCTATAACCCAAGGAGAAAGAAAAAAAAAAAAAAAAACTGCTAACTTGCATTAATGGACAGTAAAAAAGACAACAATGAATGTAATAAAAATATATTAACCATAAGCAAATAAATCTCATATCCAAAACCTCACAAAAAAGAAACACTCATAAACCATAATTAAAAAAAAAAAAAAAAAAAAAAAATGAAAAATGAAAAACCAAACCCAAATCCAATGTTCAATCTGTATAGACCCATTTTTAAGCCATTTGACAATTATGATATTTCAGTTCTGGCAACTAAATATAAAGCTATAACAAAAGTCTTAAAAAGTTTTATATATATGTATAGAGCTCTAATTTATATGCCAACAATTAAATCACAACATATAGTAAATACTAACAACTCAAATTAAAAAAAAAAAAAAAACAAACTCAGATACATAAATCAACTATAAACCAACTCAAACAATTCAATGATGAATGAAGTTTTATTCTTGGAATCTACAGAATATCCATCCAAATCCCTACTTTGAGAAAGCCGCCTGTATTTGGCATGGGGGCGCCAAATGAGATGTCTACATCAAGTTGAAAGTTGGAGTAACATATAAGACCTTGATTTGATTATATAGCATGCTATTTTGAACCATAAATGAGACATGGTGAATTTGATGTGTGCTAACTAATTAATTGGTTTTGGACTAATTTGGACATGATTCAAGGTTGTTGGGGTTAGACCCATCAAAATCATAGACATCATTGGGGTATGATATGGGACCATGGTTAATGAAATTCAAGGGTCGCAAAACTTAAATTTGGGGGCAGGTTCAATAGCTACATGGGTTGAAGCCCATCTATCTATGAGATTATCAAAAGACTGTCACACATTTTGTTTTCTTATAATATACAATTTATTTGTAGGAACCGAAGGTTGAGTCCATTAGTGCTACCACATAGGGGCCACAATAGTTTTATCCAACTTCTCTTTGGATCCGGAGGGATTAATCCAGTCCAGAGGATTGGAAACCCTCCATCAGCAACCAAAAAAAAAAACTAAAGATAGGGGCATGTATTTCATTGTATAGCTATTATTGCATCAAGGGCAGTGAAAATTTAAGACCTCATTTGCTGGCTTGATGTTAAGTTTCAAACACATGCCTTTCTATTGAAAGAAAGGGCTAAAATTGAATAAATGTAGGATATCATCCACAATCATAAATTAGTCTCCAATTTGTAGGAAATGATGACTCAACTGTTGCGGCAGAAAATATTTGCAACCTAGAAGTGGTGGATTCAGGTCACTTTATCTGAAAAGAGAAAAGCCTTCACTTAAATCTCTACTCTATTTCCTTCCTTACTTCTTTTATATTTTTATTACTTCAATATAGAGCTTTCACTTGAAAAAAAACTTCCATACAAAGTTGGCAAATGAGCACGAGGAAAATTATCCTATGCATGAGATGTGCATTGTGTACATCCATATCAGAGCCCACCTAGACCATACAAACATCTCTTATAGTTTATACCCCTCCTAAGTTTGCACCCATGCGAATGGACTTGACCGTTTGATCCATGCAAATGGATTGGACTTATAACAAATGAAAGGATTAGGATGATCTAATATAATTGATTTTTTTTTTTTGTTTTTTACTTGACACATGGGAGGGCCCAAGCAGATCCTAAACAACACCCCACCGACCCATCCCCATGTAGGGGCTATTGATGAGTCCAAAGTGGTAAAAGTAAAGATGATTTTAAAATGTCCTGCAATACTGGACTTGAGTAGGTCCAGGTCGAGGTCCAGGTCGTTGGTCCATTCATGAAGAATTGTTAAGAGCAACACGTGTCATACATCCATCCATTCAAAAGTTATCGTTAGGTACAATGATTTTATATTTATGCCTTGTTTTGTCTTCCTTCGATTGTACTACTTTAATTATTTTTTAAATATGAAATTATGCAACATATCACTGTTTTAAGAATTGCAGTCTATTAAAATATCCAAGGGTCCTTTGTGTGCACGAATTTATTTATACATGTACATGATTCAGATTCACATGTATAATAGTTTATTTTGAATAATTCCTACGGTTAAGAAAAAAAAGCCGGGTAGAATTCTCTTGTTATTTTAGTATGGTAGTACAGTTTCGAACCCACAATCTCCGGCTGCAAACCATGATTCTAGGTCAACTGAGTTGCCCCTCGGAGTTTCGAAGGACTTATTTTTCAAAAAAAAACATGTATAATAGTTAATGCTTTTATTTGAAAACAAAAATAGTGTAGCAATTGCTGTGTAAATAAAGTGTTAAAATAGTTTGTAAGGGTCATTTTCTGGCTTAAATACGAGCAGTATGATTTCACATTTACCATTTGTAAAAGAATCTGGATCCTTTGGGTGTGCCTACCAACGGTGATTGTCGGTGGACCTTGAGTGGTCCACTCACGGTCACCATGGGATTTTACCTTATCAGATTTGGACTCTTTGTAAAAAGGCATTGGTACATACTTTACATGGTGATTATTTTCCGTTTAACATAATTAACCCTACTACAATACGTTAAAATCCATTAGCCATTGATCACAACTTTGATTAAACTTAAATTTATTAATGCAATAAATGAATGATGAAATTTGATCCTTTTAGAGAAATTGAGGGAGAACTCTCTGACATTATAATCCATCAAAGGGCGTATATATAAACCATTCAAATTAACATCTCACCTTATATTAGCTTCATTTTAAATAGATCATAATAAAAATTTACAGTAAGAGAGATAAAGCTATATATATTTTTTTTCTGATAATTTTGGGTACCTAGCCCTTTGGACAAGAATAATCTCTATGGGCTTCGGGAGATAAAATTAATTAAATTTATAGTGTTTAGATAAGATTGGACTTGCTAATTTTGACCAGCTCGTTCAAGACGTATATTGATGAGCGGTAAACAAAAAAAAAGAACCGTTCAAATTATGAATTTTGACATGTGGACAATTCGCGTGAAATCACCCTAGATTCATGGGATCATAATTTTGAACGATTTGAATTTTACATGTGGGGCCCAATAATGACCGCGGCAGCATGCCTCACCAGATCCGGACTCAAGAAAAAATCTGTTTGAATTGAATTCATTAAAGTGGCCCCCCACTCGTTGAAAACAATACAGCCACCGGTCCGCCACCATCCCTCCCGTTACGGATATTTCGTGTTCCCCGAATTCTTCCCTGGTACGACCTAGACAGGAGGGTAGGTGAGACTGAGACATCCCGATCCGTCATAGATGTATATAAATTCACCAAACCCGCCTTTCTTTCTCTCACTCTTTCTCTCTTTCAAATCTTCCGAGATCGCTGCAAAAACCCGAAGGTGAGGAAACCGAAACCAAAGCCAAAGAACAGGAATCCAAATCTTTCTTTGGCTCTTTGAATGTCGTCTCTTACATCTTCTTCCGATTTGAATGATAGTTGGATCTCACACACTCAATTCGAATTGCGATTCAAGTTTCATTTTGAGTTCGGATTTCGCTTCTTTCGAGTAGATTTTGATTTGATTCTGCTTTCTTTTTAGAGTTTCTAACGTTTTGATCTGAAGCGTTTCGGTTAGATTTCGGTTGAATTCTTTGATGCATGCTTGAGATGGAACTTGTTTTGATTCGGTTTCGGAAAGTGGAATATCGGAACCGGAGGCGTTTAAAGCTCATGGCTTGAAATGGTTTGACTTTTAGATTTTTTTTTTTTTTGTCGAATTGTGAATTTGATTCTTGAAATGAATGCTGTTTATCTCAAAATTCTTAGTAGGATTCGATTCGATTCCTCCTTCTTCAGAGTCTGAAGTCTCGATCTGAAGTTTTTGGTTTGGTTCTGTGTTAGTTCCTTGACTTCAATGACTTGTGCTTTCTTTTTTTCTGAAATTGAAGTATGTTTGAATCGGTTTTAAGTACTGAAAGATTGGGATCGATAGTGTTTAAAGCTCGTGACTTTAGAACTCTTGATTTTTTTGCTTCTTGCTCTGTTGTTTGTCGTGAATTTAGGTGTCTCATTTACGCAGCTGATCCGAAGTTAGATTTACACAGTGAATTCAACTTTTCTTCGGAGTTCTTCGGCGTTTTGATCTGAAGCTTTTGGTTGCAATTTGCATAAGATCTTTTATCTATGCTGTATTTTCCTGAGGTGAAGTTTCTTGATTCGATTGTAGGGAAGTAGAGACTGTAGCAGATTGGAATAAATAGAATTTAAAGCTTGGGGCCCATCCCTTTATGTTCCTGGCAGATAGATGATTGTTAAACATTCAACTAATTCCTGTATTTGGTGTTTGGGATAATCTTACTAGATGATTATTCTACAATTATCCTGATCATCCTTACAGTATGATTTTCATTTAGTCATGATCCATGAAAGTGATCATTGAACAAGCTTCTGAGTCCTGAGATCACAGGAACCAAAAGGTAAGAAAGCCAAAGACGAGATTTGCATTTGTGTCTTCTTATGACCAGTCCAACTTCTTCATTCTTCTTTTAGTAGGTTCCGAGTGTATTCACCAGCTTCTACATAGTTTCCAATCAATCCAATTTCACATATGTACTCGGTCCAAAGTTTGTTTTAGGTTCTTCGATTCATGCTCTGTTTTTAATTTCAGTTCTTTTGTGTAGATTTTGATTCAATTCTGCCTTTCTACAGATTCTTTGGCATTTCAATCTGAAGTTTCTGGTTAGATTTTGTACAAGTTTAACCTGTCTCGATTCAGTTTCAGAACCTACTGTAAGTGCCTAAAATAACACGGACTTGCTTTGATGGGAGCTGCTGAATGGCCCTTAATTGGAGGGAGTGTCCTCTTGACCTGAGAAGAAAAAAGAGGTTAGAGGCCTTGGCCGTGGAGGGCCGAAGGCACTCCGACGCCTAAGTTAGTCTTGTTACTAAACAGAGGGAGCAGGAGTGAGGAGGGATGGGAGTTTACTTTTTGCTTACCCCTTTCGTTCTGTGCTGTGCCCACTTATATATGTTAGGTATCCTCAGACCTTCCCTGAGTGGAGGTAGGTAAACGTACGGTCCCATCGGGCCATACTCTTCCCATAAATGGAAGTAGGTAGAGGTTATGTCCTGTCAGGCCATACCTTGACCTTTCACATGATTACTGATGTGATGGCGGAATGAAGTCCACGCTTCTTCCGTATTCGGCGCCCATCCCGTTCGTCTGAGCCAGGACATGCCCTTATTAATTGTAGATTGACAAGATGCCGAACCCGGTTAACCACTGCAGAGGTGGACCTCGGTACTCGTTTCATAATGCACCCCCAAGTCTCGGGTGGATGACAGTCGGAGCGGGGCTCCCCAAGGAGCCGATCTCGGGATGGATCGGCCGAGCTGCGTTAGGTCTCGAGCTGGTAAAATACCCCCACACAATTGCCCCCCAAGCTCTGGGTCTCGGCATTTGTCCTCGGGACCAAGAGCTTTTTAGTCTCGGTAGGTGTCATTTTCAAGATCTCATTCGAGTATTTTGATGGAGCAATTAAGGTTGCTGCCGGCCTGTCTGCCAAAGACAGTTGATTAATGCGTCCTCTCCACTTCGTCTCCCGAGGGGATCGACGGGGGCGGCTTTTCGCTTCCCGAGGGAAGACAGCTGTTGGTGACACGCGTCATTGTGTGATGGTTCCTTCAATCGTTTCGGTGGCAGCGTGCACATCGCTCGAGGCGGCGGTTCCTGCCCTCGATAACGGAGAAGGCGGCTTTTCGCTTTATAAGTAGGGGAGGCCTTCCCTTTTACTTCCTCTGCTTATGCATTTTCTTCGACTCTGAGCGATCTGAAGAATATCTGAAGGAAGCCTTTGCAGCGAATCCAGTCTTCGGCCTTTCCCGTTCAGCGCAAGCCTTTTGTGAGTTCCCCTTCCCTTTTACTTCCTTTGTATCCCGGCCCATTAGGGTTTTTCAATCTAGGGTTTTCCCTTTTTAGAAGGATGGGAGTCTATAGGCATTGGGTGGACACACCTGAGGCCATGGAGAGTTTCAGGGAGATGTATCGCATCCCTGCAAACGTCAGCACTAGGATAGACGACCCCGACGACATGTTCGACGGTTTCGTGTTTTCCGACGGGTGGATGCCTTTCCCTCTAGTGGCTATAGTCGAGGGAGGGGTCAGGTTTCCAGTCCATCCATTGTTGAGGGCGTGCTTATCAACATGGCACCTCAGCCCATGTCAGTTGATGCCGAACGGTTACAAGATAATAATGGGGGCTGTAGAACTCAATAGGATTTTGGGGATTAACCTTGGTGTCCACGACATAGAGGACGCATATGACGTGTGCAAGTCGGCGGGGGATGGCACCTGTTTTTACCTCCGGGGGAGGCCAGGAAGGGAACAATTTGTTACCGAACTGGAGGATTCAGGTCGTCATGCTGGGAACGACCGCCTGTTCGTATCAGGTAATTGGGAGTTCGGGGAGGAGGAGACCGCGGTAGAGAAGCGGTACAAGATACCCCGTCACTTCGGGATTCCTCCAAGTAATGCACCGAACTCCTTTATGCCCTTGTTTCTTCCATTCTTCTTTCATGTTGGATTAAACCCTTTGCGTTTTCGTTTGCGCAGAGGTCGGCCAAAGGAAGAGCGAGGCCGTTAATTCCGGCTGGAGACCAAATAGCGATTGGCAAAGGGCTGTGCGAGGCTACAAGGGCCACAATTCGCGCGCCGCTTGGTCACTCCTTGGCTACGAACCGAGGTACAAGACCTACATCAAGAGGAAATCCGCAGGTGACGCTGCATCTCTTGATCTCGAGGGCCGGAGGAGTTCGGGAGCCGAGGCCACTACATCCCGAGCCGAACCGGAGACCGATCTTCAAGTGATCGTTGATTCTTATTCCTCCCCGAGCCCCGAGGAAAGAAGAATGCCTCCTCGACGTCCTCCTCTGTCCACAAAAGATCTGGGAGGTAAATTTTTTGGGAGGGAAGCTGCTGCCCCAATCCCCCCTGCCATGGGCAAACAGCAGGCCCCCGTGGGCCAAAGTTCCGCTGGCGCTCCCCCTGCTTCCAGTTCCTCCGTCCAAGAGCGCCCCGCGGAGATCCAGAGGAGGGTCGAAAAGGGATCGAGGCCAGAGAAGCCGAGCTCATCCCGTCGGGAGCGTCCCGCAGGGGAAGAGAGAGAGGGGGCCCCGGAGAAGCGTCCTCGCACCGAGGGTCCTGCGGAGAAATCCTCGGGGAGAGGGACGGAGCAGGCCTCCGGGGTTAGCTTGGCCGCCCCCCGAGAAGGTCCGGCAATATGGAGGCCTTCCCTGCTGCTTGGGCCGGGGAGACCGATAACCGTGGACGATCGCCTTCATGGGAACCCCTCCGTCGCAGCTACATTCGCAGCAGCCTGCGCTCTTCCACAGGACATAGAGAAGCTGCAGCGAATGGAGGATGGGGCGCTGGCGGTCGGTATCATCCAGTCAGGTTTCTCGGTGAGTTTCCGAAACTTTTTGTTTCTTATGAGACTTTCTCGGTACCTGACCCTTGTCGTCTGCAGATCATTCAACGGGCGAAGGTGTTGATGGACAGAGTCCAGTACCGGGACACCCGGATCGAGAAGCTAGAGGCCGAGAAGAAAAAGATCTCCGAGTCCCTCGAGGGTGCTCGTAAGGGCCTGAAGGAGGAGGAGGAGAAGAACTTCAGTCTCGCCAAAGACCTTGAAGCCGCCGTGAACGAGGTCTGCAAAGCCAAGGAAGAGAGTGCAATTTCGAAAGCGGCGGCAGAGGTCAAGGCGAAGAGGGCGATCCAGCTCGAGGCCGAGCTGGCTGAGGCGAAGGCCGAAGTTGGAAAGAAGGATGCCGAACTGGAGAAAAGGGCAGCCGAATTCGATGTTCTTGTTAAGGAGAAAGCCAGTGTTGAGGCAATGACCCAAACAGAGGTTGATGCTGCCTTTAATGAAGGGGTGGGGGCGGCCACTAAAGATTACGAGGCACAGCTTGAAGTTTTGGGCCCGCGCCTATTCGAGCTTGGGTGTAAGGCTTTGCTAAAGAAGATGGGCGTTCCTGAGGACGACCCCATATACCACGACCTGCCCAAGCTTGAACCCCTGGCCGCCGAGGAAAGTCTGGTTCCTCCCCAATCTCCAGCAGTGGCTCCAGCATCCGAGGCTCCCCTTGAGGTGCCAGTTGCCGAGATTGTCCCTGAAGCTTCTCCTCATGCAGTTCCTCCCGAGAAGGCTTGACTCATTCGTTGTATATTTCTATTTTGTTAAGAATGAATCTGTATAGCTTTTTCTAATGAAATATATATTTTCGCACACATCCCGCGTCTCGTGTTCGCTGCATCTTTTTGCATTTCTGGAGATATCTTAGTGAATTTTTTAAGAGCTGTATTTTTTTTTTTTTTTTTTTTTTTTTTTTGAAATCATGAATCCATACGTCGGGGACCAGGTAGGAATTGTCATGAATAGGCCTTTCGATTTCGTGGTTTAAGCCGAGAAATGGATGGTCGAAAAGCCAGGCTGGTTTAGGAACCAAGCTTGGGCTGTAGGTACCGTCAACCGGGCTGGGGAAGGCCTGTTTCACATCCGAGTTTGGGTAGCTGGTTTCATTAACCGGGCTAAAAGAGGACCGGTTCCATAACCGGGTCTGGCAGCTGGTTTTGTTAACCGAGCAGCTGGTTTGTTAACCGAGCTGAAGGAGACTGGTTCCATAGCCGAGTCTAGGCAGCTGGTTCCGTTAACCTGAAGAGCTGATAGGAGACTGGTTCCATAACCGAGCTGAAGAGTCTAGGTCTAGCTGGTTCCGTTAACCGAGCTGAAGGAGACTGGTTCCATAACCGAGTCTGAAGAGCTGAGGAGACTGGTTCCATAACCGAGTCTAGGCAGCTGGTTCCGTTAACCGAGCTGAAGGAGACTGGTTCCATAACCGAGTCTAGGCAGCTGGTTCCGTTAACCGAGCTGAAGGAGACTGGTTCCATAACCGAGTCTAGGCAGCTGGTTCCGTCAACCGAGCTGAAGGAGACTGTATCCATAACCGGGCTGAAGGAGCGAGGGAGAAACAGGGGACATATCAGAGCTATAAGTTCATCATTTTTATTGCCTGAAACGAAAACAATTTCAAAAGTAATATTTCTTAAGGTGCACAGCATTCCAGGGCCGCGGCAGTCCTTTGCCGTTCATGTCTTCGAGTCTGTAAGCAGACTGCCCTGCCATAGATACAATTTTGAATGGTCCCTGCCAGTTTGCTCCCAGCTTGCCTTCACTTGGATTTTTGTCCGCAGTCAGCATTTTTTTTCAGGACCAATTCTCCGATGGAGAACTTCCTTTCCCTGACCTTCTGGTTGTACCCTCTGGCCAGCTGCCGTTGATAGGAGGCTAGGCGGATCGCTGCGGTTTCTCTCCTTTCTTCTGCTAGATCGAGCTCTCTAGCCAGATTCACGTTGTTTTCCTCTTGGTTGAAAAGTTCCGATCGCAGAGTGGGAAGGCCAACTTCAAGAGGTATTACAGCTTCCATTCCGTAGGCCAAGGAAAAGGGCGTTGCCGAGGTGGATCGTCTTGGCGTCGTTCGGTATGCCCAAAGAACGCTCGGAAGCTCCTGGACCCATCTCCCCTTAGCTCTGTCAAGCCTCTTCTTGAGACCGTCGAGAACCACCTTGTTTGAGATTTCGGCCTGGCCATTGCTTTGTGGGTATGCTGGGGATGAATAATGGTTCCTGATGCCGAGTTCCTGGCAGAAGTTCCTGAAGAATTTTGAATCGAATTGAGTTCCGTTGTCCGAGATCAGAGTCCGGGGGATCCCAAATCTTGTTACAATGTTCTTCCAGACGAAATTTCTCGTGTCCTGCTCAGTAATGGAGGTCAATGGTTCTGCCTCTATCCACTTCGTGAAATAATCCGTAGCTGTTATTAGCCACCTTTTATTTCCTGGGGCTCGGTGTAGAGGTCCAACGATGTCGAGCCCCCATTGAGCGAAGGGCCACGGGCTTGAAAGTGGGCTTAGGTCCTGGGCCGGTTGATGGAGAGAGTGTGAGAACTTCTGACACTTCTCGCACTTTCTGGCGTAGAGTTGCGCATCCTTCTGCATATAGGGCCACCAGTAGCCCTGGCTGATGGCCCGGTAAGCCAGCGACCGGCCTCCGATGTGGCTTCCACAAATGCCTTCATGTATTTCATACAGGAAATCCTCGATCTTGCTTGGGTGCACACACAGGAGATACGGCCCTGTGAAGGATTTTCTATACAGCTTGCCTTCTGGAGATATCCAAAACCGAGTTGCTTTCAGTCTGATCTTGTGGGCTTCGCTCTTGTCTTCGGGAAGCTGGTCGTTCTTGAGATACGCCATTATTGGGTCCATCCAACTGGGACCGAGATCGGCATATAGGATAAGCCGAACTGGAGCGAGCTCTATGCTGGGTGATTCCAGCGTTCCCACATCAACTGTTCTCTTTCGGCCAGCTTCAACAGCCGAGGCCAGACTGGCGAGGGCGTCTGCATGAGAGTTTGATTCCCTGCCAATCTGTCTGACTTCAACTTTTTGGAAATGAGAGAGTGATTGCTTTGCGCGGGACACGTAGGCGGCCATCCTTTCATCGCGAGCTCGGTAATCCCCGTTGAGTTGGCTTGTTACCAGCTGGGAATCGCTGAAAACCGCCAGCTGTTTCGCCCCTAAGGCCCTGGCACTGTCTAATCCTGTGATTAGCGCTTCATATTCAGCTTCGTTATTGGATGCTTTAAAGCCAAGCGTCAACGCCTGTTCGATGACGAGACCCTCTGGGGACTGGAGCACTATGCCGATGCCGGACCTTCTCGTCGTCGATGATCCGTCTACGAAGACTTTCCATGCCGTGTCAAGGAATTGCTTCCAGGATTGATTTTCGGCTTCGGTGGTCTCATCTCTGCCTGCGACATCATCCCCAATATTGCCGCCCAGTTCGGTAGTCGAGGTGGTCGGTGCCGAACTCGGGGAAGTGAATTCAACAAGAAAGTCCGCCAAGACTTGAGCCTTGATTGCCGTCCTGGGCTGATAGCGTATATCATACTGTCCCAGTTCGACGGCCCATTTTGAAATTCTCCCAGAGAAATCTGCCTTCCTGAAAAGGGACTTAAGTGGGTGCTCCGTAACAACCACTATGGTATACGTCTGGAAGTAGTGGGAGAGCTTGCGAGAGGCGCTGATGAGGGCCAGCGCGAGCTTTTCCAACGGCAGGTATCTGGTTTCGGGGTCAAGCAGGGTTTTGCTCGTATAATAGATCGGCTTCTGGTGTCCGTCTTCTTCTCTTATGAGTACCGAGCTCACGGCATGGTCCGATACCGCTAGGTACAAGTAGAGTACTTCACCCTGCAGTGGTGTTGACAATATGGGGGCTGAGGACAAATATTCCTTGAGTCTCTGAAGAGCCTGGTCGCACTCCGGGGTCCACTGAAATCTTGAACTTTTTTTCAAGAGCCGGAAGAAAGGGAGACATTTGTCCGAGGCGCGGCTTATGAAGCGGTTAAGCGCGGCTGCCATCCCGGTGAGCTTCTGCACCTGCTTTGTCGTGGCCGGGCTCTGGATTGCTTGTATTGCCGAGATCTGTTCTGGGTCAGCCTCGATTCCTCGTCTGGTGACCAAACTCCCCAAGAATTTGCCAGAGCCGACCCCGAATGCGCATTTCGACGCATTTAGTTTCAGTCCGAATGCCTTCAGGATTTCGAAAACTTGTCGGAGGTCGGCCAGGTGGTCTTCCGACTTTTTAGACTTGACGACCATGTCGTCAACATACACTTCCACGGTCCTGCCGAGGTGGGCTTGGAACATTTTTGTGACCAGCCGCTGGTAAGTTGCTCCTGCATTTTTTAACCCGAAAGGCATCACCTTGTAGCAGTAGATGCCTCTGGGTGTTATAAATGCTGTTTTTTCTTCGTCGGGGCCGTACATCGGGATCTGGTGGTACCCCCGATAAGCATCGAGGAAGCTCATTCTATCATGTCCTGCGGTGGCATCGATCAGCTGGTCGATCTTGGGGAGTGGAAAACTGTCTTTGGGACAAGATCTGTTGAGATCGGTGAAATCAACGCAGACCCTCCACTTCCCGCTCTTCTTTTTGACCACTACAGTGTTGGCGAGCCACTCGGGGTAGTGGACTTCCCGTATCGCTCCTGCCTCCAGGAGTTTGTCGACTTCTTCCATCACCGCTTCAGCTTGCTGGGTACCCGACCGCCGTGCCTTTTGGACGACTGGTTTGTGTCTTGGGTCCACGTTCAGCCTGTGACTAATGATTTCCGGGTCGATGCCGGGCATCTCGTATGGAGTCCAGGCGAAGACCCCCTTGTTCAGCAACAGAAAGTCGAGGAGTTCGCCCCTTTCGGACTCGGTAAGCTGGCTACCGAGTAAGAAAAACCTCTCGGGGTCTTGTGGGTCGATCCTGACCTCGGCCAGGTCCTCGGTACTCTTCTGTTCGGGAGTTCGGCCGTAGTCAGATTCTGCTTCCAGCTCGGCCATATGTACTTGGGGCTCCTTTTCTCCGGAGACAACGGCCATCAAGCATTGCTTGGCCATCTCTTGGTCGCCTCTGACTGTGATTATCTCGACCCTGCCGTGCTCGTCTTCCAGCGGAAATTTCAGCTTCTGGTGATGGGTGGAGGGCACGGCTTCCATGCTGTGCAGCCAACTTCTTCCCAGAATTGCATTGTAGGGTGATGGCACATCCACCACTAGAAAGTCCGCTAGTCTGCTGGCTCCCCCGACTTGGATCCTCAGGGAAACTTTCCCTTTAGGGTAAAACTGGCTTTGAACTGAACCCCACGAGAGGGGTGCGGGATTCTTGCAAGTCCTCTGCCTTGAGGCCCAGTTTTCTAAAGCAGTCGAAATAGAGGATTTCCGACGAGCTGCCAGGATCTATGAGTACCCTCTTGACCGTGAAATTCTCGAGCTTCAGGGCGAGCACCAAGGGATCATTGTGAGGGGAGCGGACTCCGTGGAGGTCATGGTCCGAGAACCAGATCCGGGGCTTGTCAGCCCGAGCTTTTTTTGTTGCCGGCTCCAGCTCGGCCGTGAGCACCTGCCTATTGTGGGAAGCCCTCCTGGCTTCGGCACGTGCCTGGTTGATCCCTGCCGCCGCGGGTGCCAGGTGGATAACGTTTATGATTCCCGCGGTCTCATCGTTATCCTCATTACCTTGGTGCTGCCGGGAACGGCTGTCATGGCCGTTCTCTTCCTTCACAAATTCCTTGAGGCGTCCCTCTTTAACGAGCTCTTCAAGATAGGATTTAAGGGACACACAGTCCTCTGTCATGTGTCCTTTCTGCCTGTGATACGAGCAAAATTTATTTGGATCCCGAGTAGAGGGATCGCCTTTCATTGGCTGGGGCCGTGAGAAGAATGGCTGCGTCCTGATTTTGGTGAGGATCCTGTAGATGGGTTCCTTGAAGATAGTATTAACCGCCCTGTATGCATCCGATGGCGGTCTGTTCTTCATTCTGCCTTCCGAGGTGGAGCGTGGGGCTACCATCGGACTTGCTGGGGTTGTCTGATGGCCCCTCTCCTCCTTTCGGAATGGCTTCTTATCTTTCTGGGGGGGCGGTCCTCGAAACGCCCATCTTGGAGCTTGAGGCCGAAGTTCTCTCGCGCCCTGGTTTCGTCCTCCTCCTGTTCGACGAACTGGTTCACCCGGGTCATGAGTGCTTTCATGGTGCCCACAGGATACCGAACAAGCTCTCTTCGGAGCTCAGTGCCTGGCAATAAGGCCTCCTTAAAACACATCACAGCCAGCTGCTCGTTTGCGTCTTCGATCTGGCTATAGATGGTCCAGAACCTTTTGGCGAATCGGGTTACATTCTCGTCCCGTCTCATTCTCATAGCCATCAGATCCTGGTTGGTCTTTGGAATGACCCGATGTGCCTGAAACTTCTCCAGGAAGGAGCCCGTGAGTTGCCTCCAGCCCAAGATCGATCCTCCTGGGAGAGCACAGAACCACCGGAGAGGGAGATCGCCCAGGCTAGAAGAGAACACCCTGCAGTTCAAATGCCCAATGTCGCCCCATACCGACATTCGCTGGGTGAAGTGCCTGAGGTGGGCCGCGGGATCCGAGGTCCCGTCATAGAGGGTGAATCTCGGGATGCTGAACTTCTCGGGGAGGGGGAAATTTCTTATTTCCCATGAGAATGGGGAGACGCCAAGCTCTCCGGAGCTGTAGACATTCGATCGGTCGCGGGCGAGGCCAGCTACCTCCATATTCTGCTGAATGGTTTGCTTGATGTGGTGGTCAAGCCATTCTGGCACACCACCTTCATCCTGCGCCTTCGGCCTCTTTTGAGTATCGCCCGGGCTACTGCTAGAGCCTTCTTCATGGGTGTGATGACGCTTTTTGCTGTCAAGGGCCCGCCTCAGATCCTGCCCGACCGAATGAACACCAGAAGGTGGGGCCTGATTCGCCGCTCGCAGCTGCTGCTGAAGTTGGCGAATCAGCTCTTCCTTTTCCTGGATGATGGCATCTTGTGCTCTAATCTCCTCGAGTCGCGGATCGTAGTTGGGGTCATCTCCTTCGGCTCGTCCAGATCTGACGACCGCTGGAGATTTGTCCCTCAGAGGCTCCCTTGGAAGACGGGGCCCGTTTGAGGTTCTTTGACGAGGAGGAGATGGTTGTCGTGGAGGATGCTGGGTAGTCTGACTATCTCGCCTGACAGGAGCCGTTCGTCGCTGAGGACGCTTGGGAGGTTGGCGACGCTTGGGAGGCTGGCTGCTCCGCCCGGGGAGAGACGCTCGTCGCTGAGGACGCTTGGGAGGTTGACTGCCTCGCTGGGGAGGAGCCACTAGAAGGGGTTCCTTCCCAGCCCTCCTCCGTCGAGGGGATTGCTCCTGTGGTGCTAGCGGCAAGGATGCTAGCGCTGCTTCTTGTCTCCCCGCGGGTCCCTGCGAGATTAATACTTCTTGTAGTACCGGCGACCGTGGCATTGGTATGGCTCGCAGCGTTTCGGCTGTCTTTTTTGCTTTTGGTGGCATTTTGTATCAGCTTCCCCACAGACGGCGCCAATTGTAAGTGCCTAAAATAACACGGACTTGCTTTGATGGGAGCTGCTGAATAGCCTTTAATTGGAGGGAGTGTCCTCTTGACCTGAGAAGAAAAAAGAGGTTAGAGGCCTTGGCCGTGGAGGGCCGAAGGCACTCCGACGCCTAAGTTAGTCTTGTTACTAAACAGAGGGAGCAGGAGTGAGGAGGGATGGGAGTTTACTTTTTGCTTACCCCTTTCGTTCTGTGCTGTGCCCACTTATATATGTTAGGTATCCTCAGACCTTCCCTGAGTGGAGGTAGGTAAACGTACGGTCCCATCGGGCCATACTCTTCCCATAAATGGAAGTAGGTAGAGGTTATGTCCTGTCAGGCCATACCTTGACCTTTCACATGATTACTGATGTGATGGCGGAATGAAGTCCACGCTTCTTCCGTATTCGGCGCCCATCCCGTTCGTCTGAGCCAGGACATGCCCTTATTAATTGTAGATTGACAAGATGCCGAACCCGGTTAACCACTGCAGAGGTGGACCTCGGTACTTTCATTGAGTGCAGTTAAAACCTAATATCCCACTTACCATTTATCTTATGCAGGTCAAACAGATATCACTATACTTGTACACTCACTAAATATTTCGAATGGGAATGAATGTGTCCCCTTCAGCAACAAGGATTGAGTCCATAGACAGAAAAAATTTGAGGAGTGATTCTTTCTTGGATGCAAATAGTGTACCAGAGCAAGGGTGTCTTTCCATCGTTGTTCTTGGTGCTTCAGGAGATCTTGCTAAGAAAAAGACATTTCCAGCGCTTTTCAACCTTTACCGACAGGTTTGTCAAATTTATTTTGACTCTGTGATCATTGTTTGGTGTAAACCATATGACACTATTTTGGAACATTCTAAATCACCCAATAAAGTTAATCATGAAACATAATGTAATTGGATTATCCATTGCAAAATAGTTGTAGTAGTAGTGACATGCAACAGTTAAGGAAATTTTTATTGAACCAAGTTATACCTTATTTATCCTATTCAGCTTGTGTATGACACTATGACTTTCCATTTTAACTCCTGAATATAATTTATACTGATTCGAGTTACTGGACTTAGGAATCAAAATGTCCCTTGATCAAATCAATAGTGAGCCACACCCAAACACACAGATGAACAAATGCTATGTGCTTAAGCACAATATGAGTAGCATAAAATAAAATTTCATAGAATGAAGTGCATGTGGACCTATCCAACTCAGAGTGCTAACGACAACACAGTAATGGTTGAGTGGTGGCTGCACCTTAGTATCACAAAGAGCGCACACCAAGTACCGCAAACTCTCGATCACGTCCATTTTTAGCAGCTCATGAAAATATTTACGTCTTGAACTGGGATCTTGCAATGAACATGTTCAATAATGTTCTTAACCAAACCATATAGAAAATAGTACTGTATCTGAATATGCTTTCTTTTGTTGTGTTGAACTGGATTTTTTGACAAGGTGATGGCTGATGTGTTTTCCAAAAAATCTGTGTCAGTTTGTTCTGTTGAAAGTTCAATCATTCGAGCAAATTCCATAGCCAAATCTCTCGACAAGTATATGATGTGGCTTTTAATACCCTACTTACGCTATCGATAGAGTTAAAATACCCAGCTTGTTTTGATGACCATGAGATTGCATCAGATCTCAAAATGAATGCATATCCCAATACTTTCTTTTAGATACTCCTAAGTTGTTCATACTACTTATTCCAAGAATGTCCTTGCCCATTTACACAGTTGCAAAACTATTTAATCATTGTTTGCATAACCATTTGAACTTCCAGTCCTAAGTCCCAAAGGCCCTATGATTTTATATCATGATAAAATTACCAAAAATAATCTGTGCATTGGTTAGCATCATCAGGTTGATAGTAAGTGGTGTTAAAAAAAAAAAATAAAAAAAAATACAAAAAAGCGTTCTCTTTTCTTCTGTCCGTGGCCCATGAGGGTAGGGCAATGGTCTAATTACTGTAGGCCCGCCAATGGCTTTGGCCTGGCCTAGGCCCTGCCTGCGTATGCAATGGTAGGGTAAGGGCCGGGCCCTTTGACAGCCCGAGCTGTACAGAAAATGTTGGCAAATTAAAGTGGCCATTGGGCATTGACTGAAGAGATGATTGATGGTTTCTTCTTCAATTTGACATAAAACACGTGAGGTCATATTGTGGATGAATTGATGCAATCTGTCACAGTGTTAAGCCGCCCATGTAGAGCTCGCCAAAGGAAAATTTTGATTTTAGATGGAATTGATAAGTTCCACTGTTGTAATAAGATGCCCAGTTCCTTTAAAAAAGTTGAAACCTTTTTTTGACTGGCAGTATGACCAACTTCCTTGCAACTAAAACATTGAATCTTGCTCATATCTCGGGCCCTTGGTTTTCCTTGAGATGCATAGGCCACATTGAAGGTATTGTCAGAAATTTTTTGTTCAAAGGTAGCTTTGGTCAAGCAGCATTGTTCTTCAAGTTCATTAAGACAGATGTCAAAAGAAGGTGAGGGATCTTGACTCATAAGATTAGATCGAACAGTTTTAAATTCCTAGCAAAGTTTCATTAGAAATTTGTCCCATTGCTTGGTTTCATCAACCTTTTGGATGGCCGACAGTGTTGCAACAGAGACAGTGGCATATACAAAGTTAGTACATTCGGTCCATTGATTTATGAACTCAGAGTGGTATTCCTGGATAGTTTTATGGACTCAGAGTAGTATGAACTCTAATTCCTCCCTTCTAATAGCATATAAAATCGGATTGTACCCTTTCAAGGTGAAAATCATGTCCTATAAGTTTTAAGTTGTAGCCACTTAATTTTGTGGAGCTTATCCGTAACTGTTTGGTGCCACAAGGTAACTTTATTGAATTGGTACTTTGACGTTTATTAATGAAATGAATCTATGGTTTTGGTTAATCCCAGGATAACCTATTCAAATTTGATAACTTTTGTTGATGCATGCATGTTGATTAATTACTGTGGTCATTTTGCCAAATCAGCAGATAATTTTTTTCCTTTGACAAGAAGTGAACTGGAAAGGGCTGATATCTTTCTTGAACAAACAATAGTAGAAAAAGTATGAACCATAAATTGTGGTCAACTAAATAAAAAATGAGAAAGGAATTTCACGTAATATTAGTGTTATATGATTGAAGCTTATTTAAATATGACATATATGATGTAGAGTATGGGATCTCTATTGTTGTTTTTAAATGTTGTGTAACAGTTTGGTGTACTATATTACCGGTTATGCGGACAGTTAAGATCAGTATAATTTGTTGACCTGGCCAATCTTGATTTATAGATCACTCCTAGTGCCCTCTTATTCTCTAGATGTTCCTTGTGAATCATACTTAGAGAGTCCCCCTTTTTTCTGTCGGTGGAAGTTATTTGAACAAGCATGCAACAAATTAATACATGTTACATTATAATTCTATCATCCTTGTGGAGCAGTAGTAGGAAATTAAACAATTAAGCTTGGAAACCGGAAGAAAAGTATCAGTTTTCTAGTGAATTTGGTAATATATATATATATATATTCTTTAATTTTCCTTTTCTAATACCTTGATTGGCCATGATAAATGTTGTTTGCTTTTATGGAGTTTTTTTCACGCATTAATTTTGGTTGAGGTTTGCTTAGGGATTTTTACAACCAAGTGAAGTTCATATATTTGGATATGCACGGACAAAGATATCAGATGATGATTTGCGAGACCGGATTCGTAGGTGGGTGTTTCCATAATTGCAATTGGTGCCTGGTTAATCAAGACTATGCACTGTTTTTTTTTACCAAACCTGCAAGGTTAAGCTCTACTTCCCTAGAGCTGGTTCAGTCGGACTGACAAAAAAAATCAGCTTGCTTACTAATATAAGCAATTGGTTGAATTCAAATGAGATGTTTATATATTACTTGTCCACATTATGATGCTGTCATGGTTGTTTGGAAACCCAAGCAATCCAACCCACTCCCAAATTGACTGCAATGGAGCAAGAAAATGAGGAACAAGACGAGATTATTTTCCGTAATAGATGAACAATCTTCTAAAAATATTCAATCCCAGGGAGAATAACTTAATCTTATGCAAAGAGTGTGTAAACTATAAACAGTGCAGAAATTATCTTTACTTAAACTGCTGAAAAGACTGCTTTAATACTGTCGACCATTACATAATATAAGAGCTGGTAGGAACCTCATAAAACTCTAGATTCAATCATAACCACACATCCAAATATCCAATTCCTAAACTAGAAATTTATAAAGATGTAGAAGTCCTAATTGGATGGAAGTAACTCAAAACAATCCTAAGAAACAAATCAAAAGAGAACTGACTGCTTGCTGGAAACGTCCAGAACAGTTGTGAATTGTGAGAGTTCCATCCAAAGACATGGATGATGGACCCCACCATTTTCTCTACTCATGGGTGAATAATGGCTATAGAAAAATCCCAAGATATCCATCCTGTTTGTTTTGCAATTTACAATAAGCCTCGGTAGTTTTCTCTTTTATCAAAACTGCCCGTAGCTTTGTATTTCACTGAAATCAATGAACAAGGCCCATGCTTTGATCTAACTTGATCAATGCTTGATCCAGTCTTTGCGGGCCTTCTTGGTGACTTCGCAACACTGCAAAAAGTCCTTGGCAAGATTAATTATGTGTCCTCCATCCAATTCTCCATTACATTCATTGGGGAAACTCTATCATGCAATTGGCTTTATGGTGGGATGATCTGATTCATCCATATTAACTAAACTATTCAATCTAAAAAATCATTCAGACTGACACTTTGAAGTTCTGGCAATCTGTTTGGTTGCATTCAGGTGTTGTGATGAAACAAAATGTCATCATTTGTCCACTGAGAGGCCCCTCTGATTGTCTGCATGATAGGATGATCTTAACATGGTTGGATCCGCTGTGGATGTCCCATATCAATCCAAAATATCAGTAGAATCCATATTGTGGTACAATTTGGGTGCTTATTTCTTGTTACATATTTTTATTTTCTGAAACTACCCCAACATTTACATTTATTAGTTCGATGAAACAACAATCACTGATCTATCCATCCCTTTGGATTCTTTTAGAAGAAAAACTAAAAGAAATGCTAACTTAAATCTAGTATCAATCCTTAACTCTGACTCTAGCCAATAACATAACAGCTGAAGTACATCTTGTTGACATGTTTTAAATAAAACTAAAACTAATCTAAATAACAGAGAACCTGTATACCCTATCTTCGCATTGAAGAATAAAGATTTTATTCACAAAATAATAATTCACTCTTTACTATGCTTCTCCAAGAATTTAAAACACAACAGAAGAAGTCCCAATCTAACTTTATATTCATCCATTAATTCTATCACTAATTTTTCACCCCAACCACTTACTGTTTCAAAAACCTAGAGAATCCATAATTTATCACAATTTTCTGTAATAAACTTGTGGGTCCATTTTTATTTCCAATACTCCAATGAGACAAAATATCATGAAGTATGTAGAAATAACTTTTGTAGTTTTCAGGAAGAACCCCAGAAAAGGCTATAAAACATAGATAATTAGAAAGTGACAACTGCCGTGATGATATAAGGCCAGATGATAATCATGATGAAGAAACTGACAACTGAGGGTCAAGTTATACCCCTTTAAGGTGATCTCTATGGGATTTGAAGATCTAAGACATCTTTTTCTGGCATCCAATAATGATGGCTTCAGTTGTCTTGATTCTTGAACTCCAGCTTGCTTAATACTCTTGTATCAGATCACAGCATTTTGATTTGCAAGAGCTTTCAATCCTGATTGGTTTCGGGTTGCTTTGCAATTTGCATCACAGTAGTCAATTTTGTTTTGGACCCCATTTTGGTTAGACTCAAGCCAGAAATGTTTCAGCCGTGGTTTGGCTTTTCGGTATTCCATTTCTAAGTTCCATTTTGGTAAAAATTTGAAAAATAAATGTATATTAAAAAGTGACATTAACATATATACTGTATGTATTTAATTCATTCTACTAAATCAACAAGTGTTCGCAAAAAAAAAAAAAAAAGAGAGAGAAAAAAAATGCAATGTGATATTTGTTCATGCCAACTACATAATTTATTGGTCGTAATACCAACTAAACACCTATTTCTAAAAATGAAACACCTCAAAACACTTAAACTAAAAAAATTCTATGACCATTTAACTCCTAATCTTCTTCCTTTTTTTCTTGATTGGTAACTGGAAATTATATTAAACTATATATAGGAGGATACAATATCAAACAACCACAGAGAATAGAGGGAAATCCAAAGGTATATGAGAATATTTCCTCCACCTCCTAATCTAACAGTGTTTTAACAGAAAACTCTTGAAATGCCACTTGATTGAAACCCTTTTGACTTACATAAAATGCAGTTGTGTTCTGGAAGAAGATAATGAGTGAAATTAATAGTTTTACTTTACAAATCGTCTTTGTTCTATCTATATTCAAACTTCTCTGATAGAGAATGTGCATTTCTATTCATATTAACTTTTGATAATCCATATGATATGGTTAGTAATTCATTTATATTGTTGTGTGCTTCACCAGAGCTTTAATAACATCTAACCCATTATCTTGTTTCCATCTGTTTTCACTGTTGTTTTTATACTTGCCTTCATACATATCTGATTTAATGGAGGTTAACTTGTGTGAGTAATGACGACAGACATCTTGTCCATGGCAAGGAAGCTTCGTCCAGTTACTCAGAGGATGTTGAGAAGTTTTTGCAATTGGTAAATTTAATCATTTTTTTTTCCATTATTCAATAAATAATAACATGCTAGTTTGGTAACTTGTAATGGTTTTGAATGTTCATTTTTGCAGATAAAATATGTTAGTGGCTCTTATGATGACGAAGGGGGTTTCAGATTGTTGGATAAAGAAATTTCAGAGCATGAAGTAGCGAAGAACAGTCAAGAAGGATCCTCTAGGAGGCTCTTCTATCTTGCACTGCCCCCATCTGTATATCCATCTGTCAGCAAAATGATTAGATATCATTGCATGAATAGATGTAAGCTTTCCTTGAGTTCTTTAATACATCAAATTAGTCTTCACTCTTCAGTCCAATTCAAACTCGGTGGAATATGGTTAGCATGCTTGTGATAGGATCCTTCTATATTCTCATTAAACTTTGGCCAAAATATCTGTTTTTCCATGGATTTTGGATGTGGAAATGTGAAATGGGAACTCCCCATGGGGTGGAGAAGCTCAGAAAACCCCTCCAAGGTGGAGTAATCCCTCTTTTCACTTTTCCATTGTCTGGTTTTCACCTGAGGAAACGAGATGTGGAGACTGGAGAGAGTATCCAATGGCTAAAGTGCAGCAAATTGTGATTCCCCTACCACTTGGTGGGATTTTTATTTTCCGAACAAGTGCAGAGAACTCCACTAAGTGCTCCCCACTTTTTTCTACCAAAAATGTGACCAAACAAGGGCAAAGAGAATTCTCTACGGAGAATCTTTCTCCACTCCCACTTTCCACATCCAAACATGCCCTTATTGTTTTCTTAACTTCAATTTCCGAATCTCCTATTTTAATATTGATTATAACAATGAATTGGTAGAGAAGTATAGGGTGAAGGTCTAATGAAGAGAGAACTTAAAATTCTGAAACTCTTGTTACTAAATCCCCCATGCATCCATACTTTGAAAAATAGATGTGGAACTTGGCTGCAAAACATTATTTTTCTTTCTTTTTTTTTTAGGATATATTGGATTCTGTTATTTGGACCTACTAAATGAATCTCCAGTAGCTAAAAATTATCTTCCTGTTTTCTCTTATTTAGCTTGCAAAAACAAAAAATAGTGGGTGGTTGATTAATTGGATATCCAAACTCAAACAACTAAGCTGTTAGGTCGGTCATAAGTTATAACTAAACTTATTTCTTTTTTAAAGTTTCCTTTCCATTTTCCACTGATTTCTTTTGATAGGTTATGTCATTTTAGGAAATTTAAACATATATTTAATACCAATAAAATGAAACACATTGAAGTAATCACTTTATCCCCGAGAATCCTTTCCCTAGCTGTGTCAAAAGAGTAAACTCACCCCTTCCTAAGTGAATGACTTGGATTGATTCCCTGGAAAATGAAGAAAAAGAAAAGAAAAAATAATCACCTTATGCGGGAAGAAAATGTGTATTTCCTACTCCAATTTAATGGTGATTCCACAACTAGACATCTTTTTATTTGGAGCCTGTCTGGAAACTTGGATCTGTTCAAAATAGAGCTCTTTCAATTAAAGTATTTTACAAATAGGTCATTTGGTAAGATGCAGAGTATGACTAATTCAATTGAAATAACGAACTTGTCATATAGTAAAAATTATATAGGCAAACTTGTCATATGGTGAAAGTAGTAATGACAACCTTGTCATATAGGAAAAGTAATACAAGAAAACTTTTCATATAGTACAAGTTACAGGAAAAACTATTCAAAAAAAAGAATCGGAAAAAAGAACCAAAAGTTGTCTGATTGGATTCTTCTGTTTTGTTACTTTCTGAAAAGTAGGAAAATGGTCTCAATTCCAAGTCAAAGAAAGAGGGAAATAGACTTTCCCAAACAGTATAAAGGACTCAAACATCAGTTTGAATCAATTTTAAGTCAAGTGGGCCCTATTTTTAGACTTGACACAGAGCACCTTTGCCTTTGTTGTTGATCGTCGTGATGGTGACTTAATGACTTCAGTTTCAACATGCAACTGAAGTTGACCTTTTTGCATTTGAAGTTGAACAATTATAGCAAAATATGTTCCTTTTCAGCTGATCTTGGTGGATGGACTCGTGTTGTTGTTGAGAAGCCTTTTGGCAAGGATTTGAGCTCCTCAGAAGAATTAAGCATGCAGCTGGGAGAGCTGTTCAACGAAAAACAAATTTACCGTATTGATCACTACTTGGGAAAGGAATTGGTGCAGAACTTGGTAATACTTGTTAAGGAATCATAACTACTATTTCCTTTGGTTTTCTACTATGCTAATCTCTGTCCATTTTTCACTGTGTTTGGCAGTTGGTGCTTCGTTTTGCAAATCGCTTATTCTTGCCTCTTTGGAACCGTGACAACATTGACAACATACAGGTTATAATATTTTAAAGAAATATTGTGGATGGTTATATCCGTGTAATGTAACTGTCCATCTGTGACTTAGTTAGGCTTAGTTTTAAACCCTACTGACAATTGAGTTTTTCATTTAGCCTCGGTGTAAAACTTGCTGATAAGAAAAGGAAATAAAAACAGCTGAGAAGTGTAAACTTATATTACCTCCATTTTTGAATGAGAAAAGTTGGAAATTTCATGATTCCTTCTTGTTGTACATAATTTAGTTCGATTGAATCCATCCCATCTGTTTTGTGACAATTAAGTATCGGAAGGATTGTTACTTCTTTTGCATAATAATTTTACTTTGTAAGGTTTCCATTTTGTCCCAGAAACTTACGAATTGTTACAAATTGCAAATTCAGTTTAACGTTAAATGGATATAATACTGTTACCTCTTTAAAAAAAAAAAAAAAGAGTGCATTTTATGTAAGCTGTCTCTGATTGAGCAGTAAAGAATGCAGTCAAGTGTATTTTATTTTCTTCTACTCAGTCAGTACTCAGTGGCTTCTGTGGGGTGGGTGGTTGCATATAATTTAGGTCACTACTTATGATCTATGTGTGTAAAGTTGTGGTTATGATTCCATCCCAACTTACCTATCTTTCCTTGGCAAAAAAAAAAAAGAAGAAGAGTAAATCCTTGTTTCATGCCTTGAGAAATAACTGTCGTTGCTCCTGAAAAGGTCTACCTTTGTACTTGAACATTATCAATCATCACAAGTAAGATTCTTCTTCTTGTTTTGCAGATTGTGTTCAGGGAGGACTTTGGTACCGAAGGACGAGGTGGATATTTTGATGAATATGGGTATGTCATTATTGATGATTTTAACATGTATGTTGCAAAAAAAAAAAAAAGAAAAAGAAAAAAAAGCATTTAAGGTTTTAAGGATTGAAACTGTGACTCTTTATCATGAGAATACTCACATGATTTGGAAATTAACTTGTCAATGGGTTCTGCTTTCTTTTATACATGAAAACGTCTTTTTTGGCTATAATAGTTAATGAATAAAACATAAACAGGCAATGGGAAAAGGGACCTTCTTTCCTTCTTGTATGTGCTTGATAAATGTTCTTTCAATTATTTATTTATTTATTTATTTTTTTGCAGAATCATCCGCGATATCATTCAAAATCATCTGTTGCAGGTACAAAAATTTGATATGATCTGTAAAACACTAGTTAACTATAATTCTGCTAGTTTACATCCAACTGAGTATATTTTGTATTGCAGTCATTCATTTAGTTTAGAGTGCTCATCTCTCTAAATATTTTGGTTATTGATGTAGTATTTTTTTGTAAGTTAACCTTTTTTTATTGGTAAATCTATTTGTTCCTTAAAACTTAATTAGAGAGATCACTTTATCATAATTTTGCTTCTGTTGATCATCATTTATCCATGACATCGGTTTGGCATTGAGTTATGTTTTTAGTTTATAAGTCCCGAATCTACCTAGCTAGGTTGACTGTCTGGCTTTTGAGTATTTCACCTTAAGTCCTATTTTCTGTAGAAATATTTGTGAGGCTATAAACTTACTGAGTTTATTCGTTTACTTTGCTAATATGGACTAAGAAGGCAGATTATTGATTTCAAGTTAGCTGAAAGTTGGTCATTTAGGACATAAACTTAGAATATCAATTTATGCTCAACTGATCAATTTTTACTTATAACATTGTAGGTTCTTTGTTTGGTAGCCATGGAGAAACCTGTTTCTCTCAAACCTGAGCACATCCGGGATGAGAAAGTGAAGGTGATCTTCAACCATTGCTTCTGGAAAGATTTTATTTCTGTTGTGCTGCCATTCTGTATGTTATAATGTTACCGCCATGTGCCATGGTCCTTATCACCTACAGTCACTTTTTTTAATGTAAAAGATAGGATGTTCTATAGCTTTGACTGCTCTTAATCTTAATTACAGGGTATAAGGAATTATTCCTTCTTAAAGAATCTTAAATCCAATTTTCAGGTTCTTCAATCAGTTCTACCTGTAGAGGATGATGACGTTGTTCTTGGACAGTATGAGGGCTACAGGGATGACCCAACGGTTACTGACAACTCAAATACCCCAACTTTTGCAACTGTAATTCTTAGGATACACAATGAAAGATGGGAAGGTTTGATTGACATTTTGAACTTTCAAACTTTTTTCATGCCATGTTATGTTGTTCTTTGTTTGTTTTTCTTTTCCCCAAGCCTAACTTCCCAGTTAGTGTTTATGTATTACTTGATGGGTTCTGAATTCTGATTCGTTGTTATCAACATTCATGCAAACATATATTTCCTCATTCTCACAGCATATTACTAAAATCTTTCCTTTCAGGTGTACCTTTTATACTCAAGGCAGGGAAAGCATTAAATTCAAGGAAAGCAGAAGTCCGTGTCCAATTTAAGGATGTTCCTGGCGATATCTTCAAATGTAAGTTGGTTCCAGTTGGAGTTCAACAATTTTTTGTGTTCTTTTGAAAATTTACTAAAATATGTAAATAAATTTTCTTTAAGAAGTGAGTACTAGAGCCCTCACTTCTTTTGGGCATGTGGAAATGCAAGGCCGGCAACAGCGCTGGTAAGGAGAAATTTGGCTATGTAGATTGATGGCCTACCCCGAGGACGTGGATGGGGGTAATAAAAATACATTTGAAGATGTTCAACACTTATCTGAGGATTTGGCTCAGGATAGATCAGAATGGAGAAACAAAATTAATATAGCCGACCCCAATATAATTGGGACAAGGCTTTGTTGTTGATGATGATGGGGAGGAGGAGTACGGGCGCCCCATATAACAATGGGCCCTTTGGCTTTTTCGACAACTCCAAATCCCTTGATCCGTTTTTCCCCCTATTTGAATCTCACTAGATGTTCCAGAGTCTCATTTCTAATTTAATCTTCAAATTGTCTCTTTGATGTTTAAGATCACATGTCAATGAAAAGAGGCTACTCTTAATGTGCATGGGGTTACCTGTGCACCATACGGCAGCGACCAATTTCTTGTATTATCTCCTTTCAGATGGCCATAATGGTAGATTTGTGCACTTCTTCTATAAGTTTCCAGATACTCTCAAAATCATTGCTTACTTTGCAACATCCTTATAGGAGCCCATAAATGAGGGTACCCCAGCTTATTGTTGTTCTTGAACTGTCACTTTGATTCTTCGGATTCTCTGACATGGAGCTCTTGGGATATCTGCCAATGCTCATATGGAGCTCCCTCTAATCATATTAACTTTCTTGGTGAATTTGAATCAATATTTTCAAACTACTCAGGGCTTGTAGGCTACACTTAGAGGTAGATACATCACTAGCCTTGGCTGAAACTTATGAATGAATTTCTATTGACTTGATCTTCAAAATACTATTTGATGCTCTACAATGGATTGGTAATCATTTCATATTAAACAGGAGATCATTGATAGCCCTCATGGATATCTTCACATCAATCCTCCACTTTTAACACCTTTGTTAAAAAGGCATTTTTAGCAAACCCAGGAATTCAATACCTATTTAAGAAAGTGCCCCTTAAAAGATTATATTTAGTGGCTGTAGGTGCCAACAATATCAGCCGATGTTGGGGATATGAGTTGATATTCAGTTTGCCCTAAATTATCGTAGCAGCCAAGGCCAATGCCTTACACGCGGTGTATTGGCCAATATTTTAAACCATGGACCAGGTACAAGATATGATATGGGACTTTGAGTGGTCAGTCAAATGTTCCTCTTACTTGGCTGCTCTTCACCTCTTCCTCCTTGGGGATGGGAAGGTCACATGAAAATCAGCTAGTGGGTACTGTATTCAGGTTTGCATTGCTCATGAGCCCATTTTGAACTTCTATAATAAAGGAACTGCTCTATGTTGCAGAAATATATGTGATTCTGCTATTAATTATTCATACATCAGGTCACTCATTATTCTATGTTTTCTAAGGGATTCTGTTAACCCTTTTTTTTATTTTTCCTTCCTCCTTTGAAAGGTAACTTGTTCTTAACCTACAATCTTGTAGTTGCTACACCAAGCACCTTACTGGTTTGTAGGAATTTCTCGTAGTTGTAACCAAACTCTGCTGACTTGAGATTCAACTCGGTCTAAAATATACCCATATCCCCAATCGCTAGACAATCCTGTGAAAGATCACCGTGTGTTGGATTTAGATAAACCTTGTTTTCTTTGGATCTTTCTCATTTAATTGTTGAATTCCTGAAAAGTTGATGTAATTTTCAATGTTCTAGTGATCCTCATCATTAAGAATATCTGATTCTGGGTCCTTATTTTGCATAGCTAAAAAGCTAGGAAGAAATGAGCTTGTTATACGGTTGCAGCCTTCAGAGGCCATGTACACAAAACTTACGGTATAATCTCAGTTCTCTTTATTAGCCAGTTTCTATATCATCCACTTTATTTTTCTAATGATTCTATATCGTTAATTCTGTCTATTTTGTTTCTGTGCTATAAAGTAAAGTATTTGGCCAAACTCCAAAAATAATGTTTCATGAGCTCTTTATTTAGTTTGATTTTTCAACTTCTGAATCAATGATTAATATGCATAAAGCATCAACAGCAAGTGGTATAACATCTGAAGTGGTTTTAGCTAAGGCCTCAACCATTTTAAGTCGGTGATTTTATAAAAGTTCCTTGATGCATATCTAGATGGCACCTCACTCATGTCATGTAAATTTGAAGAAACGGCATGGATTGAAAATGGTGGGGCGTATCGGTTTTTAGTCCCATGGTCTACTGACGCAAAATGTTATTAAATTTCAGTTATCTATAAATCATAATAAATTTATGTACTGAAGACTGCTGTTTCCATGCATTAAATTATGCAGCATATATTTCTGTTGTTATTGATACATCTTTATTGGTTCTATACTTATATAAAATTGAGAAATGCATATGAAATATGAATTATAGATTAAAAAAAGAAATAATCAGCTTCATTTGTGTTGTTTTCTGCTACACTACTTTTTTTTTTTTCCTTTCTGAGTTGCCAAATGATTATACTTGGATATATTAGTTCGAATTTTAGAACATCACTAAATCATGTGGCTCTTAACCTTCACTTGATACTTCATTCTTTTAAAATTGTTCTTACTGAAGGTTGGAATATCTATTCATTCTTTGCAATGGAGAACAACTAGTTACACAGTTCATATTAAGTTAGTTTTACAGGCTTAGTGCTAAAATGTTAATATCTTAGCTCTTTGCCAAAAAAAGTTCAACCCAAAGGCTCTTATTTTTCCCTCATCATTTTACCTTCTATATGTTAATTCCTTTATTATGATTGTTTCTAGGGATTCTCTTCTCTAAGGTTTATAAACCCCTAGAAGACGAAAATAAAGAAAAGACAAGAAAGGAAGAGGAATTTAGAAGATTTAATCTGTTGGCTGTGGTGCCTAGGGCTGGCCGACCACTCAAGCTGGTGCATAAAATTTACTAAGAATTATGAAGAACCCCCTCACTTTTCCTACAATTACAAATAAGCCCATATTATTCTAGAATTAATAATAAGTCCGCTATTCTCAAGTCTCAACAGTCAACACTATAAAGCCTCAAAGGTTAATACACTTTTGTGACTGTATACCCCCCTAGAACCCTCTTGGAGACCTACATATTCCAGTGCCAACTAGGAGATCTTTCTCGAGTTGGAAGTTCACAAAGATAAAAGAGTAATGAACTTCTAATACCCCATTCAGATATTGAATCTCATTTGCTCACTATACCAACTGCCAAGATTTGCAAGTCCGGTGACTAGCCATTCTTAAAGAATTTAGAGAATTGTCTTAAAAATTATAAATATATATATATATCCATGTGTTTTTTTTTTTTAAGCTTTCCCTCTGAGGATGTAATCTCCGCTTTATTTGAACAAGTAGACATGAAAGTACTGCCTCACTCCCCCTAGATGATTTAAAGTTTAAACACACAACTTCTCCAGCTGGGTTCCAAATTCCCTTAATTAAAATTGAGCTCTTTTTGCACCAAGGATACAGATAGAAAAGTGTTAAGTTGATTAGGATATCATTGTTGGAAATCAATGTGAACGAAATTCCGGACAACGTCTCTCATATACTCTGCTTACATATATTCCTTGCAGGTTAAAAAACCAGGTCTTGAAATGTCAACCATACAGAGTGAAATGGACTTATCTTATGGCATGCGGTATCAAGGAGTGACAATTCCTGAGGCCTACGAGCGTTTGATTCTGGACACGTAAGTTTTGAGCTCATTATATCTCCACTCATTGTGGGGCATAATCTTGTGGCTTTTTTTGTTGTGTTTAATGCTTGAAGTAATTACTATTATTTTTCACTTACAGCAGCCAACTACTTCAAAGCCTGTCCAACTAGCCTCTAGTAACTTTTAATTTTTTGACATCATTTATCTATTATTGTCATGCCTACCAAGAGTAGGCCAAACCTTTCTATGTATCAAGCTGTGACTATGGTACTTCGGTAATTCTCAAAGCTGTCACTATGTTACTTTGGTAATTCTCATTTATAGTTAAAAATTCTCATTTATAGTTAAAAATCCAAGTGATGTTTTGAAAATCTTCTAGTTTAGGATTTGAATCTTAGCATCTGAGTTGAACCCTGTGAGAAATAATTTGAATTTTGTGATTAGTATGGGGGACCATGTTAGCTCATCCCTACTTTTCCCACCTTTTTTTTGTCTGAGATCCTTTTCAACATCTAATCCTTCAATTTTTTTTGTAGTTGTTCTTATATATCACAATCTATACCATTTTGGTATCTTGGTTGTTTTATAACTAGACCTAAACTGAGTTGTGTTGCCTGATATGTAGAGGTTTGGCTATGACTAATGCCAATTTTCTCCATGTTTAGTCCAATACTTGAAATGTTACGATACTTCATATTTACAACCTTTATATTCTATTTTTATTTATTTTATTTACATCTAAAATACCCTGAACATAATGAAAATAATAAAAAAATCAAAATTTTATTTTCTACAATATATATTTTTTGTCATAGTATAAAGAAGGGAAGCAAAATAAACCGATTTATCAGTGCAGTATTAATTTATCAGATCAGATGATACTTTACGAGGCACTTGTGCAATTCTTTAGCCAAGGAAATCCGGCGCCTTCCTCATTGCCGTTTGGTGCAGCAACGATTTGAGGGAGGAAAGTCAGATTTTGACTATGTTTTCCACGCTAGAGGGGATCCGGAATTTATAAATAACAGGGTCGAGCATCAGTGCCATGGGAGAGGAAACCCCTTTTCCTCTTCCGCGGTTCATGCACAAATGCGTCTTTAAGGTTTTGGCTGTGGGCCTCTGGTCAATACATTATATCTGAAACTGTGTTGTAGAACCATTTATATCATAGGACAATGATAATAGAGTGTATCATGTATGGTCATTGTCGTATAGTTCTGTTAATTTGTATACCGTTCTTTCTCTATTTTCCAGTGTCACAGTGCTTGTGCACCTGTTTGACTGCATCAGTGGCACATATTATTCCGCATTAAAAACATGCAGTTTATCTCATGAAGTATATGTAGTTATTGTGAATGGTAAAAACAGTGAAGCCTACAGCAGATTGTGAACAAAACGACTAACTACAAAAGTTTCTACTCTTTTCAGAATACGAGGAGATCAACAGCACTTTGTACGCAGAGATGAACTGAAGGTATTAGTTCTTTTTATTATATCAAAAAATCTCAATGCCTAGCGAAAGATTATTATTTGATTTTATTGGTTCTATTTTCAGGTGGCATGGGAGATTTTCACTCCTTTGCTACATCGAATTGATGATGGGAAGCTGAAGCTACTTCCTTACAAACCGGGCAGCCGGGGTCCAGTTGAGGCAGATGAACTACTTGCAAAGGCTGGCTACGTGCAAACCCATGGTTACATCTGGGTACCGCCTACGCTGTGATTTTGTGATTGTTTTTGGTATTGGTAGATGTATTAATCCTTTGTTCCATATATAAGATGACCCGTAAAATGACTATAATTATATCATAGTGAATAAAAGAAACCCAAGAGGAGTTTGCTCTAATGTCGTCTGGATTGCATTTGGATGCATATCTGGCTGCCTATGCTCTCTCTACAGATTTTTGTTTCAGCATCTGGGCCATAATATTAGAGGATTTGGAGGATTTAGCTATCTATAAAAGCACATGAGGCTCATTTGTTAGTATCAAATGGAATTCCTAGGAATCCTAGAAAAATGTATTCCTATTGAAGTTGGCTAAATTCGAGTAAAGATGTGTAAAGATCCATAAATCTCCATCGAATAGTTTCCGCTTGAAATGGAAAATGAGTATTCAGCCTTCGTCCTAGTTAATCAAATCCTTCATAGATTAGGGTCCCATCTACGTCTCCACCGAACATCATTTGCCTCTCACCTCTTTAATTATTCTATGTCGGAATTAGTTTTATCATGGATTCATAGGAGTTCAATTCCATGCAAACAAAGGGAACTTTTGCAGTATGGACCTACCTGCATACACCATATGACTAGGATTCTTCTTACCAGTATTTAGTTGCCATTGGGTCATTACTAACTGTTTTTGTGCAAGCATAAGGAGAAATGCAAAAATGTAAGGGAACTTTTAATATTTTAAACACAAATTAAGGCAAGAAAGAATATCACAAGCCGATTTTAACTGGTCAACTTGACTCGAATGAGGGCTTGGCTCAAGATAGGCTTGATTAAGTTGACTCTAAATCTGGCAATATCAATAGAAAATGAACATTTTTTATATGAGGAAGACAACCAAGATTGGCTTGATTAGGTTGACTCATTTATAATGGGGCTCAAGCTTGGTAAAGTGAGGAGGACAAAGTGAGCTCAACTTGAGCTCTGTGCACGTAGCTTGGCTCGTTTACACCCTTAATTGCTGCCAATTTAAAGGCTTGCAATCTTTCATTCTAGACAGAAACATTTCAAGCTAGAATGCTCAACTCTTGAATAAACTGACTATCCAAACAGGAAATCTGCCATGTTAGTGGGCCCACTGATCTTCCTGATGTAAAAGAGGAAAAGCTAGCCTAGCCTCATGGCCCCATCTCTCATCTTTAGTCATCCGGCATTAAAATAGCTACCAATGTCCAATAGGGCCGAATTTTACTCGACATACCATGTGTCATTTTAAAATAAACCAGGTCATCAAAAGATTTTTTTTTTTTTTTTTTTTTTTTTTTTTTTTTTGAGAGAGAGAGAGAGAGAGAGAGAGAGAGAAGATACTGTGGGAGTGAACAGACAGGGAGCATATACCAAATCAACTGAGCAGTATACTTACCTTTCAAGAAACTTTTCAATAAACCTTTCCAAAGAACAAACTGAGAAAATGATAGAAACCTACTCAAGTCGGTGTCATTCAATCTGACTATTTTAGATTTTAATAGCTTAAAATAACACACTGAGAAAATAATAGAAACCTACTCAAGTCGGTGCCATTCAATCTGACTATTTTGATTTTAATAGCTTCAAATAATAAATATTGAACACTAGCAGTTTCATCCAATATTTTAGCAAATGTCTGCGGCTGGCTGCTAAATGATAGCCATTCATGATGCTGATATTAGCTGCTGCGCTTACTCTAGAGCATGATAAATCAGACTCATCTGAACTTTAATCATGATCGTATAAAATCTTCTATTTTTCTCCATCTTAACTACTGTTGTCTCTACTTCTAATCTGGAAAATCTACAACAAAAATAGGCGTTAAAAGAGCCGATTGAAACAACTCTATTTCAAACAAATTATAATTGAGTCAGCTCTGTTTCAAACAGATCAGACCTAAGTCTTCACCAAGTTGTTAAGTTTTAACTGAGTCAGTTGTGAAACTCAAGTCAGTTAATTTGCCAGGGTCCAGCCCCATTTTATAGGCTTCTTATACAAAGCTTAGCAGCTAATGTTGCATGTTTGAGTGTGATATGTAGCAATCATGGCTAGTCATCTTAACCCTTATGGAGGCAAATGCTAGCCTCAGTGGGTTAATAATGCAAGCAAAGTAAGTAAATATCATGTAATGTGATGTGGATAGAAGTGGCTAGGATGACAATTTCAAATTCTGGCCTGATGTAGTCCATCATCATGCAGAGATCATTTGTGCAAAAATTACTCTATCCAGTTAGCAACCCTCATCAATTAATAGTTAAAAACTACTGGAAGTCATACATGCTTTAATAAAATAAAATCCAGTGGCATTCAAAAAAATAAAAATAAAAATAAAAACAAACAACATGGCAGTTCTATTTTGGAGACCATAATAATCAATAAGGGTGGAAATGGTTTGTCTAGTTAGCAACCCCTTATCAATTAAGATGCAATAACTACTGTAAATATATGCCTTATCAACCTGTAAGCATTAGAGATAAAACGAAGCTAAGAACAAGTTAGTTCTGTTTCTAACACCACAATAATCAAGAAGGGTTCATGTCAAGGGTGGGGTGAAGGTTGGTGGGTGTCTGTGTGTGAAACTACCCTGTTGGTTCAGATACAAAGCCAAGAGGGCTAGCCCAGCAATGTTACCCTCATATGTATAGGGGCACTGCAATACATAGCTTTCACTTGCAGTCATGAAGATCATCCAAAAGAGATGAAGGAAAGGATTTGTGGTTTTTTTTTTTTTGAAAAAAAATTAATTTTTTTTTATAGCAAAACACCTTACAAAGCATGCATTTTTATGTAAAAAGAATGAAGAGCAAGCTACCCTTTGAATACCATTGTAACCATGTTCATGCTTTAAACAGACTTTCATTAAAGTAACTAATGGGGCAAACAAGGGGCAGCCATTAGAAACATTGGAAAAACAATTAGGGCACATTTGTTTCGGTCGGTATTCAGTTCCATATAAGCAATGCCTTTCTATTAAAGGAACTAAAATATAAGGATTAAAGGAGAAGATTTATAAAAGGGCCATCAAATAATCCCACTCATCACCACAGGTAACAAAATCCTAGGAAAGTGATGGTTACATCCACATCTCCACTTTAGACCCTTCACTCCTCACCTCTTCAATACTGGGACAAAAACCACGTTACCTTGAACTCCTAGGAATTCAGTATGAAGTAGTCAAACATGCCCATAGTGAAATCTTAGGAAATGAGCTTTTCTCAAAGTGGTTAAAAGTGAAGGATGAAGGATCGAAATATACAAGGAACTATCAAAATTCAACCCTTATTTTAGAAAATTACAACCCACCCTTCACTCCATGAAAAAGAATCCTAGGACTTTTGTGGTCCTTCTAGTTCTTGATCCTCGACTCTGCACTAATTTGATAAAAGCCCTTTCCCTAGTAATTCAGCAGGAATTTGCACCAAAAGTTCCCTTATTGTTTATTTTGGTAAGACAAACCCAACATTGCATCCATGAGTCATGTTAGCATTTCCATAAATCCAGTAAGGATTTTTTGTCCAGGAAAAACTAATCACACAATGAGATCTCTGACTTGGTATTTTGTTTATTATAATCTACAGTTAGTCATAAGAATAAGACATCATGAGAAGTGAGAACTTATTAGAAAATCATACCCACAAAGTCAGCGATCAGTTGCACACTGCATGATATAAGACCCAGCAAAAATCATTGTCATGTTATTTAACTAGTATTATTCTTTCATTATAAGAAGGGATCCTACTAACAAGAAAACTTACAACAAAAAGACAGCAGCAGCAGTAGCAGCCATGAAATCACTTTTATATGTCTTCCTAGGAGTGTGGATTATGTTGGTTTCTACCAATGTAACATCTGCATGGGATTTAGGAGAAGCAAAAGCTCTTCTTAATTGGAGGGCTACCCTCCAAAGTAATTCTCTCCAATCATGGGCACTCCTCAACAATGCAAGCAGCCAGAAAAGCTCTCCATGCAACTGGGAGGGTATAGGATGCAACCGCGCTAGTCGCATAACCAAAATAAACCTTCAAAATGCAAGTTTGGAGGGCACGCTCGATGGCTTCAACTTCTCATCTTTTCCATATCTCATCCAATTCAACCTTTCAAACAATTCACTTCATGGAACTATCCCAGCCAACATCGGTACGCTCTCCAAACTCGCCTTCCTTGATTTGTCTACAAATCATCTGGCAGGTATCTTGCCATCTTCGATGGCTAATCTCACTGGTATCTCGCATTTCAACATTT
Organism: Camphora micrantha; assembly: GCA_003546025.1. Lineage (NCBI taxonomy): Eukaryota > Viridiplantae > Streptophyta > Magnoliopsida > Laurales > Lauraceae > Camphora > Camphora micrantha. Next base: position 4,830,148 of record QPKB01000001.1, on the reverse strand, counting down.
CATACAATGTAATATCAGGCGATATCACTCCAAATTTCTACTTCTTTGCAAATTGGACCCAACTTACTTCCCTTGTTCTCAACAACAATCAATTCATGGGTGAAATCCCTTCTGAAGTAGGCCTTCTTACTAATGTCAACACCCTGCACCTTTGTGATAACAATTTAAATGGCCCCATACCATCAGAAATAGGAAGACTGAAGAGCATGATTTTTCTGACCTTGTGCAGCAACAATCTCACAGGCCGGATCCCTCAAACTCTTGGTAATTTGACAAAGTTGTCAACTTTGCATCTCTATGAAAATCATCTTTCAGATTCAATACCTTGGGAGTTAGGAAATTTAGTGAACTTGAATGACTTGAGAATGTGTCACAACCTTTTCACGGGCTCTATTCCTCCAACTCTAGGTAATTTGACCAAGTTGACCATTTTGCGCATTTTTAACACTAATGTTTCCGGTTCAATACCTTGGGATCTTGGAAACCTTGTTAACTTGAATGACTTAGAGCTCAATACCAACCTTCTAACAGGTCTCATCCCTCCAAGCTTAGGTAATTTGACCAAGTTATCCTTGTTGTTCCTGTTTGAAAATCAAATTCATGGTTCAATACCTTGGGAACTGGGAAACCTTGTAAACTTGAATGAACTAGTCCTCGCTACGAACCTTTTAACAGGTTCCATCCCTCCAGCTTTAGGGAATTTGAGAAATCTAACCTCTCTGAATCTAAATGAAAATCAATTGTCTGGTTCTTTACCCCCAGAAATCTCAAACATAACAAACTTGTCTGATCTTGAATTGGACAACAACAACCTCTCCGGTTATTTACCAGAGCATTTGTGCAGAGGTGGATCCCTTGTGAGGTTAATCGCTAACCAGAATCTCTTTACTGGTCCAATTCCAAAAGGATTGTTGAACTGCACTAAGTTATTTAGAGTGCGTCTTGAAAGAAATCAGCTAAATGGAAGTATATCTGAAGCCTTTGGTGTGTATCCAAGTCTTAATTACATTGATCTAAGCTACAATAGATTGGTCGGCGAGCTCTCACCAAACTGGGGGAAATGCCAAAATTTGACTAAGCTATGCATCTCTCACAACATGATTACTGGAAGGATACCACCCGAACTTGGGCAGTTGAGTAATCTCGGGATGCTCGACCTTTCCTCGAATAAGCTAATCGGAGAGATTCCAAAGGAGTTGGGAAGCTTGAGATCGGTCTACAACTTGACTTTAAATGATAACCAATTTGCAGGAGAGATACCTCAGGAGATCGGCATGTTATCCAATCTAGAAATTCTTGACTTATCGGCAAACAACTTGATTGGACCCATACCAAAACAAATAGGAGACTGCTCAAAGCTTCGTTATTTGAAATTGAGTGAAAATCATTTCTATGGAAGCATCCCATTTGAAATTGGCAATCTAGTATACCTTCAGCATATACTAGATCTTAGTCTCAACTCTTTGAGTGGAGAGATACCACAGCAACTTGACAAATTGAAGAGTCTTGAAATTCTGAATCTCTCCCACAATAATCTTTCGGGTTCCATACCCTCTTCTTTTATAGAATTGATCAGTTTATCATCAATGAACTTCTCATATAACCAATTGGAGGGTCCTATACCCAATAACAAAGCTTTTAAGCAGGCCCCCTTGGATGCTTTCATCCACAACAAAGGTTTATGTGGTGAAGTAACTGGTTTGCCACCATGCAACTCAAATTCAATACAAAACTTTGATGTGAACAGGCACCACAGTGTTGTGGTCATTGTTATTCTTCCTCTTTTTGGGGCCTTGTTTCTTCTGAGCATATTCATTGGGATATTCTTCATCTTTTGTTGGAGTGTTGGAGGTGTAAAGGAAGAGGTGCAAAAGTTATGCAGTGGAGATATTTTCTCAATATGGAATTATGATGGGACCATAGTATATGAACAGATCATTGAAGCAACAGAGAACTTTGATGAAAAATATCGCATCGGAGTTGGAGGGTATGGAAGCGTTTATAAAGCGACGTTGCAAATGGGACAGATTGTGGCTGTGAAGAAACTGCACAAACTGGAAGATGGAGAATTCGCCGATGGAAACAATTTTAGCAATGAGATACGTGCATTACTTGAGATTCGACATCGCAATGTTGTTAACCTTTATGGGTTCTGTTCTCATCCTCAATGCCACTTTCTGGTTTATGAGTATGTGGAAAGGGGAAGCTTGGCTAGAGTTTTGAGCAGTGAAGAAGAAGCGACAGAGTTCAATTGGCCTAAAAGGATCAATGTTATTAAGGGTGTGGCACATGCATTGTCATACATGCACCATGATTGCAAGTCACCCATAATACATCGCGACATATCCAGTAACAATATCTTACTGGATGCAGAATTTGATGCTTTTGTCTCTGACTTTGGAATTGCCAGGCTTTTGAAGCCTGATTCATCCAACTGGACCTCTCTTGCAGGCACTTACGGATATATTGCTCCAGGTAAGTACAGTTACCTTCAAGTGAATCCATTTTAGCTGTAGAACTTAAATAGATTCTTCATAAAAGTAGCTAAAAACAGTTTACCATGCATTTTTATTTTTTGAAACACTTCAATTTAAGAGTTATGGACCTTTAATCAAGATGAATTTTGGACTATTGCCTATGTATGGAAAGATCAGAGGAAGATTCAGATTTCTGTGTGGAATATCGTATGAAACTAATGCATTTGGAAGCCCAATAATGTAGATTAAAGTTGAGGGTGGTAGAACCTAACTAGCATCCTGCCCTCACGTACATGGGTCATGGTTGGATGTGGGCTTGGGAAGATTGACCTGGACTTAAAAGGGTTGGGTCAGGTTTAACCCATATAAATGGGTCGAATATCGGGAATATTGGTAGGGTCTCAACCAGTAGGCTTACCCTTCCCAGTTCCAACCCAGCCCTTTTGTGACCCATGTGTTTAAACCTTAATTGACCAGCAAAACCAACAAACACATGATCTGTGTAACTTGACCTGCATATAACCTGAAGTTTATATGGGTTGTATGCGAGGCAAGAAATACTGAACTTATTCAGGTCAGGTTGGGTTTGGGCCATTCAATAAATGGGTTGAATATGGGTCAGCCTTAGCCCAACAACCCTCCCTCTCACCCAACCCTTTCATAACCAGCCCCCATTTGTCACTCCAAATTAAATCTGTGTCCTTTTTAACTCTTCTAGTTTTATGTTCTTAGTTTGTAATTTTATCTAAGCTCATTAAATTACTTCATATTCTACTACATCTTAAATTCCACCTATATCTGAAGTTTTTGAAACTAGCAATGTTAGCTTTACATATTTCCAACATATTTAACTTCATGAAAATTTTATTGTATTTTGTTATCTGCTGGCAGTTAATTCTCCTTACATTGGAAAGCATTTTATTTTGGCTATATGTTAAAATATGCGTAGAAAATAAAGAAAAAAAAGTAATGAGGAGATCAGAACTAGGTTGTGGAAACTACTATTCCAGATCAGTTGGTTTTTTGTTTACTTTCTTTTATCCTTGGGTTAGTCATGAGTTTCATGTATAGATTCTGCTCACTTGTCAACTTTTTCTTTGTTAGTTATTAACAGTAGCATTATAAGCCGGTAAGCATTGATAACAGAACATGACTTTTGCAGAGTTTGCTTATACAATGAGAGTGACCGAAAAATGCGATGTTTATAGTTTTGGGGTGGTAGCACTCGAAGTGATTATGGGAAGGCATCCAGGAGAATTAATCTCCTCCTTAGCCTCATCAGGCTGTCAAGATATACTCCTGAAGGATTTGCTGGATAAACGAATTCGACATCCTATGGTTCAAGTCACAGGTGAAGTGATTTTGGCAGCAATGGTGGCGTTCACTTGCATAAGCGAGAGTCCACAGTCTCGTCCAACCATGCGACAAGTATCTAAGCTGCTATCTCTCGAGCAACCGCCATTTCCTGAACCATTCCGCACAATTACATTGTCTGAATTGTTAGGTTTCAAGATGTGAGTCTTTGCTGAATACTTTATCTAGAGAAATACATCTCTTTTCTGCCAAAAATAGGAATAGTGTGTATGGGAAAACTGGTTGTAAATATCAAGTGGTTTTAATGTAGTATACTTTGTTTATGGTTCCAAAACCATAAGTAGAAAGTTAGGACTTAGGGTATCCAAAACAAATGGTGTAAATATATAAATGTACATAAATTTGTGTCTTTTGTTTATAATATGAAGGAAATGAGGCATTATCATGGGTCTCAATAGTCAAATATCGTGCATATGCATACTGCATGTTGGTGTATTCTCTGCCAAATATTTGTTATTTCAGACTAATGGTAAATAACTACTCTAAACGCCTCTTTCAGACTATAAGGAGGTCATTAGAATTTTGTTCAGTAGAGATGAGTTACATGTCATTGCATTTTTAAATTTATATTGAACTCACATTGTCTGAGATAGTGGTGAGATTGGTGATTGCTTTACTCTATCATTAGCCAGTGTGGGAAATTTTGAATCTGTTGTTACATAGAATTTGTACTTTTATATGGGTCATTTATACATAGAGAAAAAATTCAACTCCTCATTTCTATAAACAACTGTCTTTCCTCATATATCTCAATGACTCACCCCATATCTTTCATCCAATCTCTCCTCTATCTCTGGTAGAAAAGGCCTGAGATTCACACAATTGTAGGGTTAGAATTAAAATTTACATAAATGGCCAAATAAAAAAGAAGACATTTTTAAAAAGTTATCTTTCAAAAAATTCTTATCTTAAAAAAAAAAAAAAAAAAAAACATTTTAAAAAACTGCTTAAACTTCAACATGAAAATATGAAATGCTGTTTCAGTTGGACCCTTTGGAACTTGTTGGGTTTTTCCCATCAAGAATAAAGAGTCATAGCTCATTTCAGAAAGAACAAGAAAGCAAAAAGAAGCTGGTATTCATATGGACTCCACAGGCCATGAGATGAGTGGGGCCCACATGATGATAATCTGAGCCGTTCATCTTGAATCCCATCACTTCCAGTAGTATATTCTCTGATCTCAAGTAGGCATTATAAAGCCCAACCCACTCGAACTACCTATTTGCAGCTGAAGCTATCCCGCCAGAGCCCAAACCCATTTAGAGGCCTTGAGGCATCTTGACTGGCTCTTAGCAATGGTGGAACTTGCATGCTCCACAACGACAACACATGGAACAATGACACACGGGAGCTGGTTCCAAGCTTCCCCCACATGAATATCGTGGGATGCAAGTGGGTCTTCAAAACCAAACTACACTTTGATTGGACTCGAGTTAAAAGGCACATCATGCAGTAGAAAAAAGCCTTCACTCAAGTGTGTGGTATCAACTTCATCATCATCATTAAAGTCTTATCCCAACTATGTCGATATCGACTTTACGCCGGCAACTATTTAAGTCGTACTTACTAAAGTGTTGGCTCACAAGTGGGACATCTGTCAGTTGGGTGTCAAAAATGCACAAGTGGGACATCTGTCTTTTTTTTTTTTTTTTGATCGGTAACAATAACTTATATTAAAAGAGAAAATAATACAAATAAAGAGTACAAGAGAAAAAGAAAAAGGAGAAAGAAACACAGAAGTACGAGAGTAATATACCCTCTCACACCACAACTACATAATAAAACCCTCCCAAGGGGAAACTCTCTAAACACCTTGTTTGGCTAAAGCATCCGCCATCATGTTTGATGACCTGCTTTTATGCTGAAAGCTAACATTAATGGCGGTGGATAAAATCAGGATTTCATTGAAGAGTAACTGAAACTTTCATGGATAAGCCTTTCGGTTCGAAACCCAACTCACTGCATTAGAAGAATCACTCTCCACAATAAGATTGCCATGGTAGTACCTCGAAAAACATCGAAGAGATTCCAGAATAGCTAAAACTTCAGCTTCATTAGAGTCACAAACCCCCACATATTTAGAGAACATAAATAAAACGTCCCCATTGCAATTTCGAAGCACCCCTCCAACACCAGCTGGTCCAGGCTTCCCTCTGGCGGCCCCATCAACATTGAATTTAAACAAACCAATAGGAGGAGGAGACGAAAGAATAGATTTTCTTACTTTGATTGGGTCACACCCCATACATGATTCCCGATTAACAAGTGGGACATCTGTCAGTTGGGTGTCAACAATGCTTTCCTTTGTGCCAAGCTCAGTGAACCAGTGTACGTGGAGCAGTGAGCAGGCTCAAAGGCTTTCAATGGCCACATCATGGTTGTCACCTCAGAAGGGCCTTATATGGACTTTGGCAAGGCCCCTCGTGCATGGTTCGACAGATTTAGCTTGTTCCTGTTACTTGGAATTTTCTTGCATCTCTGCCAATTCTTCTATGTTTGTTTATCACAGCCACCATGGTTCCATTCTCCTCTTGTATGTAGACAACATTATACTTGCCAGTGACAACCCTTTGTTCTTGAATCAATTCATCCACCTTATACTTGAATTATTTCCTTGCATGGAAGTTCAACAGTTTGGTGATAGTATTTTCTTCAATCAAGTATGTATGCTCTGGCTTAACCGAGCTCAAATGAATGGGTGCAAGCCCATTGCCATCCAATAGTGAATAAGTTTCCTCTGTCGAATGAGGATGGCCTTTTTTTACCCCCCAAAACTCTATAGGAGCATTGTGGGAGGGCTTAAATATCTAATGTTTCACCCTGCCTGACATTGCATTCGGTGTTAATCATGGATGTTAATACACACATCAGCCCGCGAACTTTCTTTTGAGCTCATAAAAATGATTTCTCAGATACATTCACAGGACTCTTAATCTTGGGCTTCGTTTGATTGCAAATAATCCAATTATCTTATATGGATTTTGGGATTCAGATTGGGCTGTTACCCGGGGATCCACACTGATTATTGCACTCATTTGGATGATAATTTCCTTCGTGAATCACTAAAATGCAGCCCACAGTCGCAAGATCAAGCATGGAGACTGAATATCGAGCCATGGCTTCCACAGCCCAATATCTTTTGTCATAGTGAAAAACAGAGTGCAGCACTGATACATCAGACGTGCGTGCACATGCTTGTTTGGCAACTTCACTAATAAGGTGGAGTGAAGTGAAGCCTCCGTTCACCAGGAAAAGATTCGGGATCATATCAAAAGTGCAAAATTTCGAAACTCCCCACTTCATTTGAAAAAAAAAAAAGAAAAGTAAAAAAACAACATTCTCAAACTACTAAAAGACAAAAACCCTCTACTTTCTACCTAAAAAGTAAAAAAGACTCCTTATCAAGCCTTTCTATTTTTTTTTTCATCGTACTATTATTAGACCTCCTAATATTTTATTCTTTTTGATTTGAGGCTTAACTTTACTTCACCCTACAAATAGTTTTTACCAGACGGCCAATACATTGTCTGAAACCATGTTTTAGAACCATTGATTTCATAGGACAATGACAGTAGTATGCATGGTCATTGTGGTATATTTCTGTTGATTTGGAAGCTAGACCATTCTGTTTCTCTTATATTCCAGTGTCAAGTGCTTGTGCGCCTTCATGGGCAGCATATATTATTACTCATTACAAACATGTAGTTGATTTCATGAAGTATATGTACGTAGTTACTGTGATCGAATAGTAAAAACAGCGTTGCTTACATGAGATTGTTAACAAAATGACCAACTACAGAAGTTCTACTCTTTTCAGAATATACGAGGAGATCAACAGCACTTTGTACGCAGAGATGAACTAATGGTATTATTTCTTTTTTATCATGGCAAAGAATCTTCATGCCTGAAGAAAGATTAATATTTGATTTTATTGCTTACATCTTCAGGTGGCATGGGAGATTTTCACTCCTTTGCTACACAGAATCGATGATGGAAAGCTGAAGCTACTTCCTTACAAGCCTGGCAGCCGGGGTTTAGTTGAGGCAGATGAACTCCTTACAAAAGCCGGCTATGTGTAAACCCATGGTTACATCAGGGTACCACCTACATTGTAAACTTCTGTTTTTTCTTTGGTAGATGTATAATCTTCTTTTGCTTCATATGATTAGATGGCCTGTATAATGAATCTAATTATATCATAGTGAATAAAAGAAACCTAAGAGTTGTTTGCCCCCTATTAATGCCGTTTGGATTGCATTTGGATGCATGTCTGTCTCCATGAAACCAATATTTATTTCGGCACAAGGATTAGCTATGTATAAAACAATTAGCCAAACTGCCAAACTACTTACTGTTCATTGTACTTTGGGGTTATTTGTTATCATCAAGTTGAATTCCTAGGAATTCTAAGCCATGTATTCCTATTGAAGTGGCCAAAATTGAATCAACAAAATGTGAAGACCCATAAATGCTCATCAAAAGTCTCCTCTGAAATGGAAAATGAATATCCTTCCATCAGTTTCTTATAAATCAAATCATACGAAAGTCAGGATTTCATCTACATCTCCACTTTACATCATTAACCTCTGACGGCCTTAATTATTCTAGTATGATTACACATTTTACCATGAATTCATAGGGATTCAATTCCATGCAAACAAAGGGACCTCAGCATCCTTTTGTATGATGGGAACAATGGACCTACCCCGTAGCGTAACTTTAGTATTGTTACCTTAACCTAGTTGCCGTTTGGGGCATTTCCAAATGTTGTGGAAGCATAAAGAAATATATAAAAGCATAAGAGCACTTTTAAAAGCTTTTTCATAAAATTAACAAAAACAAAGAATATGATCACAAGCCGAGCTCAACGGCTCAGCTTGATTAGAATAAGGCCTCGGCTTGAGGTTGATTTGCTAAGTTAGCATCATGGCAATATCATTACTGTTCTCCTATGAGCAGACTGCATATTGCTTATATGTCAGCTCGTAGAGCCCACTTAGATCCTTTTATCAGTAGGTAGTGAACTACATGACAACGTCTCGATAAAAAAGAATCAGTCCTATCAGATCGTCCTAGCCCTTGAGTTTGGTGGTCTTTTTACCATAGAGTCCATTGAGATTCAATCCAAGGGTTTATAAAGGTTCAATGATAGTGAAATTGGACATGGCGCCAGCTCATGGTATGAGGAGAGTGTGCAAGGGCCTCCACCGATCAAAGGTGGGCCAGGTGAGGTGACAAAGCTGTACTACATATGCTATTGTTCATAGGACAACATTTCTCAATCAATATATTATATGTAGGGAGATGCTTCTATGAGAGCATCTTTCACCTTATTATGAGAGATAAAGGTGGGGGGCCTTACATTTAACCATCCCAAGCTCGAGCCGCTCATTTATAATCAAACTCAAGCTTGATAAAGTGAGGACAAGCTAAGCTCAAGATTGGCTCCTCAAGCTTGGTCAAGCTTGAGCTCCACTTAGCTCGGCTGATTTACACCCTTAATTGCTACCAATTAAAGGGTCTCAACTTTCATCCAAAAATAAAAAATAATAATACTAAAGGGTTGCAATCTTTCAGTTTACCCAAAAAAATTGAACAACGTCATGCTGGCATGGTCAACTCTTGTCTGGATTAAACTATCAAAACAAGAATTCTGCCATGTCACTGATCTTCCTGATAAATAAGAGGCTTTGTTGACCATTCACAAAAAGCTAGCCCTATTGCTCATCTTCAGTCATCTGGCATTAAAAAAAGATGCTGAGCGCACCAACCACTAAGAAACATTCCTAGCCCTTGATGGAAAGGTCTCTGTCAATCAAAAAGAATCTTTTTGAATAGGGCTAAATTTTACTGGGCATAACATATGTTACACTTTAAATTGGAACAAGGTCAATACAGAAGTTTTTTTTTTTTGAAAATGAGAGAGAGTGCTTGAGAGTGAATGGACTGGGAGCATATACCAAACCAACTGAGAAGTATACTTACCTTTCAAGAAACATTCAAACCTTTCCATGGAACAAACTGAGAAAAGGATAGAAACCGACTCAAGTCAGTATCACTAAATCTGACTATTTTAATTTTAATAGCTTCAAATAATAAATATTGAACACTAGCTGTTTCAACCAATATTTTAGCAAATGTTTGCAGCTGGCTGCTAAATGTTGTCCATTGATGCTGATATTAGCCGCGCTTACTCCAAAGCATAATAAAGCAGACTCATATGAGCTTAATTATGATCATGATCATCATATTAGCTACTCTTCTATTTTTCTTAATCTTAACTGAGGATGTCTTTACTTCTATCATAGAAAATATACAATGAAAATATGTCCTAAATGGGTCAATTGAAAAAGCTTCATTCAAACAGATCCTAATTGAACCAGCTCTACGTCGAACAGATTAGACTTGCCAATCAGGCCTGAGTTTTCACTGAGTTAAGTTTTAAGTTTCTGAGTAAACTGAAACGGCTTTAATCAATTTGCCCGAGTCCGGCCCCATTTTTTCAGCTTCTAAGACAAAGCTTAGCTGCTAATGTTACTTGTTTGAGCTTGATATGTAGCAATCATGGCTAGGAATCTCAACACTTACTAAGGTAAATGCTAGCCTCAGTGGCTTAATTATAGAAGCAAAGTCAGTAAATATTATGTAATATGATGTGGAAAGAAGTAGCTAAGATGACAATTTCAAATTTTGACCTGCTTTAGCCCATCATCATGCAGAGATCATTTGTGCAAAAATTACTCTGTCCACTTGACAACTCTCTTTACTTGACAGTTAAAACTACTGTAAGTCATACATGCCTTATTAAAATCAAATCCAGTGGAAATTTAGAGTGTTTTTTTTTTTTTTTTTTAAAGCAAAGAAGAACATGACAGTTCTGTTTTGGTGGGTATAGTAATCGATAGGGGTGGAAATGGTAAGCCATACATGCCTTATTAACCCATACGTATTTTAAAGATAAACCAAGGGAAAGAACAAGATAGTTTTGTTTTTGAGACCAATATAATCAAGAAGGGTGGAAATGGTTTGGGCCCAGTATGGATTCAGGTCGAAACCCGGACCTGGTTAGTCATTGGACCAGGTGTTTACCTTTGATCTTGGTGTTTGCTAACTAGGGGGATTTTCTCTTGAGGGAATCCCACATGAAAGCTGTGCAGGGTTTTCGGTGAGTGCCTTTAATCTACAAAGGTCCTACTTTATGGACGTTGGAGATTGAAAATTCCGCACCGCCCCTCATGCAGGTTCCCGTAGGTGAAAATCACGGTAGTTAACCATATGTACAAGGATGGCTCTGCTCAGTCATTTGACACGTGAAAAAAAAAAAAGGCCCAAGCCCAAAAACACATATAAAATTTGTGTGTGTAGGTAGGTGAGTCCTTTGTTGGTTCAGAGACAAAGGCAAGAGGGTCATCCCAGCAATGCTACCATCACATCTTTAGGAGCCCTGCAATATATAGTGCTTTCACCTGTGGTCACAAGAATCATCCAAAATAGATATAGATAGAGGGTCTGTTTAAACAATTTAGTTAAAAAAATTTTTTAATATTTGTCAGCAAAACACCTCACAAAGTATGGGCTCCACTCCCTATTAACATATTTCAGCATCATCTGGCACCCACCTAACCTAACCTGCGTGTGTCCGAGAGAAAATGATAGTGTTTTAATAGATGACAAGGAATGAAGAGGGAGCTACCTTTTGTATGCTCATGTTCATGTTTTATAATTTAAGGTGGGAAGACTTTTAAGTAACATTTTGGGGGCAAATAAAGGACAACCATTAGAAACATTGGAAAAACTTTCAAGGCCTATTTGTTTCTGTTGTTTTTCATTTCCTTATAAGCAATGCCAAGGAACTAAAAAATCAGTATTAAAGGTGAAGATCTACAAAGTACCATCAAATAATCCCACTGTATCAGGCCCAAGAAACAAAATTCCTAGGATAGTTTAGAGTTTAGACCCTTACTTTGTTAATACTTGGATGAAAACTTTTAACCTTTGAACTCCTAGGAATTTAATATGAAGTAGGCAAACATGCCCATATTGGTGGGCATTGGACGAGTGCTTCGTAATAGTGAAGGAAATGTTTTGGCAATGTTCACGAAGATGTTCTAATTTGGTAGCTTTTATTATGCAATTTGTTTGGTTTTGTATTTTTTTGGTGTAATGCTTTTGTACCATTGTTCCCCTTTTTCTTGTGTCGGGACCTTTTTTTATTTGACTCTTTTCCTTATATTCCATTGTTACCAATAAAAATACCTGCCCATATTGAATTTCAGAAAGTAAGCTTTTCTCAGAGGGGTTAAAAGCGCAGGATCAAGGATCAGAATATATAAGGACCATCAAATTTCAACCCTTCTTTTAGAAAATTATTACCCCAACCTCCACCCCATGAAAAATGAAACCTAGGACTTTCCTCTTAACTTTCCTCTTTTCACTCATTTGATGAAAGTCCCTTTCCAAGAAATTCATCAGGAATTCGCACCAAGAGTTCCCTTAACAGTTTATTTTGGAAGACAAACCCAACATTGCATCCATGAGTCATATTAACATTTCCATAAATCCAGTAAGGATTTTTTGTCCAGGAAATACTAATCACACAATGGGATCTCTGACTTGGTATTTTCTTTATTATAATATACTGTTAAGTCATAAGAATAAGACAGCATGAGAACTTATTAGAAATTCGTACCATCAAAGTCAGTGATCAGTTGCAAACTGCATGAGATAAGACCCAGCAAAAATCATTTACATGTTTAACTAGTATTATTCTTTCACTATAAGAACGGACCTACTAACATGAAAGATTACAACAAAAACACAGCAGCAAAATACAGCAGCCGCCGCCGCCGCCATGAAATCACTTTTATATGTCTTCCTAGTAGTGTGGATTATGTTGGTTTCTACCAATGTAACATCTGCATGGGACTTAGGAGAAGCAAAAGCTCTTCTTAATTGGAGGGCTACCCTCCAAAGTAATTCTCTCCAATCATGGTCATTCCTCAACAATGCAAGCAGCCAGAAAAGCTCTCCATGCAACTGGGTTGGTATAGCATGCAATCGCGCCAGTCGCATAACCAAAATAAACCTTCAAAATGCAAGTTTGGTGGGCACACTTGATGGCTTCAACTTCTCATCTTTTCCATACCTCGTCCAATTCAACCTTACAAAAAACTCACTTCATGGAACTATCCCAGCCAACATCGGTGCGCTCTCCAAACTCACCTTCCTTGATTTGTCTACAAATCATCTTTCAGGTATCTTGCCTTCTTCGATGGCTAATCTCACCCGTATCTCACATTTCGACGTTTCATACAATGAAATATCGGGTGATATCACTCCATATTTGTACTTCTTTGCGAATTGGACCCAACTTACTTCCCTTGTTCTCAACAACAATCAATTCATGGGTGAAATTCCATCTGAAGTAGGCCTGCTTACTAATGTTAACACCCTGCACCTATGTGATAATAATTTAAATGGTCCCATACCATCAGAAATAGGAAGACTGAAGAGCATGATTTTTCTGACCTTGTGCAACAACAATCTCACAGGCCGAATCCCTCCAACCCTTGGTAATTTGACAAAGTTGACCACTATGTACCTCAATAAAAATCACCTTTCAGATTCAATACCTTCGGAGTTTGGAAACCTTGTGAACCTGAATGACATGAATTTGGGTCACAACCATTTTACAGGCTCTATTCCTCCAACTCTAGGTAATTTGACCAAGCTGACCATTTTTCGCATTTTTAGAACTCACGTTTCTGGTTCAATTCCTTGGGATCTTGGAAACCTTGTGAACTTGAGTAACTTACAGATTTATTCTAATCGTCTAACAGGTATCATCCCTCCAACTTTCAAGAACTTGACCAAGTTGTCCACTTTGTACCTCTATCAAAACCTAATTAATGGTTCAATACCTTGGGCTCTTGGTAACCTTGTGAACTTGAATGACTTAGAGATCAATTCTAATCTTCTAACAGGTATCATCCCTCCAACTTTCAAGAATTTGACCAAATTGTCCACTTTGTACCTGTTTGAAAATCAAATTCATGGTTCAATACCTTGGGATCTTGGAAACCTTGTTAACTTGAATGACTTAGAGCTCAATACCAACCTTCTAACAGGTCTCATCCCCCCAAGCTTAGGTAATTTGACTCAGTTGTCCACTTTGTACCTGTTTGAAAATCAAATTCATGGTTCAATACCTTGGGATCTTGGAAACCTTGTTAACTTGAATGACTTAGAGCTCTATACCAACCTTCTAACCGGTCTCATCCCCCCAAGCTTAGGTAATTTGACCAAGTTGTCCACTTTGTACCTGTTTGAAAATCAAATTCATGGTTCAATACCTTGGGATATTGGAAACCTTGTTAACTTGAATGACTTAGAGCTCTATACCAACCTTCTAACAGGTTTCATCCCTCCAAGCTTAGGTAATTTGACCAAGTTGTCCATTTTGTACCTGTTTAAAAATCAAATTCATGGTTCAATACCATGGGAACTGGGAAACCTTGTAAACTTGAATGAACTAGACCTCTCTATCAACCTTTTAACAGGTTCCATCCCTCCAGCTTTAGGGAATTTGAGAAATCTAACCATTCTGCATCTAATTCAAAATCAGTTATCTGGTTCTTTACCTCCAGAAATTTCAAACATGACAGAATTGTCTGATCTCGAATTGGACAACAACCACCTGTCCGGTTATTTACCAGAGTATCTATGCAGAGGTGGATCCCTTACGAGGTTAATCGCAGACCATAACCTCTTTACTGGTCCAATTCCAAAAGGATTGTTGAACTGCACCAAGTTATTTAGAGTGCGGCTTGAAAGAAATCAACTAAATGGAAGCATATCTGAAGCCTTTGGTGTGTATCCAAGTCTTAATTACATTGATCTAAGCTACAATAGATTGTTCGGCGAGCTCTCACCAAATTGGGGGAAATGCCAAAATTTGACTATGCTATGCATCTCTCACAACATGATTACTGGAAGGATACCGCCCGAGCTTGGGCAGTTGAGTAAGCTCGAGGTGCTCGGCCTTTCCTCAAACAAGCTAATCGGAGAGATTCCAAAGGAGTTGGGAAGCTTAAGATCGGTCTACAACTTGACTTTAAATGATAACCAATTTGCAGGAGAGATACCTCAGGAGATCGGCATGTTATCCAATCTAGAAGTTCTTGACTTATCGGTAAACAACTTAATTGGACCCATACCAAAACAATTAGGAGACTGCTCAAAGCTTAGTTATTTGAAATTGAGTGAAAATCATTTCTATGGAAGCATCCCATTTGAAATTGGCAATCTAGTATACCTTCAGCATATACTAGATCTTAGTCTCAACTCTTTGAGTGGAGAGATACCACAGCAGCTTGACAAATTGAAGAGTCTTGAAATTCTGAATCTCTCCCACAATAATCTTTCGGGTTCCATACCCTCTTCTTTTATAGAATTGATCAGTTTATCAACAATGAACTTCTCATATAACCAATTGGAGGGTCCTATACCCAATAGCAAAGCTTTTAAGCAGGCCCCCTTGGATGCTTTCATCCACAACAAAGGTTTATGTGGTGAAGTAACAGGTTTGCCACCCTGCAGTTCAAATTCAATACAAAACTTTGATGTGAACAAGCACCACAGTGTTGTGGTCATTGTTATTCTTCCTCTTTTTGGGGCCTTGTTTCTTCTGAGCATATTCATTGGGATATTCTTCATGTTTTGTTGGAGTGTTAGAGGTGCAAAGGAAGACGCGGAAAAGATATGCAGTGAAGATATTTTCTCAATATGGAATTATGATGGGACCATAGTATATGAACAGATCATTGAAGCAACAGAGAACTTTGATGAAAAATATCGCATCGGAGTTGGAGGGTATGGAAGCGTTTATAAAGCGACGTTGCAAATGGGACAGATTGTAGCTGTGAAGAAACTGCACAAACTGGAAGATGGAGAATTCGCCGATGGAAACAATTTTAGCAATGAGATACGTGCATTACTTGAGATTCGACATCGCAATGTTGTTAACCTTTATGGGTTCTGTTCTCATCCTCAATGCCAGTTTCTGGTTTATGAGTATGTGGAAAGGGGAAGCTTGGCTAGAGTTTTAAGCAGTGAAGAAGAAGCGACAGAGTTCGATTGGCCTAAAAGGGTCAATGTTATTAAGGGTGTGGCACATGCATTGTCATACATGCACCATGATTGCAAGTCACCCATAATACATCGCGACATATCCAGTAACAATATCTTACTGAATGCAGAATTTGATGCTTTTGTCTCTGATTTTGGAATTGCCAGGCTTTTGAAGCCTGATTCATCCAGCTGGACCTCTCTTGCAGGCACTTATGGATATATAGCTCCAGGTAAGTATAGATACCTTCAGGTGAATCCATTTTGGCTGTAGAACTTAAATAGATTCTTCATAAAAGTAGTTAACAACAGTTTATTTTACCATGCATTTTTATTTTCTGAACCCTTTCAATTTAAGAGTTAAGGTCCTTTAACCAAGTTGAGTTTTGGACTATGGCCTATCTATGGAAAGATCAGAGGCAGGTTCAGATTTCTACATGGCAAGTTTTATGAAACTGATACATTTGCGAGCCCAATGATGTAGATTAAAGCTGAGGGTGGCAAAATCTTACCAGCATCCTGCCGTCACTTACATGGTTCATAGTTGGATGTGGGTTTGGAAAGATTGACCTGCACTTAAAAGGGTAGGGTCAAGTTTAACCCATATAATAATGGGTTGAATATCGGGAATATCAGTAGGGTCTCAACCTCCAGACTTCCCCTCCCAACCCAGCCCTTGTGTGACCCAAGTGTTTAAACCTTAATTGACCAACAAAACCAACAAGCATACAATTTGTGTAACTTGACATGCAAATAACCTGCATTTTATATGGGTTGGATACGGGGCAAGAAATCCTGAACTTACTCGGGTCAGGTTGGGTTTGTGTCATTCAATAAGCGGGTCGAATATGGGTCAGCTTTAGCCGAATAACCCTCCCTCTCACCCAACCATTTTATAACCAACCTGAGCCATTTGCCACCCCATTAAATCTGTGTCCTTTTTAACTCTTCTAGTTTCTGTTCCAAGTTTGTAATTTTATCTAAACTCATTAAATTACTTCACATTCTACTACATCTTAATTTCCACCTATATCTGAAGTTTTTGATACTTGCAATGTTAGCTTTACATATTTCCAACATATTATACCTCATGAAAGATTTCTTATATTTTGTTATCTGCTGGCAGTTAATTCTCCTTACAATGGAAAACATTTTATTTTGGCTATATGTTAAAAATATGTATAGAAAATAAAGAAGAAAAAGTAATGGGGGATCAGAACTAGGTTCTGGAAACTCTAGATCAATTTGTATTTTGTTTATTTTCTTTAACCCTTGGGTTAGTGTTGAATTTCATGTATAGATTTTGCTTACTTGTCAATTATTTTTGTTAGTTAACAGTAGCATTAAATGCCAGTAAGCATTGATAACAGAACATTGTTTTTGCAGAGTTTGCTTACACAATGAGAGTGACTGAAAAATGCGATGTTTATAGTTTTGGGGTGGTGGCACTCGAAGTGATTATGGGAAGGCATCCAGGAGAATTAATCTCCTCCTTAGCCTCATCAGGCTGTCAAGATATACTCCTGAAGGATTTGCTGGACAAACGAATCCGAAGTCCTATGGTTCAAGTCACAGGTGAAGTGATTTTGGCAGCAATGGTGGCGCTCACTTGCATAAGCGAGAGTCCACTGTCTCGTCCAACCATGCGACAAGTATCTAAGCTGCTATCTGTTGTGCAACCGCCATTTCCTAAACCATTCCACACAATTACATTGTCCGAACTGTTAGATTTCAAGATGTAAGTCTTTGCTGAACAGTTTATCTGGAGAAGTACATCTCTTTTCTACCAAAAATAGGAATAGTGTGTATGAGAAAATGGTTGTAAATATCAAGTACTTTTGTTGCAGTAGACTTTGTTTATGGTTCTAAATCAATAAGTAGAAAAGGCTAGGAGTTAGGTATCCAAAACAAATAGTGTAAATATATTAGTGTACATAAATTTGTGTATCTTATTTAGAATATGAAGGAAATGAAGGCATTATCATATGTTTCAAAAGTCATTGTGCGCACACACTGCTTGTCGTTGTATTCTGCCAAATATTTGTTATTTCAGACCAATGGAAAAGTGCTAGTCACACTGTGAATGCCCCTTTAGACTATAAGTATTAAGGAGGTTACAACGGCCCCCGGCCCCCCGCACGTGCTCCTTCACGGGAATTACGCTTTCAATTGGAGAACACAGGGGCTCCGCACGGGAATCACACCCTCCGTGGGAGAATACAAGGCACTACAGCATCGGGAATTCGAACACTCAACTTCCTGCTCTGATATCATATTAACAATCACTTACTATAAAAGCTTAAGCTGAAAAGAACGGTGGTGTAACAATTTATATTATGGTTACAACAGTCACTAGCATTTTTTTCCCATAGAGATGAGTTGAATGTTATTGCATTCTTTAATATATATATATATATATATTGAACTCCCAATGTATGAGATAGTTGTGAGATTGATGATTGCTTTGTTGAATCATTACTCATTGTGGGAGATTTTGAATCCATTTTACATAGGATTTGAATTTGTATTGTTTTCACATTTTGTGTCAGCAAAGGATCTGCAGTAATAAGTAATATATATTGTGCTATACTTTTGATTTCATAAAATAGCCGCTTTTAGTTAAACACAAATTTGTACAAGCAATAAGACAATGATAGAACTACTGAACAGTAACATCATGTGCAAAAGATGCATTCTATTTGTTGGGTTTATGTCTTATATTCCGGGTTTACCGGAGTGGTCCATTGGGTTAGCCAATGACCGGGTTCAGATCAGGGGTATAATCTCTGCTTTCTTAGCCACTAAGAAAGCCCAGGTAGAATACCCATAACCCTGAACCCAGTCATTAGCTAACCCAACAGACCACTCCGGTAAACCAAGAATACAAGACATAATCCCAACACTATTATAACCATTAAATTCTGTAGTATAATTTCAAATATAGGCGAGATTGAAACCTAGGAACTACATGAAAGTTTCAATTGTACCTAAATGTATTGCTAAGAGCCTATTAAATGCCATGCAATTGTAAACAGAAATCTACATCACTGCTCAAATAAATAATGCAAAAATATCTAGTAGTGTAGGATAAATGACAAGCAGTAGAGGTGTGGTATGCAAATTCAAGAAGGATCGTAACACAAATGATTCAACAGAAGTATGTATATCATTCATCTATTTTGTCAAAAATAACCCATGTACATTTCCATCAATTAGAACTATCTAGTTAGATTCAGAACAAATAAAAATTGCTTCTCAAACAGTATACCTGAAGCTTATTCAGATTGAGACTCAAAATCAATATTAGAAGAACAATGAGAAACTCCACATAGAGGAGGGTGATGGGAATGATTCAATTTTCATTGAAATGGTTTCCAACACAATAGAAAAGGTTAAAAAAAAAAAAAACTAAATACCTAGAAAGCCAAGGTTCAATGATGGAGGTTGTATGGAGTTATGTTGAAGTCTTGGAGATCTATATAAAAGAAGATACAACAAGAAGAGCATGCTCACTTATATGATCTAGTGGGCAGGCCCGGCTCAACCGAACTAAAAAAAGTGGGATGTGACAGTGATGGACTTTACAGACAAATGGTGACCACCACCACCTAAACATGATGAACATTGTTGCAGGACATCATATGCTCCTTTCTCAAAGGACAATGTGATGGGGGATAAAGCAAATATTTTATTTGAATAAGGTTATTATTATGATGATGATTGATTTGAATTATTATGTGATTGGGTTATTGATACTGTGCTATGTAAATAGCTATAATAACATTTTTTTTTAAGGGAAATAGAATCAAAAGAAGATGTTATTTGATGTTTATTTTTGAAAGTTCACCTTTGATCTCCATTTTTAATTCAATTTTTATGAATTTTAATGCAAACAAACAAAGCGTAAATGCTTCAATATGTAAATAAGCTCTAAATAAAAAAAAAAAATAGCTTATTTTTAGAGTTACCAAATGCCCTCTTATTAGCTTTTGAGTTGAACCCCATGAATTTGGATTCTTTTCTTAGCATGGGGACCATGTTAATAACTTGGTTAGGGGTGGTGGGATGTTAGGGGCTTTTGGAGAAATTTTCTCCTCTATGGAGTTAGAGCTGGTAACGTTAAGGGCTTTTGTAGGAATCCGGATTCGGGGCTCTAATGAGATACCCCGACTTGGGGATGCATAGGTATCCGAATTTTCCAATAATCTAGGGGTTTCCACACTAGAAAAAAATCAATTTGTATCTTATTTTAGGTTATTATTCATAAACAGATTCAGGTCCAAAACTCAATTTAGTTTTTGATTGATAAATGGGACTAGTTCAGATCCATACATGTTTCAACCCGGGACCCTTCATGTGAGTCTTTAATGATGTAAATTGTAGCTCAAAATTATGTTTAATTTTGGAGCTAGTAGAATAAGTTAAATGTTATTCTTATTCTAAGTAAAGAATAAAAAAAATTGAAAAAGAAGTTGGAATTAATTTTAGAAGTGGATCTCAGACCTCTAGTTGGAATCGGTTTTGGAACCAAATCAGAGTCCTCATATCGGAACCAGATCTAAAACCAGCAAAACATGTCGGAGTTAAAATCAAATTCACAAACAGAACCATCATTTAAAAAAGATTATAGCCAGCAACCAACCCAATTACATCCCTAATCCTGAGTTAAAAGGAGTGGAACTTCACTGTGGAGCAAACTCGGATTGACATAATGATATAAAATTTGAGGATGCTCATACACGTAGAGGGATCAGCACTAGTCAATCCAATGGTGGAACAAACTTGGATTTACATTAAATATGAGAATACTCCGCGTATATTTGGAAGTGCATTTTTTATTTTTAACGGTTTGGATTTCAATAGTTGGGCCCCATTGCTCCTTTAATTTAAAGATACCCCTATGTTAAAGCCTCATATGATCCGGATTGGCTTTGGTACTCTCCTAGGAGGACGGTTATGCAGGAAAAAGGGTTCAAGCCCTTTTCATCTATGTTATAATCCAACTCAAGCTTGATAAAAATGAGGACAAGCCGAGCTCAAGCATGGTTCCTCAAGCTCAATTAGAGCGCTGATTAGCTTGGCTCGTTTACCTCCTTTATTTATTTTTATGAATTTCAAAAAAAGTCCTTAAGTTTCAGCCTTATTTCAAAAAAGGACACAAGTTTCAAAACTTTTCAAATTAGTCCCTAAGTTTTTCAGGAAGTTTTCAATTAAGGACATCCATCTATTTAAAGTTATTTTTCGGCAAATTTTTTTCTTTTTTTTAATACCCAAATTACCCTTCATTGTAATAAAACTCTCATTCATTTCCTCTATATTCTCCTCATTTCCCTCGTCAGTGTCATCACGGTGATCAAGGACACTCAGTATTCCTACATCGATTGGCTGCATGTAGTGGCTACCGAAACCATGCCATGGCTTTAAATGAAGGGTAATTTGAGTGTTATTAAAATACAGAGGGAAAAAGTCACCAGAAAATACCTTTAAATGGCCGGATGTCCTTAATTGAAAATTTACTGAAAAGCTTAGGGATTAATTTGAAAAGTTTCAAAACTTGTGTCTTTTTTTGAAATAAGGCAAAAACTTAAGGCCATATTTGAAAATTTCCCTTTTATCTTTTTTGAAAGGCAAGTACTCACACGCCCGAACCACATAGTCACCTAAATCTCTACCATCAGCGCTACAACTAAGGATTGATCCTTAATTATTTATATGGAAGTGAGGTTCCTCACCAACTGAGCTACCAACTCATGTGCGGTCACAATTTTCACCATTTTTTTATAAAAAAACTAAGGGTTAGAAATTTTCACTAAAAACAAAAAATAAAAGTCAAAGGGTCACATTTTTTCATTCTACCAAAATAAAACGTCATGCTGGCATGCTCAACTCTTCTCAAACAAGAAATTTGAGATTAGTGGGCTAACTAATGTTCCTGATTTAAAAGAGGCTATAATGATTGTTCAAAAAAAAGCTAACCCTATCTCATCCTTTGTCATCCCCATTAAAATAGGCAGTGACTACTAACCATCCTCTTAAATCTAAGAAGCTAGAAATGTCCAATTGGGCTAAGCGCATAACATATGTTTCATATTAAATTGGAACTAGGTCATCATTCACAATTGGTCATCACAGTAGAGATCTTATTTGGTTAGTCATTTATTTTTTGAATTGAAAGAGCTGTAAACTTTTAAAAATCTCAACATTTCCTTGTAATGTAAATTTGCCATTTCAACTTCTCTAACACCCTCCAGCATCCGAATCCGAATGTCCTTTCAGGGAAAGGATCTGTGATTGTTAAGAGATATTACCTTTTTTTTTTATGACGTTAACTTTCATTGAACAAACTTAACAGTACATAAGGGAAATACTGAAAAGCAGAAAAGGAAATAGAAGAGAAACAGAAACCAACATCACCAAAAATAAACTCACAACCACAAGAGCCAGAGAGAGAAAGAAAGGAGCAATAACACCTGTAGCAACAATAAACATTAAAGGAAGACCACCTCGCTCTAATTCCTCAAAATGATATCAATAGAAATCCCATGAAATTGAAGAAGGAAGGACACCCATGAAGCGATGGTGAATTCGATCTTGTACGCAAGATCTTCAGCCGAGATACTGGAGTCCTCATAGCATCGAGAATTCCTCTCCTTCCAAACGATCCATAAAAGTGCCGGGAATGCAATTCTCCACATAATCCTTCCTTTAATTGATCCCACCTCCAACAACCATGCATCAAACAATTCACAGATGGATCTCAAAAGGACCCAGCTACAAACCAGTTTGTTAACAAATATTACAAACTCTTGATCTCTAAAATAAACGAACGATATATGGTAAAATTGATCACCTGCTTTTTTGAGTCCTAGGTGCCGATGACGCACTAAATCAAATTTGTCTAGTAGGACATTAAGGCTTGTATTTATTTTATTTTATTATTATTTTTTTTTTGCTATCGGAGGGTTCCCAACCCTTTGGATTAGACTAATCCCTCCGGGTTCAGAGGGAAGCCGGGTAAACTCCCCTGTAGTCCAGTGTGGTAGTGCAGTTTGACTAATCCCTCCGGGTTCAGAGGGAAGCTGGGTAAACTCCCCTGTAGCCCCAGTGTGGTAGTGCAGTTTCGAACTTACAACCTTCAGGTGCAAACTGTGCTCCTAGGCCAACTGAGTTACCCCTCGGGGCTTAAGGCTTGGATAATTTGATTATTGAAATAGAAAAAGGCAATATCACTGTGGGAGTGCATGGACACCTATACCAAATCTTCTGGGAAGTATACTTAGCTTTCTTGAAACATGCAAACCTTTCCAAAGAACAAACAGCGGAAAACGAAGGAAACCTACTCAAGTCGATGTCATTCAATCTGACTATTTTGATTTTAATAGCTTCAAATAATAAATATTGAACACTAGCTGTTTCATCCAATATTTTAGCAAATGTTTGCGGCTGGCTGCTAAATGATAGCCATTCATGATGCTGATATTAGCTGCTGTGATTACTTTAAAGCATCATAAATCAGACTCATCTGAACTTTAATCATGATCATGTATCATCTTCATCATCATAATATTAGCTACTCTTCTAGTTTTCTCCATCTTAACTAAGGCTGTCTTTACTTCTAATCTGGAAAACATACAATGAAGATGTGTTAAATGAACCGATTGAAGCAGAGCTATTTCAAAAAAAGAAGAAGAAAAATCTAATTGAATCAGCTCTGTTTCAAACATATCAGACTTACTGATCAGGCCTGAGTCTTCACCAAGTTGTTAAGTTTTAACTGTGTCAGTTGAAACTCAAGTTCAGTTAATTTGCCTGAGCCAGCCCCATTTTTTCAGCTTCTTGTACAAAGCTTAGCAGCTAATGTTACATGTTTGAGTTTGATATATAACAATCATGGCTAGTAATTTTAACCCTCATGGAGGCAAATGCTAGCCTCAGTGGCTTAATAATGCAAGCAAAGTAAGTAGACATTATGTAATATGATGTGGAAAGAAGTGGTTAGGATGACGATTTCAAGATCTGACCTGCTTTAGCCCATCATCATGCAGTGATCATTTGTGCAAAAATTACTCTCTCCAGTTAGTAACTCCCATTAATTAACAGTTAAAAATTACTGTAAGTCACACATGCCTTACTAAAATAAAACCCAGTGGTATTTTAGAAATAAAAAAAAAAAAGCGAAGAACATGACAGTTCTAATTTGGAGACCATAATATTCAATGGGTGGAAATGGTTTGTCAAGTTAGCAACTCTCATCAATTAACAGTTAAAAACTACTGTAAGCCTACATGTCTGATTAATCCAGAAGTACTTTAGAGAGGGAAAATAGCAAAGAACAAGACAGTTCTGTTTTTGAGACCACAATAAGAAAAGGGCGGAAATGGTTTGGGCCTGGTATGGGTTCAGGTCGAAACCCTGACATGGTTAGTCATTGGACAAGGCCTTTACCTTGATCTAAGTGGTTTTTAACCAAAGGGATTTTTCTCTTACAGGAACCCCTCTTGGAAGCCAAGCCAGGCTAGAGGATTATTGGTGAGTGCCTTTAACTCAGAGGGGTCCCATTCTATGGTCAGTGTGGATTGGAAATCCTACACCGCCCCTCGTGCAGGTGAAAATCACATGTTAACCATATACGAGGATGACTCTTCTCATTCATTTGTGATGCAAAAACAGGAGGCCCAAGCCCAAACATGTCTAATATTTGGTACGCCCAATCAACACATTTCAGCTTCATCGTGCACTCAACTAACCTACATGCATACAAGAGAAAATGACACTGTTTTGATACATGTTCAAGGAATGAAGAGTGTGAGCCACCCTTTGTATGCCCATGTTCAAGTCTTATACTTTCAGGTGTGTGACTTTAACTAGAATAATTTCTTGGGGGCAAATAAAGGACAGCTATTGGAAATTTTGGAAAGACATTTAGTGCACTTCTGTTTTAGTCAGGACTCAATTCCTTATAAGCAATGACTTTCTATTGAAGAAACCTCTTTTTTTTTTTGGCCATCGGAGGGTTGCCATCCCTTTGGGCTGGACTAATCTCTGCGGGCCCAGAGGGAAGTCGGGTAAACACCCTTGCCCCCGGGTGGTAGCACTAGTAGACTCAACTTTCCATTCCTGAAGAAGGGGGAAACTTATATTGAAGAAACTAGAAGATAAGGATTAAAGCATACGATCGACAAAGGCCATCAAATAATCCTACTCACCGCCCCAGGAAAAAAAAATCATAGGAAAGTGATGGTTCCATCCACATTTACACCTTAGACCCTTCACTCATCACATTTAATTCTCTGTTGAAACCCTCTTTAGCTTGGCAGTCCAAGGAATTCAATATGACGTAGGCAAACATGCCTATATTGAATTCTTAGGAAATGAGCCTTTTCAATTCAACCCTTCTTTGAGAAAATTATCACCCCACCCGTCACTCCATGAATCCTAGGACTTTGCTGGTCCTTTAGAGGTCTCAATCCTCTAACTCTTTCCTCATTTTATGAAAGCCCCTTACCTAGGAATTAAGCAGGAATTTGGACCAAAAGTTCCCTTAAAGTTAATTCTGTAAGACAAACCTAACATTGCTACATAAGTCATATTAGCATTTCCTTTAATTCAGCAAGGATTTCTGTCTAATAAAAAACAAATCACACGATGGGATGTCTGACTTGGTATTCTCTTTATTACAATACACAGCTAGTCATGGAATAAAATAGCATCAGAAAACTTTCTTAGAAACATCATACCATCAATGAAGTCACTGAATAGTTGCACTACACACTTTCTTAGAAACATCATACCATCAATGAAGTCACTGAATAGTTGCACTACACAGCATGAGATAAGACCCAGAAAAAATCATTAACATTTTCCACTGGTTTTATTCTATCACTATAAGAAGGGATTCTTCTAACATGAAAGATTACAACAAAAAGACGGCAACAAAAAACAGAAGCAGCAGCAGCAGCCATGAAATCACTTTTATATGTCTTCCTAGAAATGTGGATTATGTTGGTTTCTACCAATGTAATATCTGCATGGGATTTAGGAGAAGCAAAAGCTCTTCTTAATTGGAGGGCTACCCTCCAAAATCATTCTCTTCAATCATGGTCACTCGACAACAATGCAAGCAGCCAGAGAAGCTCTCCATGCAAGTGGTTTGGAATCGCATGCAACAACGCCAGTCGCATAGCCAAAATAAACCTTCAAAATGCCAGCTTGGTGGGTACGCTCAATGGCTTCAACTTCTCATCTTTTCCATATCTCATCCAATTCAACCTTGCAAACAACTCACTTCATGGAACTATCCCTGCCAACATTGGTATGCTCTCCAAACTCGCTTTTCTTGATTTGTCTACAAATCATCTGTTAGGTATCTTGCCTTCTTCGATGGCTAATCTCACCCGTATCTCGCATTTCAACATTTCATACAATGAACTATCGGGCGATATCACTCCAAATTTCTACTTCTTTGTGAATTGGACCCAACTTACCTCCCTTGTTCTCAACAACAATCAATTCATGGGTGAAATCCCATCTGAAGTTGGCCTGCTTACTAATGTCAACACCCTGCAACTTTGTGATAACAATTTAAATGGTTCCATACCATCAGAAATAGGAAGACTGAAGAGCATGATCTTTCTGACCTTGTGCACAAATAACCTCACCGGCCAGATCCCTTCAACTATTGGTAATTTGACAAAGTTGACTGCTTTGCATCTCTATGGAAATCACCTTTCAGATTCAATACCTTGGGAGCTTGGAAACCTTGTGAACTTGAATGACTTGAGAATGTGTCACAACCTTTTCACAGGCTCTATTCCTCCTACTCTAGGCAATTTGACCAACTTAATCATTTTGCGCATTTACGAAACTCATGTTTCTGGTTCAATTCCTTGGGATCTTGGAAACCTTGTGAACTTGAAGGACTTAGAGCTCGATTCTAATCTTCTAACAGGTTCCATCCCACCAACTTTAGGAAATTTGAAAAATCTAACCCTTTTGTATTTACATCAAAATCAATTATCTGGTTCTTTACCTCCTGGAATTTCAAACATGACATACTTGTCAGATCTCGAATTGGACAACAACAACCTCTCTGGTCATTTACCGGAGAATTTGTGCATAGGTGGATCCCTTGTGAGGTTAACCGCTCACCAGAACCTTTTCACCGGTCCCATTCCAAAAGGATTGTTTAATTGCACAAAGTTATTTCGAGTGCGGCTTGAAAGCAATCAACTGACCGGAAATATATCTGAAACCTTTTGGTGTGTATCCAAGTCTTGTATACATTGATCTAAGCTACAATAAATTGGTTGGGGGGCTTTCACCAAATTGGGGGGAATGTAGAAATTTGACTTTGCTGCGTCTCTCTCACAACATGATAACTGGAAGGATACCGCCCGAGCTTGGGCAGTTGAGTAAGCTCGAGATGCTCGACCTTGCTTCCAACAATCTAAGCGGAGAGATTCCAAAGGAATTGGGGAGCTTGAGATTGGTCTACAACTTGACTTTAAATGATAACCAGCTTTCAGGAGAGATACCAGCGGAAATTGGCAACTTATCTGATCTACAGGTTCTTGATTTATCCACAAACAACTTGATTGGACCCATACCAAAACAATTAGGAGACTGTTCAACACTTAGTTTTTTGAAATTGAGTGAAAATCATTTCAATGGAAGCATCCCATTTCAAATTGGCAATCTAGTATACCTTCAACATATACTAGATCTTAGTTTCAATTCTTTGAGTGGAGAGATACCACAACAGCTTGAAAAATTGAAGAGTCTTGAAATTCTGAATCTCTCCCACAATAATCTTTCGGGTTCCATACCCTCTTCTTTTATAGAATTGATCAGTTTATCATCAATGAACTTCTCATTTAACCAATTGGAGGGTCCTATACCCAATAGCAAAGCTTTTAAGCAGGCCCACTTAGATGCTTTCATCCACAACAATGGCCTATGTGGTGAAGTAACAGGTTTGCCACCATGCAGTTCAAATTCAATACAAAACTTTGATGTGAACAAGCACCACAGTGTTGTGGTTATTGTTATTCTTCCTCTTTTGGGTGCCTTGTTTCTTCTGAGCATATTCATTGGGATATTCTTCATCTTTTGTTGGAGTGTTGGAGGTGCAAAGGAAGACACGCAAAAGATATGCAGTGGAGATATTTTCTCAATATGGAATTATGATGGGAACATAGTATATGAACAGATCATTGAAGCAACAAAGAACTTTGATGAAAGATATTGCATCGGAGTTGGAGGATATGGAAGCGTTTATAAAGCAACGCTGCAAACAGGACAGATTGTGGCTGTGAAGAAACTGCACAAACTGGAAGATGGAGAATTTGCCGATGGAAACAGTTTTAGCAATGAGATACGTACATTACTTGAGATTCGACATCGCAATGTTGTTAGCCTTTATGGGTTCTGTTCTCATCCGAAATGCCAGTTTTTGGTTTATGAGTATGTGGAAAGGGGAAGCTTGGCTAGAGTTTTGAGCAGTGAAGAAGAAGCCACAGAGTTCGATTGGCCTAAAAGGGTCAATGTTATTAAGGGTGTGGCACATGCATTGTCATACATGCACCATGATTGCAAGTCACCCATAATACATCGCGACATATCCAGTAACAATATCTTACTGGATGCAGAATTTGATGCTTTTGTCTCTGACTTTGGAATTGCCAGGCTTTTGAAGCCTGATTCATCCAACTGGACTTCTCTTGCAGGCACTTACGGATATATCGCTCCAGGTAAGCACAGTTACCTTCAGGTGAATCCATTTTAGCTGTAGAACTTAAATAGATTTCTTCATAGAAGTAGTTAACAACAGTTTACTTTACCATGCATTTTTATTTTCTGAAATCCTTCAATTTAAGAGTTAAGGTTCTTTAATCAAGATGGATTTTGGAGTATGGCCTATCTATGGAAAGATCAGAGGAAGGTTATTTTATGAAACTAATACATTTGCAGGCCCAATAATGTAGATTAAAGCTGAGGATGGTAGAACCTGACCAGCATCCTTCCCTCACGTACATGGTTCATGGTTGGATGTGGGTTTGGAAAGATTGACCTGGACTTAAAAGGGTTGGGTCAGGTTTGACACATATAAATGGGTCCAATATTGGGAATATTCGTAGGGTCTCAACCAGCAGACTTACCCTTCCAACCCAGCCCTTTTGTGAGCCAAGTGTTTAAACCTTAATTGACCCTCAAAACCAACAAGCACACGATCTATGTAACTTGTCCTGAAGTTTATATGGGATGGATGCGAGGCAAGAAATCCTGAATTTATTCGGGTCAGGTTGGGTTTGAGCCATTCAATAAACGGGTCGAATGGGTCAGCCTTAGCCCAATAACCCTCCCCATCACCCAACCCTTTCATAATTAGCCTGACCCATTTGCCACTCCAAATTAAATCTGTGTCCTTTTTAACTCTTCTAGTTTATGTTCTAAGTTTGTAATTTTATCCAAGCTCACTTCATATTCTACTACATCTTAATTTCCACCTATATCTGAAGTTTTTGAAACTTGCAATGTTAGCTTTACATATTTCCAACATATTATTCCTCATGAAATACTTCTTATATTTTGTTACTGCTGGGAGTTAATTCTCCTGTACATTGGAAAACATTTTATTTTGGCTAAATGTTAAAATATGCGTAGAAAATAAAGAAGAAAAAGTAATGGGGGATCCGAACTAGGTTCTGGAAACTATTATTCCAGATCAGTTGGCTTTTTGTTTACTTTCTTTAATCCTTGTGTTAGTCTTGAATTTCATGTATAGATTTTGCTCACTTAGTGATTTTTTTTTTTTTTTTTTTTGTTAGTTATTAACAGTAGCATTATAAGCCGGTAAGCATTGATAACAGAACATGGCTTTTGCAGAGTTTGCTTACACAATGAGAGTGACTGAAAAATGCGATGTTTATAGTTTTGGGGTGGTGGCACTCGAAGTGATTACGGGAAGGCATCCAGGAGAATTAATCTCCTCCTTAGCCTCATCAGGATGTCAAGATATACTCCTGAAGGATTTGCTGGATAAACGAGTCCGACCTCCTATGGTTCAAGTCACAGGTGAAGTGATTTTCGTAGCAATGGTGGCGCTCACTTGCATAAGCGAGAGTCCACTGTCTCGTCCAACCATGCGACAAGTATCTAAGCTGCTATCTGTTGAGAAACCGCCATTTCCTGAACCATTCCGCACAATAACATTGTCTGAATTGTTAGGTTTCAACATGTAAGTCTTTGCTGAACAGTTTATCTTGAGAAATACATCTCTTTTATGCCAAAAATATAGGAATAGTGTGTATGGGAAAAATGGTTGTAAATATCAAGTGGTTTTAATGTAGTATACTTTGTTTATGGTTCCAAAACCATAAGTAGAAAGTTAGGACTTAAGTATCCAAAACAAATGGTGTAAATATATATATACATAAATTTGGGCCTCTTGTTCAGGATATGAAGGAAATGAGGCATTATCATGGGTCTCAAAAGACATTGTGCATATGCATACTGCATGTTGGTGTATTCTCTGCCAAATATTTGTTATTTCAGACTAATGGTAAATAACTACCATTTGAGTCACTGAAACTTATTCTGTCATCAAGCCGGCAACTATTTAAGTCGTGCTTGCTCAAGTGTTGGCTCACAAGTGGGACATCTGTTAGTTGGATCATGGATGTCAAAAATGTTTTCCTTTGTGGCAAGCTCAGTGAATCAGAGTACATGGAGCAGCGAGCAGGTTCAAAGGCTTTCAATGGCCACATATTCTCTGGGCTTAAGTTATTGGGTCAAAATTACGGGTCAGGTGTTCTACCCATTAACCCAACTCACCAATCCACGCATCTAATCTAACGTGTGCCCCACTTAATCCTAACCACTTAAATAACTAAAATATATTCAATTAAAATAATAATAATATTCTAATTAAAATATAATAAATATATTTAGTGGGGCCGGGATCTTACAATCATGGTTGTCACCTCAGAAGGGCCTTATATGGACTTCGGCAAGCCTCCTCGTGCATGGTTCGACAGATTTAGCTTGTTCCTGTTACTTGGAATTTTCTTGCATCTCTGCCAATTCTTCCATGTTTGTTTATCAAACCGCCATGGTACCATTCTCCTCTTGTATGTAGACAACATTATACTTCTAGCTGTCACTCGCTATCTTCCTGTTACTTGGAATTTTGGATCGATAGTTTTACCCACGGTCACAGTAGTGCCCACCGTTAGTCTAGCCGCCGCTTCAAGTGTCTTATACTGTTGCATTTAACTGGCCACCGCTATAAGTTCGATGCTAAAAATGTATTTTCTTGTAGTGGTTGTCTTCCCGTATTTGTATGGGCTCTCTCTTGGATCTAGCCCACCTGGCTGAGTACAAAATAATAATAATAATAATAAAAAAAAATTATTGTATGAGATAGTGGTGAGATTGGTGATTGCTTAGCCTTAGTGGCAAATCTTGAATTTTTAAGATGGGCCATTTATACAGAGAATAAATTCAATTTCTTATTTGTTGTTACAGCTGGACCCTTTGGAACTTGTTGGTTTTTCCGATGAAGATGGAAGAGTCATAGCTCATTTCATAAAGAAACAGAAAACAAAAGGAAGCTAGTATTCATACGGACACCATGCAGGCAGGGCTTATATAAGGACCCCTCCGGCCATGGGATCTAAATCTAATAGCATCTGGATGCCCGGAGGCCGAAACTACAAGGGGCCCACATGATGATAACTCTAACCTTTCAACTATTTGAATCTCAATTCTCATATCCTCCGATGCTATATTCTTAAATTTCAATTCAATAGGAGTGGGTCCCACCTTCAGGTTGAGCACATGATGGGATGGTGATCGAGTTCAATCTCCTTGAGTGGTATATCCTCAAATGAGATTAGGGCAGAGAGATAATGCAGCCGAGCAGGAAGGAATTTTTTTTTTTTTATAGATTTTTTTATGTACGCATCCCTTAAGGTTTTTATGATTTGTAAATAGAGGCTTTTTTATTTTAATACCTTTTATGTCCCACACGATCAGTAGTCCTAGTGACAAAGAGCAACCATCATGAGCTTTGTGTAGGGGTGTTCATGGGCAGGGCCGGGCCAGGGGCTAAGCACATCCAGGCCCGACCCGACCTGGTTTTAGAAATACTGGTCCAGGCCTGACCCAAGCCTGAGACAGGCCGTAAAAGTCAGGCCCGACCCCGCCAATTTAATCAATCGGGCCAGGGCGAACAGGTCTTTTTATCATATTTG
The DNA here is from genome assembly GCA_003546025.1 of Camphora micrantha. NCBI lineage: Eukaryota > Viridiplantae > Streptophyta > Magnoliopsida > Laurales > Lauraceae > Camphora > Camphora micrantha. The sequence continues at coordinate 4,797,918 of QPKB01000001.1, read as the reverse complement.
TGGGAATTTGAGCAATTGTTAGGACTAATTAAATTAAATTACATGCATTACTTACATGGATAGGCCGGGCTTCGGGCTTTATATCACTTAATCAAGCATGGCCCAATTATTAAATGGGCCCTAATAACATTTCCAAGCCCGGCCCATGAACACCCCTAGGTTTGTGTTAAATTTTTATATAAATGACAACTTTGGCCTTACATCCATTAAACAAAAATGAGTATGTCATTATTTACAATAATCTCATTATTTTATACCAAGTCCCAATAGTCTTGCTATCAATAACTTTCCAATGTACATGAACCCTAGTAATGTATTTCGAAACTTTCACCAATCCAATAGTGAGTCAAGCATGATTGGATCAATTATAACCAACTATAATTATAATTATTGATTGTCATTTTGATCGATTTAAATTTAATGAAATGAGCCATGTATGGATAAAAAAAATTTATGTAGGGTTATTATCTCTATATAAATGTACTATGGTAACCATTAATGTCGCAAGCTAGAGAAAAATAAGTATAAGCCTTTTGAAATTACGCAAATAGGGACAATGAGAAGTCCAAAAGTGTCAGTTCAATCTAAAAATTTATGGTAGTTGGAAGGCAACTGATTTAGGAGACCTTTTTTTTTTTTTTTTTTTTGCAATTTAGGAGACTTGGAAGGTGTAAAAATGGAAAAATAGGAGCCTATTTATAAATACTAAAACCACAGAGCCTATTTACATGAAGGAATTGCATAATCTTGAGTCCAATATAGAGGATGGTCATGCATGCGCCTTCTTTGTAGGTCAACCTTGAGGCCTGGATCCATTGGCTGCATAATAGATAGAGCTCCTTAGGGCACATGAACATGAATCCCTGCCTACTTTCATAAACAAAAGAATTAGTTATTTAAAGAGATTAAAGATTATGAATTAACTTTAAATACATAATTATAACCATCTAATTAATGAGCACCTCTCAGATTGTGCTTGGATGAATATCTCAGCCTTCAAATGTCATTTCCTTTTGATGTCAATAGCTAAATCTTTTTATTTAATGGAACTAGTGACACCTTCTTATTGCAGTTTTTATACACTGGCCCATTCATGAGGATCTTATCAATCCATTGGTTGTGGTGGACTCTAGCATTGATTTCAGATCCAACTTCACTTTCTTATCATAAAAAATATAAATAAATTGGTGGAACTGTTTCCAGGTTGATGTGGGTACAGCCTGAATCCACCCAATCAACAACTTTATACTCAACTATGAAAAGATTTTATTAGAAAGTGCTATTGAACTCTTCAATGTTATACTCAACTCCAAAGATAAGAAGGGGCAGAATCAGTTGGGGGAGTAATCCAAAAGTCAGAATAGTATTATCCAGTGCCACCATTGCATCAGCTAACTGCTTGCATAAGTGAAAAAGGGCGTGGCAGTTCTTATCTGGCTGATCTGGATTCGAACTTGGGCAGTCACCTTCTCTTACCTGAGGTCTACTTCCCTCACCCGAGGGTTGGGTCTCAACCCCCTAAGCTGGGTAACAAATAGAAGGAAAAAAAAACTACTTGCATCAGTGACTTCTTTTGGCAACAACAGACTATTTTAGCAGTCACTTCTGATAGCATCATGGGTTAATGATTTTGGAACTTTTCAAAGCGTTATGTAAGAATCAGTGTCATAGGCAGGCCACAGATTATTATTATCATTATAGTGTGTTGATTACTATTATCTTTTTTGAAGTAGGTTACGGTAAAAGGATAGATTAACAACTCCAAAAAAAAATTTCTAACTGTACTGAGTGGTAGATAAGAGACCATTAACTTCAAAGAAAGCAGAAGTAATGACACATTATCATGAATTAATTACTAAAGCGTGCTATACTGTGACAATGAGTGATGATTTTGAAACTAAAAATTGGTTCACCAATTCAAACGAGTCCGGATCTGGTGAGGTAAAACCCTACGGTGACCATCAGTGGACCAATCATAGTCCGCCATGTCACCGTGGGGCAGCCCACCCTGCACACGTGCTGCTTGTAGCCAGGGTAGGGTTGCCGCACGGTGATGTGGCAGACAGTGGTTGGTCCACCCACGGTCACCGTGCGTATACCCACTCAGAGGATCCCGATTCTATTCAAACTTCAACCCCCCTCACCCAATCATGCACAGGATTGTTTGGTGATGTAGCTCAAATCGACCTTCCTTGGATTTTTACTGTGAGATCACAATTAAAAAGTCCTTATCAAAGCGTGTAAGAAACTCTTGCTCATCACTCCTTTATCCAAGCAACAAAATATATAAAGCCCAAAAACTGAACTGTGATGTCTATACCATATTGACACTTGTGGCTGACCTAGTATAATGTCCTTGTAGTAGAAAATACTACCGCAAAACCTATTGATCACAAACATACTCCATGGGGTGAATCCTAACAAAATCCATTCTAAATTCTATACTGCAGTGGTATTTTTTCGTCTATAAAAGTGCTTAAAGGAACATGGAAGTCAAGAAAAACAACCACCATGGAATCAATTTTCTTTCACTTGCTAATACTGTGTGTAACGTTGGTTCCTTCCAATGTAACAACACTTGCATGGGATTTAGGAGAAGCAGAAGCTCTCCTCAAATGGAAGGCTAGCCTCCAAAGTCATTCTCTTCAGTCATGGTCACTCGTCAACGATACTAGCAGCAGCAGCAAGCTCAGCTCTCCATGTAGGTGGGCTAGTATAACATGCAATAAAGCCAGTCATATAACCAATATAAACTTGGGAAATGCAAGTTTAGAAGGTACACTTGATAACTTCAACTTCACATCTTTTCCATACCTCACCCATCTCAATCTTGCAAATAACTCTCTTCATGGATCCATCCCATCTCATATTGGTACAATTGCCAAATTAACATTCCTTGATCTCTCCGCGAACTACTTCTCTGGTATCTTGCCTTCTTCACTGTCAAATCTTACTCGCATTTCTAAGTTTAACATTTCATTAAATGAAATAATGGGTGATATAGCTCTGTGTTTTCGTATCTTTGCGAATTGGACCGAATTGACCTCCCTTCAACTCTGTGACAATCATTTCAGTGGAAACATCCCATCAGAAATCGGCCTTCTCACCAATGTCAATAGTATGTACCTATGTAAAAACAAGATAAGTGGTGTGATGCCTGATGAAATAGGATACATGAAGAACATCATCAGTTTTAGCATGTCTGAAAACAATCTGACTGGTTCAATCCCTCTCACGGTCAGCAACTTGACAAAGTTGGCCACTTTGTACATCTACAACAACGGAATTTCTGGCCCAATACCATGGGAATTGGGAAACCTTGAGAGCTTGAATGACTTAGATTTATCTTATAACCTTCTGACAGGTCCTGCACCTTCCTCACTAGGAAACTTGAGCCAACTTGCTAGATTACACCTGACTGCAAATCAAATTTCTGGCTCAATCCCACAAGAAATAGGACAACTGGAAAACCTTGCTTCTCTAATGGTGCAGGGGAATAATCTTAATGGTTCTGTTCCTGCTGCTATTGGTAAACTGAAAAATCTGGTCCAACTTTATCTCTGTCATAATCAATTATCTGGTTCACTGCCTCAAGAAATTTCAAATATGACACTCTTGTCTGATGTCGAAATGAACGACAACATGTTGTCTGGTAATTTACCAGAACATCCATGCAGAAGTGGATCACTTCTGCGGCTTGTCGCACAAAACAACTTCTTCACAGGTCCCATTCCAAGGGGCTTGAGTAACTGTACAAACTTGTTTAGAGTGCGCCTTGAAAGAAATCAACTCACTGGAAACATATCTGAAGTCTTTGGAACGTATCCGAGTCTAGCATACATTGATCTAAGCTACAATAGATTAGGCGGTGAGCTCTCACCAAATCTGGGGGAATGTAAAAATTTGACAATGCTACGAATCTCCGAAAACAGGATTACTGGTAGCATACCACCTGAGCTTGGGCAATTAAGTCACCTTTCCATCCTTGACTTCTCTGCGAACAAACTAGCTGGAGAGATTCCAAGGGAGTTGGGGACCTTGACTTCATTGTTCAATTTGAGTTTAAATGATAACCAACTTTCTGGAGAGATACCACCAGAGATAGGGAAACTATCTAATTTGGAGATTCTTGAGTTATCAAGAAATGATTTGATTGGACCTATTCCGGAACAATTAGGCAACTGCTCAAAACTCCGGTATTTGAAATTGAGCGAAAATCATTTGAATGGAAGCATCCCATTTCAAATTGGAAATCTACAAGGCTTGCAGGATGTACTAGATCTTAGCCATAATTCCCTCACAGGAACAATATCACCACAGCTTGGGAATTTGCGAAATTTGGAAGTTCTGAACCTCTCCCACAATAACCTCTCAGGTTTCATACCCTCTTCCTTTGAAGGTTTGTTTAGTTTATCCTCTCTGGATTTCTCATTCAATGGTTTGGAGGGTCCTTTACCCAGAAGCAAAGCATTTCAACAAGCTACATTGGATGCTTTCATCCACAATAAAGGCTTGTGTGGCCAAGTACAAGGTCTGCAACCATGCACTTCTCATTCTGCAAAAAGTTTTGATGTGGACCAACACCACAACGTTCTGTTCATTTTTGTTCTTCCTCTTCTGGGGGTGTCATTTGTTCTAACTGTAGTTTTGTGGATCCATTCCATTTTTGGTCGAAGAATGCGAAATAAGAAGGAAGAGGCACAAAAATTATACAGCCAAGATGTATTTTCGATATGGAGTTACGATGGGAAGATGGTATATGAACACATCATTGAAGCAACAGAAAATTTCAACGACAAGTATTGCATTGGATTTGGAGGATATGGAATTGTTTACAAAGCAAAGTTGCACACAGGCCAAACAGTTGCAGTGAAGAAATTGCGCCAATTGGAAAGTGGAGAATTCGCCAATGAGAAAAGTTTCGAGAACGAGATACGAGCATTACTTGAAATTCGACATCGCAACATTGTTAGCCTTCATGGGTTTTGCTCACATGCTAGATGCATGTTTCTAGTTTATGAGTATGTCGAGAGGGGAAGCTTAGCTAGAGTTTTGAGCAATGAAGAAGAAGCCATAAAGTTCGATTGGCTTAGAAGGGTCAATGTCATCAAGGGTGTGGCCCTTGCATTGTCCTACATGCACCATGATTGCAAGTCGCCCATTATACATCGAGACATATCAAGTAACAACATCTTACTGGATTCAGAATTTGAGCCTTCTGTTTCTGATTTTGGCACCGCAAGACTTCTAAAGCCTGATTCATCTAATTGGACAGCTCTTGCAGGAACTTATGGATATGTTGCACCAGGTATGTTTCCAACACCATCTCTGCAAAAGGTATAGTTCCAAAACATTTCTTCACAAGACCAGTAGGTTGAAGAAAGTGCTTGATTTTTCTGTAGTCTCAACCATCAATAAATAACTTTATGAGTTTATAAAACTGAAGAAACTCTATGGCATATCTACATACTTCCAATTTGTGTATTTGACTATATGTTATCTTCAAATAACTTTACGAGTTTATAAAACTAACACCAAAATTTCCTGTGAAATTTTTTCTTTTTTCTTACAGAGCTTGCATTCTCAATGAGGGTGACTGAAAAATGTGATGTTTATAGCTTCGGAGTGGTGGCTATAGAACTGCTTGTTGGAAGGCATCCAGGGGAACTCATCTTCTCTTTATCATCATCCAATGATGAAGATGTACTCCTAAAGGATGTGTTAGACCAACGTCTCCCAACTCCAACCACTCAAGATGAAAGGGAAGTAACTTCAGCGATGATGATGGCACTTGCATGCATATGTGCTAATCCGCAATCTCGCCCAACCATGCAGCAAGTTTCCCTGGCATTGTGTGCTAGCATACCACCTCTTTCCGAGCCTTTCTGCACAATTACTTTGTCTAAATTGTTTGATATCGACACATAGTTGTTAGCAGGCCACCTATGTATTTCCCATCATAGAAGTTGACAGAAAGTTTGGTGTAGGTGTAAAAATCAAATCATTTCACTAGGCATTTGTACAGTACAAGAGCAGAAAACAAAATATGTATGTTTCCAAAACAATGCTTATAAATTATATTTTCTGTTCGAGAAAAATAAAAGTTCCCCTTTATGTGTTGATTTAGCATCCACATATATACCTCTACATCCGCCGAACCCAGATAAATTGAATTAAGGCGTCAATGATGATAATGGTAGCACATACCTCAATATTCACAGAAGAATTTTCTCCGGAGGGCATCTGCAGGAGTTGTGCATGAAACTCCTTGCCCGCCTTCAATTCAGTGGAGCACTGCATTGAAGGCGGGCAAGGAGTTTCATGCAGGGCAACACTTGTAGACGCCTGCATGAGAACATTTGGCTACACACTTATGCGTGTATGTAACTACGTAAGTCTGTGTAAGTGCCTAAAATAATACGGACTTGCTCTGATGGGAGCTGCTTTGATAACCTTTGATAGAAGGGAACGTGCTCTTGACCTGAGAAGAGGAGACAGGTTAGAGACCTTGGTCGTGGAGGACCGAAGGCACTCCGACGCTCAAGTCAGTTTTGTTACTGAACGAAGTGAGCAGGAATGGAGAGGGTTAGAGACTTACTTTTGCCTATCCCTTCGTCGTTCTGTGCTGTGCCTATTTATAGGTGCTGGTGTTCTCAGATCATTCTTGAGTGGAGGTTGGTGGGCGTACGGTCCCATCGGACCATGCTTTTCCCATAAATGATGGTTGGTAGAGGTCCCATCCTGTCACACCATACCCTGATCTTTCATATGATTGCTGATGTGAAGGCGGAATGAAGTCCACGCATCTTCCGTATTCGGCGCCCATCCCGCTCGTCTGAGCCGGGACATGCCCTCATTAATTGCTGATTGACAAGATGCCGAACCCGGTTAACCACTGCAGAGATGCATATCGGTACCCATTTCACAACGGGAATGCACCCCCAAGTCTCGGGCGGATAGTCCTTAGGGGAAGCGGAACTCCCCCAAGAAGCCGAGGTCGTGATGGGTCAGCCGACCTGCGTCGGGTCCCGAGCTGGTAGAATACCCCCACACAGTCTGCAAACATTGTGTTGAGATTCTTCTAAAGACGACAAAAATTAAACAAAGATGATGCCAAAATCAGTTTGATTAGATCAGGAAATAAAGATCTACATTGTAACATTACAGTTGCTCATATTCAGGATAAGATAGAGATGGCGCATGTTGAACCACTTGTGAGCTCAGCCGAACACGTTCCAGATGCTCCATCTGATTCTTCTATCTATGCAGAACCTACTTCAGCAGCTCCCCGTACTTCAGATCCACCTTCCACCTCTTCATTACATACCATGGTTACTTGCTCTCAAGTTGGCATTATAAAGCCCAATCTGCTCGAACTACGTATATGCATCTGAAGCAATGGAGGAACCTGCATGCTCCACAAAGACAGCACATGGAACAATGACACATGGGAGCTGGTTCCATGCTTCCCCACATGAATATCGTGGGATGTAAGTGGGTCTTCAAAACCAAACTATACTTTGATAGAACTCTTAAGTTAAGAGGCACATTATGTGGTAGAAAGCCTTCACTCAAGTTTCTAGTATCGACTTCACTGAAACTTATTCTGTCATCAGGCCGGCAACTATTTAAATCGTGCTTACTGTAGTGTTGGCTCACAAGTGGGACACCTGTCAGTTGGATGTCAAAAATGCTTCCCTTACTGGCAGGCTCAGTGAACCAGTCTCAGAAGGGCGTTAGATGGACTTCGGCAAGCCCCCTCGTGCATGGTTCGATAGATTTAGCTCGTTCCTGTTACTTGGAAGCTTCGTGCATCTCTGCCAATTCTTCCATGTTTGTTTAACACAGCTTCCATGCTAACATTCTCCTTGTATGTAGACGACATTATACTTGCCAGTGACAACCCTTTGTTCTTGATACAGTTCATCGACATTATCTATTTCCAGCTTGCATGGAAGTTCAACAGTTTGGTGATAGTATTTTCTTCAATCAAGTAGAGTATGCCTCTGGCTAGGAGATGTCAAACGGGTTCTGCCGTGCGTGCCCACAGTCGTGCCGTGCCGGCCAGCCGAGAGGTCGGCCCAGCACGGCTCCATGCCCACCGTTCCCCCTGTTTCGGGTCTTACAGTTATGCCTCTTTATTTTCAAGTCTTATACTGACAATTCAAAATTAAAACATACGCACGGTGAAGAAAATGATACACATGTTTAAGTGGTTTGGTCAAACTCAACCTACTCCACTGAGAAGAGAACCATTTGGATCTTTCTTACTTGAAGTTTTTTCAATAGGATTACCTTCAAAACCTTTATAATAATTTTAGAGAATAAAAATATAAAAATATAAAAAACTTTTATATTTACAAATTACAACGAAGAAAAAGTAAAAAAATTAGATTTGTAGTCTGCCAATGTATTCGGCTAAATCATAATCTTCAATTTCTTGCAATTCTTACTTTCTCTTGTTAGCCGAATACCAGTCCCATAGGCAAATACCAGTCTCTCGTCAGCCAAAACTCAGTAAAATTCAAAAAGACACAAAGTATCTCTTATATGACCGCCGTGCCATGCCGACCCGTGAAGCATGCGGACACAGGCCAGGCCCAACCAGGCTGCCCGTGCTAGGCACCTCGGCCCACGGCATGGGCTGTGCCGTTGACCGTGCTAGGCCGACATCTCTACTCTGGCTTAACCGAGCTCAAATGAATGGGTGCAAGCCCGTTGCCATCCAATAGTGTTTTGAGTTTCCTCTGTCAAATGAGGATGACCTTCTTCTGACCCACAATTCTATAGGAGCATTGTGGCTAACGTTCACCAGGCCTGATATTGCATTCAGTGTTAATCATGTATGTTAATACTTACATCAGCCCACGAACTTTCATTTAAGCTCATAAAAATGATTTCTCAGATACATTCACAGTGCTCTTAATCATGGGCTTCGTTTGATTGCAAATAATCCAATTATCTTAATACGGGTTTTGGAATTCAGATTGGGCTGTTAACCTGGGAACCACACTGATTATTGCACACATTTGGATGATAATTTCCTTCGTGAAGCACTAAAAAGCAGCCCACAGTCGCAAGATCAAGCATGGAGACTGAATATCAAGCCATGGCTTCCACAGCCCAAATTCACATCACATTTTTCCTCTGGGACATAGTTCTCTGTTTAGATCAACCACCGATGCTGTTTTGTGACAACATCTCAGCCCTCCATCTCACAATCAATACATGATCCGGTGTATCCTCCTTGCAACATTAGCACTACTAGAGGATTTACATTAACTGAGAGCCTATTTTCATTTTCCTTAACTGTGCTCCACTTAAGAGCCTCACAGAACTATACTTGAAAGAAAGGCTGAATGCTTGCCAATGCAAGAAGGTAAATAACAAGCAAAACTTTCCACTGAAGGAAAGGAGAGATGAAAATTTTGTTCCCTTCATCATACATTACAGATGAAGATAAAAGACAATAATGCCCTTGATATTTTCTAAAATTCTCTCTTTTTTATGAGAAAAAGGGCATAAAATTAAAATGCCCATATCAAGTCCTAAAACAAATGAGGACTCTTCTTCTTGTTTTTTTTTCTCTTGTAGAGACTGAACAAATGCACCAACACACTCCAAGATTTCCCTAATCAGCTGAGCAACGACTAGGGATGATGAAAAGGGATATTTATTACAAGGTCGATAAAGTGATTCCAATCCAATCCAACAAGAAAAGTGCAATCAAGTTACTATTCATGTGCTAAACATATTGAGGTTCAACATGACGACTTCAGTGAAAACAGCTGCTTGAATAGGAAATCGGATATACCTGAATGGGTAATTTGGTAAAGTACAATGTTCTCCATGATACATAGAGCATATATCAAGTATCCAGGTATTTTAGCTTTTAACAATACTTACAAAAAATTTACCAACAATATAAATGAGAACTTGGAACTGCCCACTGAAACCAGCCACAAATATGGGCACAACTTATAAATCATAATTGAACAACCCAATTTTCAGTTTCCATTTATAAAAACTAGATCTGCAAATTGTAAATGAAAGGTGCAATAGAAATATAAAAGAAACAGAAATGTTACACCAGTAAAAAATGAAGATAAATATCTTGGATTGCTTTAAGAACATTACCTGTTAACTTACACATGATGAATAACCAAACAATGGGACTCAATTATCTCCCCAAAATCTGAGTATAACAAATCATCTGTAAAACTCAATATGGCCCCCAATCTCCCTACACACCATCTTGGACTCAGCAGCCAATCTAATGCTCCTAGAAATTACCAGCCCTGTTTCAGGGTGCCTAGATGTTGGCTCATAGGCCTTTGCATCTGCCTCTTTTCCCATTGAGATGGCCTCTCTTGCTGGGATCACTCTCTCCCACCAAAACTCCCGGAGAATCCCATGAATCAGCTCCCAATACTCACGATTCCGAAGCACCCGAAAGAGCGTGCTTCCATTGGGAGTCCAACAATACAAATCCACCCATTCCCTGTTCATGATCTCCATCTGACCCTGCACCTGAGGCATGTAATAGTAAGGCATCACAGCCCACGGAAGCCCGAGCTGGGGTTTCCCCTTGTTATAAGGGCATTTCACCTCTAAGATTCCGCCTTCCGGGCAGCACCCAAGGAGGCCATCTGGGGAGGCGCCCAGCCACCTATACCTCTCATCTGGGTGGACTGCAAACCCCATGGAGCCCACATCCCTGCCTGTGATGCTCTTGTACCGGTCAATTGCAGCAGACTCTTGGAGAACACCCCAGTTCATGGCAGCTCGTGCTGCAGCGACCACTATGGTCTCAGTGTCAGGGATGAACGCCTTCTCATACCACAGCTCGGATCGGCGGTTACCCTTCCAGAAGCCCAGGGCAGTGCTGAAGGTGCTTGTGGTCAGCTTGTCCTTGCGGAGAGCGAACCACTCTTCTGAGCGTTGTGGTGTGTCAGAGGGGGTAAGGTGGGCTGCCACGACCAGTGACGAAGGCGCACGGAGGACAATCGGTGCGAAAGAGGACGACCCAGGAGACACAGAACCAATGGTGTGGGTCCGAGTTGAGCCACCGACATGTTTTATTCTTGGTAGAAATGGCAATTTTGCTTTTGGCTGCAGGAGTTGGAATTGAGTGATATGCATTGCAGTTGGACACAGGCTGTTCCTCGCAGTTTGGCTCAGTTGGACGGTCCTATCGAGGACACAGACTGCTTAAGAAGTCAGAAAAAATGATAAATTATATATAAGAACCTGAATTTTTTTTCCTTAAATTCCAAACTTCAAAGTTCAGAGTACGAAAAGAAACATTTTGGGTATCTCAAAAGTTGCACTCAGGATCAAGTAATTCCGCCCAAAACTTACAGACTAGAAAAGATTCTCTCCATTCTTTTCTTATTCGGTAAAAAAGGAGCAACCTGAAGGAGTTTTGGCATCCAGCTCTACCTAACCAGCCAGCCAAGCTCCCATTTCCCAGAATCCATATTTGGGTTTACAAAAAGATGCAATATATATTGTAACTACGTTGTCAAGGAAAGTATATGCTGTAAGAAGTAGAAAGGTTTGGATGTGAGCCACCGCCAATATAACAATATCAGGATTTATTCTCACTTTCCACTTAAGATTACCAGTTCACATAAACAGAAAACTGAGTTCCATAAAGCAACAAAGATTGATGGATATTAACATTACGCAAAGCATTTGGTCTTATACTTAACCCATGAAATTCAAAATGTGGAAGATACTAGAATAAGGGAAGTGAAGCAAAGAACATAGCCAAATTGAAGGATGAAACCAAATGAAATTACAGACAAAACAAGGCTGGTAGGCCCATCTATTAAGAGAACTTTCAACAGTAAAAGAAGATTGAAATGAGAATGATGGGCCAGAAAATTTTGCCCAAGATTTGACAATTAGCAGTCAACAAAAAAATAGATAACGGTAGGAATAGAGTTAACAGGGTTAAGGGGTTCATCTCTATCAAAAAAAGAGAATGATGTGGAAGATCAGAATATAAAGGAGATTGTTCCTGCATAAAGATGGAACAAGATATCAAGATTAGAGTGTGCAACATGATGCCAAGAATCAAGATTAGAACATCGAAACAACATACACTACATTCAACCATTTTTAATCTTTTATCAATTATCATTTATCAGCCAAACTAAAGACATCCCCAAGTAAGAAGTGCTCCAGACATGCAGGGAACCATATTACATCTAAGTCCATTTTCATAGAAAATATCAACTATCAGCCAAACCAAGACCCTATTCCTCAGCTAAAAGTGCACCAAACAGGAAGAAAACCATTCTAACCACATTAAATTTAACCATTTTCATAGTCCATATCAACTGAAATAAATTTCCAAAATCACATAAGTGGCCACATTGAGCTTTCTGTAAGAATGTTCTCATCAATGAATCAACCCAAAGAAGACCCAAGCCTCCAGCCACTTCCTACGCTTCTTTTAATCTTTTTACCATGGAAGGTCGCAGAATTACTTGATTTATGCTACAGTAATTGGATTTCATCTACAATTGATTCAACCCTACTTGCAGCTTTATTTCTTTCATCCTAGCCACAAGCCTCATAGCATCTCTCAATCTGCCATTCTTTTTATCCGCAGAAATCATGTTAACATAAGCTACAACAAATCATCAAAACCCATTCTCCCTATTTCTAAAATGCCATCTCAGACCTATGAAAAATCCCTAAACAGTAGTAAACAGTGATGATAGATGCACAGGTTACATAACCCAGTTGACAGCCTAATAAGATCAACTCCTCATACAACCTAACTACAGCTCTAACTGTCATATTTGCGGTATAAACACTGATGACTACACACATATCATCCTCAATTAACCTCCTAGGACATGAAATCAGTTCAATAAGCATAAAAGAAAACACACAAATACCATTAGGAAAGACAATAACAAGAAATGGCAAACAAGGAGAAACCCAAGTCAGAAACTCAAAAACCCAGATGAAACTAATTTAAAAAAAAAGGGGGCCTTTGTCAATAAGCTAGGAGATGAAAAACAGCTCAATAAACATCAAAAGAAACCAACAAACATTATTGAGATAAACAAAGGTAAGAAAAGGGGGAAATAGCAGAAACCCATGTCAGAAACATGAAAAAGGAAGTGGCTTTCTGTACCTGAATGGTGATTTGGGCCGTTGGTGAGGAGTCCCTTCCTAAAGCATTTGGGAGCTGAAGAGAGAAAGGGAGAACGGGTTTCAAGGAAAAGAGACACATGGCAAGTTGGGGAAGAAAAGCTATGGGATGAGGAAATCATCCTCATTTCTCATTCATTTCTACTTCTCTTCTCCATTTTGCTTCCATGGGTGGTATTTTACATATCCACCAGACCAGAGCAGGCTTTGAAGCAGAAATAGATTGATTGAAGCATGTAAGGAATGAGAATAATATCTACCAAACTACAAAGGACCTTGTTTTAGGGTTATGATCCTACCCAGGCGTCCATCCTATGTGGGGCCCACAAGATGAAAATGTACACATAATGTGTCAGAATCCCAAGACAATTAGAGAATTGGTAAAAAAAATCTACTTTCTTGGATCTTGTCCGGATACCCATCTTTAGGTGGGACCCACTATATCCATCTTGCTTTATCATATCATCATCATAGCATCTGTTGGATATCAATACACAGGAATGTACGGTCAGATGAGATGAGTTCTAGGGAAGGATTGCTGTGTGATGGCAGGGATATGAACAGGTCAGTTCGGGTCTGGGTCCATAGTGGATCCAGACCAAAACTGTTAATGAGAAAATAGAATCTGAACATATTTTTTTATTCTGAAACCAAAATTTGTTAATGAAAAGATGGAATCAAATCGGAACGGGAGCTCTATATGACACAGGTCTAGGTTTGGGTCTAATTAGAGAATGGCATATAAAAAAATTTAATTTTTTTAGAAAGAATTTTCGAAAATTGAAGTAATATATTGGGTCGCGGGTCGGAATCAAAGTGTAACTAGACTTGGACCCAAGCCCTAAATAAGGATCCAAATCTAATTTTTAACAAGTCGGAACCGCTAGGTAATCAGAGAATTGAAACTCATTTACATCCCTAGGTGAAGGATATGAGGTGAGGGTGTGAGCCCTTTAATTGTATGAATTAGCAGGGTGATGGCTAGATATTCATTTCATTTCTTCCTTTTAATTCAATTACCATACTATTTGATGGTCGTTTTCTAATATTCATCTTTAATATGTCATTTTAAACCACTTATCCAAAAAAAAAAAAAAAAAACTTAGGACTAACATGAAACAAATAAAGCATTAGGTGTAAATAAAATATTAAATGGGTTATTTTTCATAGAATGATGGAAGCATCTTATTGTTGATTAGATTTTGGAAAAATAATAACCCCAATCGGATTATCACAACCATTGACTTAATGGCATGAAATACTGACTATTGTTTCAATCTCATTTTTAATGAAATTCAAGCCAATTGTGAGTCCATCTCAAACACATGTTACTAGGGCAAGTGTCAATCATGGGAGATTAGTGAGTCTAAAGGCCTTTGGATTGTTGATAGATGGGCCTCGTGAGGTACCAAAATTGATTCATTTGCTGCGATTACGAGAGGTATCTCTTAAATGAATATTCATGCATAATATAAAAGGGGTGAGAATTGAGAATAGAGTTTCAATACACAAACGCCTCCTTCATTGAAAATGGAAGGAGACACCTTCCTTGTTATCATTTGGTTTAGCGAGGAATCGAGGTTGTAAAATAGAGAGGATACAGACTTCCCATCTAGGATGGTAGGAAAGGGGTCACGTGCTTTTTTATATATGGCCCTCCTAAGATTTTTATTTCTACATAATGACCCCTAGAAAGAATTTCCGAGTCCGCCCCTCTATAAATGGGAAACCTTGATTCATGGGGCTTTACGACTAAGTTTTGGCCCCAGTTAAAATCATGGCATGGAGTATAGTCTGTCTGCAGGTTTATGTTGTATAGGAAAAGTGGACCGGTGGGAACTTGTATCTAGTGTGAATTTAACCTACTGGGTCTTGCATTGATTGGTTGGACGGTCTGAATCTGCAAGATGCCATATGAGTCATATGCAAAGATTAGTACATCTTGCATTATTGAATTTACATTGTCACACACATAGCTACTAAAGCTAATAATTGTGCTTCTCATTTGAGACAGGCAACAAATGCCCATGGCCACCCCAATGTCAACTGATCAAATGATCCCAACCTTTAATTTTAGGGTTGCATGTGGGCCGGCCCATCTTGACTGGCTCAAGTCCAGCTCACTTTGGGCCAGATTTTGGCTTTAAATAGGGGTGGCAAACAGGTCAAATTGATCAGGAGTGTCCACTGGTTGAAAACCAAATCACTTGGCATCCTCAAATTTTCCATGGGCAACTCTAGTCACAAATTTTTTTTTCACTAGACTTTTTCTTGTGTGACTTCACTCACCTATATTCAAGGAGATCTGTCCACCTTCTGCCCATCAACACCCCTGATAAATGATGCTCTGATCAACTATGGAGTACTTAAGCGACGGCTGATCAACTACAACATGTCCTTATTTATGTCACTCAGAATAGGCACATGGTGTTTAGATCCTGGTTGATATGTATTAGTTTCACCCAAAACATATGATTATGTATATAACATGTTTATGGGAGGAAGAGTTCAAAATAACAGCCATTACATGACAGTTTCGACCATAACATACATGCTATCTACCATACCTTTATTTGCTGAGTGCAATTCTGAGATTTGTTTCCAGTTCTTTATGTGGTTCTTAAGCTTTTATTTAGACCAAACATGAGTTGGACCTGAATTCCATTCTATTCCAGCTTCCAGTCTCAAACTACAACTTGAATAACCCAACCTGCAAATTTATGCAGGTCAGGTAACTTGAGTTCTGTCTGGCCTAGAGTTGCAACCAGACTATAACACCTGCAGTATATAGAACATGTGAGTATGTGACCCTGGCTTCACATGGCACCTTCCAACTGCAAAGATGGAAAAAGTAGTTTGCTTTTTTTACAGTGTCACATAACTCTCATCCATTAGATTATTAAAAACACCAAGTTCCATGCACCATGTATTTTCATGTCACATGGGAAAGCTTGTGTCCTTTGATCCAGTTCTAAACCCTTTCTATTGGACTTTCTGATATGACCAAGGCTTTATTAAAGCCACTTTACTTCTTACAAGCACTAAAGTGAAGACTACAAAAGGACCCATCAATCAAAAGGCAAGTCCCATCTGATATAACATATAAAAAAAACAAGAAATTGCTCCACCGCAAATGCTGGACTTAACACTTTGTTAAAGAGTATTTAATGAGTAAAATACATGGAAGAGGTTTGCCATTAGGCTTACATGCACCTGTTACTTTTATGGTAATGATAAGAATCAGACTACTACTTCTCAAGTAGTTTTCAGCTTATGCCTATGGAAGATGACATTGACAAGAGGTAGATAAAAGAGGAGATTGAGAAAGACATGCATATGAATGTGGAGAGTGAAAGGCATGCATATGAATGCATCAGTCTACCATCCCCCTCTCCCTTTTATAGATTTTCAAAATAATCATAATCAAATCCAAGTCTCGGCTATGTTGAGGCCGGCCAAATGAATCTTATTTCTCCATTTTGGTCTCTTATTTCTCCATTTTGGTCTGATCATAAGCCAAATTTTTGGATAAGTTGCATCTATCCATAGTATTAATTTTCAAAATATAGTCGAAATTCAAACAAATCTTATATCTCTCAAAAGAAATTTGTACACAAACAAGGCTTCTTTCCCACAATTATATGAGTGTCGTATTGTAGATTGACCTCAAATACTCCATATGGTGGTGGTCTCACCTCAATATGCCAACAGCTTGCACCTGAGAAGTATTATACCAAAACACAAACTAGTTATCAAAACATTTGATGAACCTCGGGCAAGGTGTGGTCACTGGTGGCATTAGACAGTAGAATTCGGAAACTACTGATGAGAGAGAGAGAGAGAGAGAGAGAGAGAATTTTCCTATTCAATAGAAAGGGGTTAGAGATCAAATGAAACCAAAATGTATATGTTTATTCTTGAGATGCCAGATGATTGCATTTTCATAGATCGAGAGAGGCACATTGATTGAAGTTGGCTTGACAAAGAACTGCCAAAGTTTAACAGAGATTGCACACAAAAACATAGAATTCTTTTCTAAGTAAGCATACTAAAAATAAACCACTTATACAGTAAGAAATATAATAAAACAGAGAGGAAACTATGTAGAGGGGAGCGCACAGGCAATGCAAGCCAAGAGGAGCATGGCAGAGGAAGTTGCATCTTCCTCTCCACTGACACTGCTCTTCTTGAACTTGCTACCTTTCCCCTTGTTGCATTGTAACACCCCTTCTTGCCTCTGGCCATTTCCCTTCACAGCCTCATCTTGCTGTTGTTTCTTCACAGACTCATGCCTTCCGGTGCTAGACTCAACCACCTTAGACACCATTTCTCCACAAGCCTCCAAGAGGACCAGGAGGCCTTCACATTCATCATATATTTATAGGAGTTGCAACTATATAAATGCCCTTTAGAAAAAGAGACTAACTTGCCTCAAGGTGTCCAGCAGATGGGTCCCACCACTAATATATACATTGTCCTAAAGTGATGCTGATTTGCTCATATTGGCCTAGTTGTTTTAATGTTGATTTCATCATGTCCAATCATCAATATTAAAATATAGACTAACTGTGTACCCGAAGCTAATAGTGGAGGCATTGATACATTTAAGTACTTGCTTCATCAACCAGGATTGGCATTAGCACTTCTACTACTCCCCTACCTAAATATGCTATATTGGAGTACTACCCCCAATATGCAAAATCATAAGTGGCATAAACCCTTTATAAAGATCTTCATTGGACAACCAATCTATCAAGGAGACCTTTCCAAAATCCATAAGGTCCTTATCAAATCTAGTCAATTAAGGAAATGAAGAGCTAATAAAACTCAAACAGTCATAACATATTGCAAGTGAGCGAAGAAAATTATAGATTAATAAGATTTGACCAGTGCACTACCTTCTGTTTGCAATTCTACCCATTGTGTGGACCCATGTGTTGAGCTATCTCACTTTGCATGGTGAGCCCACTTGATGGATAGCTACATTACATGTGTTTGCCACCTGCCACATGACTGGGGGTTGGTTTATCACATGGGTGGGCTTCTTATATCACAAGGAATGACCTACATAGTAATGATCATTTTATAAATGATTAAATGGAATGGGGGCCATTGCTTTGCACTGGTACCTATTTTTAATGAGCTGAGTTGAAAACCCAAAATCTATAGAGTTCTATTGAAACTCTATGCTCAACAACTTTATAGTATATTATTTTATTTACATCTTAAACACTCTATAAGTAATTTAAAATAAATTTTTACTAATATTTTTATTTTTTGAATGTGTTTATAGGTTAATTTTTCTTATAAAATCAGGTTGAAGAATTTTCAAACATATGTTAAGAGCCGGCATCAACTGATACATAAAAGTTTTGGCATTCACTGAAACAATGGCCAAAACCGGGTTTAAAAATCATGGTGGGAGATATAATTCAAAACTTGCTCATATTGAAGAATTGAGGCTGTAGGTTCAAGTCATGTTATGGATAAAAATGAAAAAGTTATAATTCAAAACTCAACTCTGCCTTAGTGACTTGGAAGGGCACCAAGTCAAGTGTGTGGGGCAAGTCTGATCGAGTTTTCGTAGACTCAGCCACATATTGGACTCATTGTCCATTGAGTCAAATGAACTCAGCTAAGTTAGCCCATGATGAGTTTTTGAACTAATGTGGCCATTTAATAATGACTTTTACAAAACTCTGATTCTCCTTATTAGCGACCAACTGTGGTTTAATATGCCAATCCACTGGTAGCGCAGTGGTGAAGTACCTTGCCTTCCATAAAAACAACCAAGGATCAATCCTTCGTTGTTGGGCTGATGGTGAGGGACTTCGGTGTGTGTATGAGTTGGTAACAATGCTGAGAGATGCACACACACACGCACACACACACACGCACACACACACACACACAGAGAGAGAGAGAGACGATTTGGTAGTTGAGTAAATCATATATAAAGAGACACAAAGATGGAGAGGAAAGGGAGATGAAGGTTGAGAAACAATGGCTTTGCATTGAATTTTTAGGAATTCATAGTAATGTGGGTTGTTTGTACTAAAGGAATACTAAAGAGGTGAGTAGATTGTAGAAGACATAGATATAGATGGGGCCCTCACTTTTGTAGAATCTGATTTACTAGGGTGAAGATGACATTGTAACCATTTCCTACCAAAAGAAAGACTTTTCCATGGCCATATATGGATGTGGGAAGGAACCTACAAAGTTGCTTTCTAACCAGCTCATAAATACTTCATCTTGGAAAGATTTTATTAACATTCCCCACTTTTGTCAATGGAAATCTTTATCGAACAAAACTTCCTCCAGAATTTCTTGATTAGAAGAGTTGATTTATTTCTTATCATCAAAAGATATTTTTCAGTTGGAGCCTATTTGGTCTGTGGAACCCATTTTAAGAAAAATAGCTGTTAAATATGATTTGGCCTCAAATGCTTTGAGGCTGTCTGGATTGCTAAAATCTCATGAAAATCCACAAAAATAACTATTTTAGACTTTTAGATATTTGGACATTAAATCCACATATTTTCATCCCTTGGATTTTTTTTGTATTGGAATCCATGGAATCACTTTTTACCATTCGCAACCTTGTAGTTGCATATGATCCAAACAACTTATTTCTTTAAACATATGTTTTCAGGGAAAATTCAGTATCCAACTAAGTTTTCTAGGTACAAAAACACTCCCTTTGGGAGTGGAGAATCATTCTTGGGAGAAAATCAATATTACTGGTACATGACATCCCATGATGTTGCTGCCAGCACTAAAAAAAAGACATATTTCATTTGCAGGTGCCATGTTGTTTCTTTCTCCATGTTGCTACTCTTTGGTCCTACATTTTACATGAAGTTGGCAACATGTGTTTCTAGAATCTACTTATACTATCATCAGCAAGTTCCTATCCTTTTATACAATAGAAAAAATAACATACAACATATGTTTTCAATAATTTATCAGTCACTTATCCACGAGATTAAGAAAACAGTCTATACAGAACCAGTGTCAATCTATCTGAATAAGAACCTATGTATAAATTGTTTTCAATAACTTACAGTCACTTATCCACAAGATTAAGAAAACAATTGATACAGAACTAGTGGTAATCTATCTGAACCACAAGATTAAGAAAACAGTTGATACAGCACTAGCAATAATTTATCTGATTCTGAATAAGAATCTCCATACTTGTTTAAGTACAGTATGTGCTCTGTTAGTGAAAAGTGCCAAAACAATCTGCTTTGGGTCTTTGCTTCCTCATGAGTCCCAAATGCTCCAAAACGCTAACTAGAATACAAGGTTTTGATGCATATTTGCCAAACTAGAGGCTCGGAAAAGTGGGGTTGTTAAGTGAGTATGATCAAGGTGACTCCAGATCTGGCCAGACCCAAATGGGAATTCTACTGTATTTAAATGGGTCTGGGTCCAAGTTGGTTGCAATTCTTAATCCATACCCAGATCCAATTAGGTTGGGTCTGGGTTAGGTTGATGGGTTATTCCCAATCCGGGAATAATCCGGAGTGTTTAAACCATAACTTTCAAAACCCCTACTTTCATTTCAATAATCAATACCATCCATTTTGATTTAGTTCACTTGAGATTGAGTAGAAAAGATCACATCAATTAGATAGCAATCCAACATAGGCCCTCCTAAGTCCTAACATGATGAAAGAAACTGATGGCATGGATTTTTCTTTAAAATAAAATTAATAAGAACCACCCATTTTTAAGGTACTAGTTGTATGGTTAATATCAGGTCAGATGAATGATACTTTTACTAGACTGACTACTACACCCAACAGCAGATAAAACAAAGTTCAAAACTTCCAAGTCAATGATAACCCAAGCCAACCAGGTCAACAATAATTTTCGTTTTATTATTTTAATATTCCAAGTTCACATAGATGCAAATTCTGGGCCCAGGTATGAATGGGAAATAGCCTAAGCAACATATTACCCAGGCAAGCCAGACTATTCAACTAATGATCTTCTATAAAATGGCTGTTAGGATTGCATAATTGTGTGATTTCAGATGCCCTGGGTGGGAGCACAATCAAAACAATACAAATCAATGCAAAGCAGCAATGTGAATGAACATTGGTCAACCATACTAATCAAAGAATTCCAATTCTCATACCTTTTGTTGTAACCTTCAACCTATGATGTCCAGATATGGCAGGGACACGCCATAGACATGTCAGGGACACAGATTTTACACATAAAATGTGAAGTATCGGATACAATTCGACACAATACGTTGCCCATTTTGAAGAATCCATACATCATAGCCTTAAATTGCTGGTTTCTAGCCTATGAACTGCAACCTCAATGGACTCTGTAGTGTGAGCCTACGAAATTTGTTGAATGTCCAAAACCAAAATCAATGAAGAAGAATTTATTCTCTCCAATCCATAAGAGTCGAATCTCCATTGGTATCAAGATGACTCCCTCGGGTCAACCCAGTATCATGCAATGCTGATGACAATTGAGACAACAAGAAACTGGTATTTAATTTATGATTCTCTCCAAAAAAAAAATGTCACAGTTCCAATATAAGCTTTGCTTATGTTTCAGTCCCAGTTCATGGGGATGAAAGATTGGAACATGTTCATAATGGAACTTCCTCACATTACATGCCTAATTACTACCAGTAGTCTCTGCAAGAACACAACCCATTTTCGAAGTGATGAAAGCGTATCCGGTCCCTCACAATTATTGCCCTAGTAACCACTCTTGAAACAATTTTCATCCAGTTGTGGCAATCGCTGCATGTGCGAAGGTTCTTCGACACCCGTATTTCAGTTCTAGGACCCGTCCTCAGGATTGTGAATGCCACTGCCAACTTCTCACTATGGCAATTCAAATTCCCCTCCTTTTCCTCATCAGACACATCCATCAACACCAACTCTGTAGCAGGTGCAAAACCTTCTGCCTTAGTCATCACAATCAACCTATCTAACACTTTATATATGGCATCTGTTTCGGGGTGTGAACGGTCCCCTGCCTTGAACTCATGAACAACTCCCCCCATCTCAACCCAACTCAATCCACGACTCTTCCGAACTCCTTTCTTTTTCATCAGCTCCCTCACTTGCTCAGCACAATCCCATCTCTTCCCTAAGGAATAGATGTTTGAGAGCAGCACATAGTCTCCACTGCCAGAGTGTTCCATCTGTTTGATCACCAGCTCTCCCAACTCGGGCTTTCCATGAGTTCTACAAGCACTTAACAATGATCTCCACATAACAATGTCTGGTTGTATCGGCATTGTTTCTACCATCTTGTATGCTTCTTCTAAAAGCCCGGCTCTGCCCAACAGATCAACCATTGCTCCATAATGCTCGAGCCGTGGCTGTATCAAGTAATGGCTCTTCATTGCATCAAAATAATGGCGACCCTTTTCAACCATTCCGCAGTGACTGCAAGCAGTTAATATCCCAACAAAGGTGATAGAATCAGGTGAAACATTTTCTCCCTCCATTCGAGAGAATACAGCAATTGCATCCAAACCAAGTCCATGACTTGCTAGGCCGGTAATCATTGAATTCCATATACAGACATTGTCCCGACAAATGGCATTGAAAACTTCCATTGCAGTTCTAATTCTCCCGCACTTCGAGTACATGTCAATTAGTGCCGAACATAGTATGAAATTAAGCTCAATTCCTCTGTCCATCATCAACCTGTGGGCACACTCACCATGATGGAGTGCCCCTACTCGTGCACACGCAGAAAGAACAGAAGAAAACGTGAACTCATCCGGTTCAAAATTCGAACTGAGCATCCTCCCAAATAAACTTATCGCCTCCTTTGGGCGTCTACTCCTGACACACCCCGCGATCATCGAGTTCCAAGAAACCACATCTTTCTTCGGCATTTCACTAAATACTCTCCTTGCAGTCTCATACTCTCCAATTCTCAAATAACCCGCGATCAATAAATTCGCAGAGACAATATTGACACCCCATTTGGAGATTTCATCAAACACTTGCTGTGCTTCAACAAGACGATCTCGGGCAATATATAAAGGAATCAGAGAAGATGAGAGAGAGGACAGCAATTCAAACCCAGATTTTATGATTATTGCATGGGTTTGCATTGCTGTTTCCAGGCTCGACGATAACCTACAGGCTTCGAGGACGCAAGCAAGCGTCCAGTGATCGGGAGCGGCAGCCCCTGATAGGAACAGGGTCCTGTAGTCTAGTAAGGCTTTGTGGGGGGAACCCTTTTCGATAGAAGCTCGGATGATGGCATTGTATAGACATGTTAGAGTCTGGGGGTTTTGTGGGTTTTCTTTGAGGCATTTCGTCGAACAGTTGATGGTATTGGTAGGTGTTTGAGAATTCAAGAACCGTTGCAAAGAAAGGGATGTCAAGCGCATGCGTGCGTAATGAGAAACAGACATTCATCTACGTAAGAGGGCTCAATCAAATAGCCACATATCTCGGACCAGGTTGACCTGTCCACATGTACCAGTAAGATCATGCCACGTAAGTAATATGGGCTAAGACGTGGCACATCTTAGTAAATAGCTCAGTCAAAGAGCCACATATGGAATTCAAGATCATGTCCGACCTAAGCGACCTCAATGTAGTTGGGACAAAACTTTGATGATGATGATAATGATTACTCCAGGCCCGACAAGGAAATAAACGCCGAGCACAAGCCGAATCGGTTTTTTTAATTATATATATGGAGTTTCTAGCAATTGTTCAGATAAATTATCATTAAATTAGGCCAGCTAGGCCGGCCTTTGGGCTTTCTATCAGTTAATCCAAGCTTGACTCAAATATCGAAGGGGCTAAGGTTTTGCCTGGCCAAATGAAGGTTGGTCCAGATCGGGCCTGAGCTGGCTCGGTCCATGAGCGCCCCCAGTGTATATATTTTGCAAATTGGT
Source organism: Camphora micrantha (assembly GCA_003546025.1). Taxonomy (NCBI): domain Eukaryota; kingdom Viridiplantae; phylum Streptophyta; class Magnoliopsida; order Laurales; family Lauraceae; genus Camphora; species Camphora micrantha. Next base: position 4,773,836 of record QPKB01000001.1, on the reverse strand, counting down.
TAAACCTGGGTTTAGCTTTGACCCAGCGGGTTGGATCAGGCTCAACGTTATGCTTGATGACTAACTGAGCCAGGCTGGGGTTAGCTCTGACCCAAACTCAGGCGAATCAGATTGGATACTAACACAACCCAGGCCTACTGAAAAAACCCCAACATCCCCAACCTGAGCCTAAACCAAATTTAAAGTCCATAATAATGATTGCATTGCAATTCAAGTTAGGTCATTTGGGTCGAATCAACTACTCTAACCTTCACATTTCATTAACTTTTTGAAGCATACCAGATTATAAAAATCTGAATATAAAATGAATCATAATGTAGTCATATGTCTATAACTAATTAGGCTACCAAGGTCAAAACTTGGGAGCCTTAAACATATACTTAATCAAAATGCCACTGGGTTTCGAAATCCAGGCCCGAATAGTCCAAGCTCAACATGAACCCAATCAGACCCAAACCATAAACTTAAATTTTTTTAGCAGGTCATGCAATCCGGGTTTGGTCTTCTTGGGCCAGTCCAAGTTGCCCTTCTAATTTCTACATGATACTTCAAGTGACATTTGGTACAAAAGAATAGCCCACATGTTTTCTGGCAAAAGCCCATGTGATACATGAGTTCTGAACGGTCCGACCCCAAGGACGCGAATTGGAAAGTAAGTGATAAATAATATTTCTCCTCAAGATCCGCGAGTGTGAGGAAGACATAATTTCTAACACATCAAAACATTTCGCGGAAGCTTATGTGGCGTTGCGACCTGGAGTCCGTGACCATCGGATTCCGCATCATATTCAACCTATCAGCATAAAGCTATTATAGCAATGTTCAAACTTAGACTGAAACAAACCAAGATAATAACATATATAGAGCTATAGTAACAAGTTGATTATTACCCAAGTATATTCAAATTATAAATTAGCAAGTGTATTAATTACAATAACAAGGAAAAAAAAAAAAGACTAACAAAAACCGTACAAAATAACAAACTAAAAACAAATGCTACTCAGGTATATAACGTAACTTTGAAGTTCAATACGACACCTTCATGACATCGCTACAAAAACTCATAACCCTACAGCCATCTGTACAGATACTAGTTTAAAATGAGAACCTACTGCATCGAGCACCGAAATATATTAGACTCCAGTCGAGAGGGTGGATGATTGTATCGGTAGTGGTTTGGAGGGTTGAGTCCTTTTATGAACAGTTGTACCGTACACATGTGAAGTATGCTTTCATTGTCTTCTCTCTTTCTGCAGAAGACAAGCATAGAGGTGTAAGAATTATACAAGCTAAAATTCCTTTCGAATCTTTGATACAACCAAATAGTAAGATATGAAACTACAGCATAGGAATCTTTGGGTACAGGAAATGATGGCTAGTTGAGACTTGAGAGTACTGATTTCAGCAGAGGTCATTTCATTTGGCAAAATGCTACTTGTCCCGACTTTGGGGACGGATCAGTGGACCGGTCCCAAAGTCGGGACTCAAGGGACCGGTCCACGGATCGGTCCCAAAGCCGGGACAGGGAGTAGGGCTCTTTCATTTAAGAGTCCACGAAATGCAATTCTTAGAATATTTTTCAAACTCTACTCTCATGCCAAAGTACAGCTCACTTGGCCCATACACGGAGGCTTAGATTTAGATGCATGCATGAATGATGCAACTGCATGCATGTATGAATGATGCATCTGCTCATGCCTCCTAGTACTCCAAAACCATGTGGAAAATGAGCACTTGGAGAGCAAAGAAGATGGTCTATTTTGGTTTCTTCAATTCAACAAAGGTTGCCAATCTGATAGCTTGTCTTCTTGTATCTGACAATGCGATACTCAGTACAGAAGCTACAAACGTGCGGCTCCAGTGCATGATAGGTAGGATCATTTTGAGCAGTGAACTGATTTATGAGAGGATAGATGACTTCATTTGTATTCGAAATGAAACTTTTTTTTACTAATGCATAGGATCTTTCATGATTAATCAAATTAAAAATCTTTCATGAATTGGTACTCACTTTAATTTGATATTAATCTTAATTATACTTATTGTTGAATTGAGTTTCATAAAAATATGATTTAAGAAAGTATTAAATCTGAAGGCCTCTCAATCAATCCTGATTATCTATTTAAAATCATCTTTATGCAGTGAGATCTTTCCATCATACATTTTTCTCTCATGATTAGCGTGCATCCAAGTAGTTAAAAATCTTTCTTACTCCAATAGAGATGAGATCACAAATGGAGAAATCTACTACATCAGGTAAGAAGGAAAACATCATTATTTTACAAATTTGTACACCTTGGGGCAATAGGTACAAATATAAAATTGAAGGGGCTAACATATTCATGAAAATAAAGGCAATCGAAGACACTCTTATGGTACTTTTAACACAAAGCATTTTGAAGTGAGATCCAACCTTCTTACTCGAAACGAGGGACATAAATGGGTCATCGGTTCTCCGATTACCCGAAGGTTCGGTCCTTATTTAGACCCTAGTAAGTAAATGGGTCCGGGTCCGGTTCCACCTTGGTTCGGACCCGTGGACTTGAGACCCGACATATTACCTCGATTTTTTAAAATCTCTCCTAAAAGTCATATTTTTTTTAATATCATTCTCTATCTTGATCCAAACTCATCTCATATATGATTCTAGTTCTTGTTCTGGTTCCGGTTCCAGAGCCAAGAAAACGGTTCCGGATCCGAATTCGATTCCACCTTTTCCTTAACGATTCCGGGTCCAGATCCACCAAAACCAACCCCGTTTACAATCCTACTCGAAATTCACATCGGAGTTGGTGGAGCGTCACAAGACATGCATTTACTCCCCATATCTTGTGTTTAAAACTACGAGTGCATGCAACCTTTACTGTAGAAAAAATATAAGCTGTCATTTTTGACAAGTCTATTCTCAAGTCTCTCCTACATAGGAAATACAATCTCAACAGTATATTTGACAACAAATCGATTTAAATGGATATTCTTCTTATTCCTTAATTTAGACTATATACAAGACATCGATCCACATATAGTGGGATTACTTTTGAACACAATCACATCATAGATGTGACCATCAAATTGGTCAAAATTGCCCACCAAAGACCTGGACACTCCAAGCAATGCACACATGCTCAAAGATGAATGCACCCTCACATGGAAGATAAAGATACTCTCCAGCTGGAAGATAAGATTAAAAAAAACAAGAATGCCAACTCCTCATCATCTTCTTTCATGGAAATTCAGGTGCCTTTGTCGACAACGAAATAGACCATCAAATATGGAAGTTTCTTTTACATTTCAATCTGCAAGTGCCTCCTGCAATTGTTTTACTACTCCAAGTGGCCAACTATGATGTTAACTGTTCAGTAGACCTTACATTTCAGGGAAAGCTATCTAGCTTGTCATATTTCTTGTCTTTTCTAATCGTTATCCAAAAAGAGATGAAACATTTGCAACTTCTTTCATCTTCTCTGTTTGTTGGTTTGTGTCCCTTTCTTTTTATTAGTATTGATTCCATCTTATCCATAAGGATTGCATTAATTTAAAGTTTGAATTTTCATCTCAATTACTCATCTTTAAATGATGTCCACATTACTCATGAATTTTTTTTTCTATTTTTTATTTAAAAACTCATTCAATAAATGTTTGGTCATTATTATATATATTAAAGCAGAGCGTTTTATATTCAATGTTGAGTGTCAATGGGGAATGGCAATAGGTTCGGAGGTTCAAACTAAATCTAAATTTATTTTGACCCAAACCTTCCCGACCCAACCCCCATATTAGGTTCATGATTTGTGATACCAATTTAATAATAGATTTTATTTTGAAATAAACTAAAAAAATTAAGTTATATACATGCTTATATATTATATCACTGCATATCACTCAAACCGAAAAGATTAATATTATGCTAAAAAGACGGTCGATTGCTTGCCCATTGTTACACCCCGACCCGAACTAATCGCGATTAAGGCTAATTAATCGTGATTAATGCTAATTAAGCATGCATAATTGGGTTAATCAGGGTTAATGACCCAAGAGAGATAAACTAGTCTGAAATGATATGTTAAGCCTAATGAAATGGATTAAAATGAGTTTAGACTCAAAACAAGGTGAACTAAGGACTTTTTCGAAAATACGGATTTATACGTATTTCGTCAAATACGGAAATTCTTGATACCAACGTGTGTATCTCGAAGAGTACGTCAACTTTCATAATGAACGCGATTCCATTTGGCATCAAATGGGCCAAGTGAGGAGTCATTTGACTCAAAATGTAAATAAGCTAAATGAAAGGGGGTTTTGGTGTGAAGAGGCCTATATTGGAATCAAATGGGGGAAAAAGAGCTCATTTCTCATTTCCTCTCTTGCAAACCAAGAGAAAACCCTAGAGCATTTTCCTTCTCCCTTCCTTTTCCTTTCCCTTGATTAAGAGTGAGATTCAAGAGTGCTTGAGTGATCTTTGAAGAAGGAAGCATCAACTTCATCTTCTTCCCCAAGCATCTCCACCATTGTTGAGGAGTATAGAGCTTGAGAACCCATTTCTTTGGAGTTACAAGTAAGTAAATGACCTTCTTTGTGATTTCCCAAGTCCATTAGTGATTAAGTAGTGATTGCTAGCACCAATGACTCATGGGAGTTTATTTGGGTGTTTTTCTTGATTAGGGTTTAAAAAGGGGTTTTTAATCTCAAGCCAAACCAAGACAAAAGAGGAGTTTGGCTAATAGCTTCCAATAAGGCAAGTATAAACCTTGCTTGTAATCCATATTGACCATTGTAATTGTTTATAGAAATGTATGATAGATTTGCCATGGAATATATGTATTTTTATGTGGATTTTGGGTTTATTAAGAATGCTTAATAATGTGATTAATGGATGTTTAGAAGTGTGATTATTGATGAATGTGAATGGATGATGCATGAGGGGGAACAGGAGGTTCCATTTTTACCATGCAGGTTGTAGAAGTGTGATTGAGAAAGGAGAGTAGAAGAAGAGTGAGCTGCACAGAATTCGGACTGAAATTCTGCACGGTTCGCTCGAGCGAGCAAGGCTCTGTTTGGGGCGAAATGGGTTTTTGCACAGTTCGCTCGAGCGAACATTTTGTTCGCTCGAGCGAACAGGTTTCTGTGGGAGTTCGCTCGAGCGAACAATGAGTTGGCTCGAGCGAACAGGGTTCTGCCTGAGGTCCGCTCGAGCGAACAGTGGGTCCGCTCGAGCCAACCTGTTTCTGGCCCAGTGACATTATTTAGTGAAAATTTTGGCTAATCGATCGGACCTAACGGTCCGACCGATTAGGGGTGAATTTCGAGTTTTGGATTTTTACGAGAATTTGGAGTACGACTCTTGAAGGTAAATGCGTTCCGATTAATTTCGAAGACTAATCATGGTTAGACTAAATTATTGAGAATTAATGGTATTTTAAGAAGGTTCCTTGAGTGAACTATAATTGACAATTGCCTAAGCTCCATGGGTGTTAATTAAGGGGACTTGAAATGCACATACTTAAAATACAAATGTGATGTCCATCAAGAATAACACGTGCATTTGGAAACCAACGGTTACACCCGAATGGTTGTTTAGGATTGAAATAGGATTGGAATAGGATTGAGTAAAGCCATATGTGGTGAGTATTACTCTCATTGTGTCATTGTGATCAATCTAATGAGATTGACATTATTGTCATTCCTTTCTTTTGTCATGAAAGGAATCATTGCACTGAATTGGATCCATAAGTGGATTCCTTACTGACTGTTATTGATCATTGAGTCTGGCACTACCTAGCGATTGTATTAGAACTCCAAGTGAGTTCAATGAATAATGAATGACTAATCCTGCTGCAGCAGATGGTATTGGGGGTGTTCCGGAGCTCCGTGGTGATGCTAGTGTCCCTGGCCCGGACACTGGTAAGTCCCACTTATATATCCGATCATACCTTCGGGTAGTGATTGAAGCCTCCCTTTGAAGGGAGATGGTAAATGAATAAATCCCGATCATATCTTAGGATATTGATTGAAGCCTTCCTTTTAGGGAAGATGGTAATGAATTGAATGAAATACAATTTAAGAATGCTATGGTAGTTGCCAACTGGTACATGTATACTGACTGATACTGACTGTCACTGTCTATTACTGTTATGGATAAATTGTCTAGATTCTCTAGCATTGAAATTGTTATTATTGCAAATGAATGTATTGATGTACTATTGCAAGAACTGTTTATACATTGTTGAACCGTCGTGTTCATTAGTGTTATTGATGGCATTACAGGCCAGGTTGCCCCTGCCGGCACTGCAGCGCCCCTGGCGCCAGCGGAGGAGACCGCTCCGGTTCCTCCGGGAGGTCTGATAGAATGGAACCGGCGAGATACCATCTGATGTGGTATCCAAGTGCGATTGAGCTTTTGATAAATGTTTTGGGATGATGTTTTGAGAAAATGTTCATATATTCATTTTGGAAATGTAATTAACATTTGTGAATGTAATTAATGATTTGGAAATATAATCAATGGTTAGCTGCATAGTATTTGGTATATGCAGCATTTGTTAAATGTATATGGAAAACGATACATGTATAAGGACTTTCTTTTGATACATGTAAAGGTTAACTTATTATTGTCAAATATATATTGTTTCCGCAAAAGTTTTATATTTGGCAGGTTCTTGTGATTGATATCCCTTGTGGATCTCGTTTTAACTTCGGTTAATTCGGGGTTTACGGGAGTAAGTATGGTAATCACGGCTCGGCTCGGGCCCGGGTCGTGACACCCATGCTAAGCACCAGCTGCCTTTGCTAGTAGATTTATTTTGGTGGCGCCGGCGAGAAAGTGGCAGGTGGGTAGGGCCCGTTGCAAGCCCAATCTACTTTCTGACCTGGAATATTAGGATTAGAGGGGCCCTCATAAATTACAAATGACCTAAAAATCTCAAAGTTGTACCAAGTCACCTTTCCTCTGAATCTGAATGTAGGACAGCAGCCGCCCATGGTAGATGTGTGTGGGATTATTGATAGATCAAGTTTGTGAGAAAAATTTAGGAACAAGAGACGTTTGAAACTTGTTTTGGATGGAACAAATGTTGTGGGAGACTGAAAGTGAGTCAAGAGAAATTAAGAATAAGTTTCTAGTCTGCATTCCTTTGAAGGTTCCAAGAAATTAAGGATAGTGTCTAGTCTACATCCCTTTGAAGCTTCATAGTAACAAGACCTAGATCAACATGTAAGTCCCACCTCCCATGCATTTGCATATGGCATCAACTTGAATCTTTTCAAGAGTTTAATGATCTTTGAATTTTATGATCCAAAAGAGAGAAAATATATGCAATTTTCTTCTTCTTCTTCTTCTTCTTCTTCTCAATAGCTATGAGAATATCATTTAATTGGCTTATGTCTCTTTTTTCATTGGTTAAATCTTTTTTCATATATATGAACTGTTAAGATCTTAATTTTTAGGATGACAAGTATCTCAATCAATAGAAAATCCGGTTCTTTTTTAACTACTCATTTCCAAATAACATCTACATTGTTTACAAATACTCATTTTTTAGAGTTTTTAATAATAGTTTTATCAATTTGAAAGTGAAGCATTTTGTATTCAATATTGATCAAGTGTTATTGATTTTGACCGGCAACATGTTAGGTGCGATACAGTTTGAGCTAATTCTAAACTTGTACCGGCTCAAACACTTTCATTCTATACCCAATTTAATTAACTCATATTAAGTTTGTAATTTGTGATACCCACCCATCATATGGCAGGTACGTGTTAGATTTACATTAGGATTGTTTCACTCTAAAATATTATATCAAGAATTAAATTATATGCATGCTAATGCATGTCGAATATTTGAGTTCACAATTCACTTTTCTCAAATATTTGATGTACTCTGTAGGGGCGGAACTACACTCAGCCCCCGCCCCCGCCCCCCTAAATTACAAAAATCCCCTTGAGATTAAATAAAACTTAAAACCATTTTTTTTAGCAATAGCACCCCCAAGAAAAAAAAATTTTAAAATGCCCCGCCCAAGTTCTGCCCCTGGTACTCTGCCCATTACAATTAGCTCAAAGTAAAAGATTATTACTCTAAAGATATGGTTGGTTGGTTGGCCGTGCTAGTGTGGGTACGGTGCAAGTCAAGCCAATTAAGTCCAACAAACGACGTGAAAGGAGAAAAGGAGAAAAAGACATAGCAACCCATAACAGGTGCTAGTGGAATTGTTTGATGTATCAAGTCTTAAGAGGCATTGTGGAAAACTTTAATCAATAAAAAGACATTCGAAGCTTCGTGCCAATGTTGGGGAGAGACCAAAGACAAATTGTAGTGTCTGATTTCCTTTGAAATTTCTTAGTTACAAAAAGACCCAAAAGAGCAAGACCCACATTCCAAACACTGCACATGGCAGCCACCTCAACTTGTTTGGGATTTCTATGTTCAATGAACTTGGATTTTACTTTTCTTCTTGTTAGGCTCAGAATTTTCAAATCTATATCCACTAAGGGGTCATTTGTCTTTATGTCTGAGATAGAAAAATGAGTTATATATATATATATATATATTTAAATGTTACATATGCATTAACATTTGTCAAAATTACCATTTTCACATTAGTAAATAAGTACATCAACGGTTTATATGTATTTGAAACTTTCTAATATTTCTCAAGAATTTCTAAGAATCCATGAAGATTTTAGTTGTGTTTGGATATTTTTTTTAATATTTCTCAAGAATTTCTTAGAATCCATGAAGATTTTAGTTGTGTTTGAATTTTTTTTTAATATTTCTCAAGAATTTCTAAGAATCCATGAAGATTTTAGTTATGAAACTAAACGTCTTAATTTATATGATTCATATGGAATATTGAAATACAGGGCTTAGATAGAACAAGGAAAAAGTGCAGAAAAACAGATAACGTTAGTGCTTTTTTGGTGTTTTTAACAAATTACTCAAAATTGATAAATATTTAAGATAATACACTTAAAGGGCCTTGGGGCTTATTAGTTTAATAAAAAAATTTAATGATTCTAATAACAAATATAGAACCTATAGGAATGAAGAAAAACAGAAATAGTTGATCGGACTTGAACCTATGACTGATTGCATTATAACCAAATGCAATCGAAGACTTAATACTGGTGCCTTTGCGCAAGTAGGGATGTAAACGTGAAGACTGATTGCATTATAATCAAATGTAATCGAAGACTTAATGCTAGTGCCTTTGTGCAAGTGGGGATGTGAAAGTGAAGACTGATTGCATTATAACCAAATGTAATCGAAGACTTAATACTGGTGCCTTTGTGCAAGTGGGGATGTGAAAGTGAAGACTGATTGCATTAGAACCAAATGTAATCGAAGACTTAATACTGGTGTCTTTGCGCAACTGGGGATGTGAAAGTGAATAGTTGTGAAAATGGTCTTATTTTCATACTATTTTCACATTACCTCATTTATGTAACACTTGATGCATAAATAATTGGAAACAAACATATATGCATGTGATTTTGGAGAATCTCATGGTCACATCATCATTTTCAGAGGTTTCCAAATTCTGTGAAAAAGCAAATTCCACCCAAGAACAGGAAAAAGTAGAATTATCACGTCAGCTAGTGAAATACTTTTCTGCTTTCCTTCTACATACCACAATCACGATTAGACTATTCACATTTGAGAACAAAACCGATACCTACTTTTTCACAGCACCCATTAACAACCCATTAACACCTAGAATCTGAATCCTAAAAATGTTAAAGAAGTTCATGATAATGAGCAACTTGGCATATCCAAAGGAAATACCAGTGGCACATTTTAAAGCCTAGAATCCCATGAAAGTTGGAATCTTTTCCCTGAATAGTACCACATTGAAACTTCCAGAATTCCTGGTGTCATTGACAAGCTTTCCACAGTGAAAACTGCACCTCTGGCTCTACTAGTCAGTGGTCCTTCCTTTATTCGTTATGTCAATTTCTCTTTACTACCCATCTAAACTATCTATTCACATGACTTACAACAAAATGTCGACACTATGTGCTTAGATGTAGCGTAACATATTCCTAATCCTCTTCATTGCTGTTTCATATTAACATCATCTCCCAAACAATATTCTTCTTTAGATTTTTTGTTTTGGTGATTGATAAACGTCTCAATCTTTTATAGGGAGGTTTTCTCGATTGACAGTGGCGGATCCAAGTGTTGCAGTCACACCCACGTGATTCTGAAAACCCCTTAAATAAGATTTTAAAATATTCAATTTTATTATTCAACTTTTTGACTTGACTTTACGCCACACCACCCGAATGAAAACCTTGGGTCCGCTTGATGGGTGTGTTTTAATTTTTAATATCTTTTCGAATGTGTGTATCAATGGGTGCAAGTTTTTCTTTTGCATACGTAATTTTATTGGCCATGAGACAGCCTATAAAGAGGACAAATGCAACTTATATTAATTTGAATCCGTACCTTGAAACACTACAATAGAGAATAGGCTGATTCCATCTTCAGCCATTTAAAGGAGATTTGTCTTTTGTTTTCTTGCAATATTTAAAAGGAAAGTTGCAAAAATGAATAAATAAATAAATGAAGATAAAATTTGTCTTCTTGAAAGTTTTATTCAAGTATTGAAAAGATTAATATCAACAAGAAAATAAAGAATGGGACGGAAATATTAAATATGAGATAAGATGTCATGTATTTGATTTGCATTTGATTTTGAACAAAGTGAACTGCACCCATGACGACTTTATTCAATAATATGCTTTTGATCTGTTTGAATCTTCGTAAAATGTGATTCATATGTCCTTACTTGATCACCTACGTTGTTAATCATATATAACTATGATGATGATGATGGTGTCGTATCTTTTAATATTTTTTAAATTTCTAGTGGAAAGTGTCGTATATGTGAATGTCTGGCAAGTCATATGCGATTATTTCTAATGATGATGAGGAGGAAATTATTACATGTACAAGAGTCAACAAGGTAAGAAAGGGTGATGAGGAGATTATTACATATTTGCAGCATGGCACATGGAGGATGGATTGATGATTTTTTGAATCATTTGGAAGGAGAGGAATTTACGATGCCGTATATGATGATTTCTTCACTTTGGCAATAGATTTTAGGGGTGTACACGGATCGGATTGGTGCGGATTGGGCCAAATACGTCACCGATCTGTTATCTATGGATTAACGGATTGAAATCCGTCACTAATACGTGGCTATTAAAATCCGATCCAATCCGATTCGTAAATAACTAGATCAGATCGGATTAAACTGTTCAATCTGTCCATGTACATTACATGGAAAAAAAAAAAACCATGAACTACTCTTATAGCAGCAGCACATTTTGTCAAAGAAAACCCCATCAAACATGCAGTAAATGAACATAAATAACTTACTAAATGCTAAAAAAAAAAAAAAACCATATTTACAAGCAACAACACATACCCAAATATATGGTAAGGCAATGATGATATAAGAGTGACAAATACAAGAAAAATCCATAAAAGATATCTATGGATTTTTTACCCTTATATATATATTTAATATTTAACGACAACAGATCGAATCCGATTGAATCCACAGATTAAGGATCAAATCTGCCACCGATCCGTTGATAACGGATTACACAATTTCCAATTCGCCATTGATCCATTGGCTTTTGGATCGGATCAAAATCCACAGATCGAATTGGATCGGATCGGATTGATAGATCAACGGATTTTTTGTGCACCCCTAACAGATCTTATTCACATATTAAAGTTTTTTCTTACTTATTGGTGTTGGTCCTTGCCATTTTTAATGTTAATACTACAAAGAAAAGTGTCATGTGAGTGAGCCCTAGGGCATGTGCTGAGCTTGTGCATGCCCTTAGACACCCACGAGCCTACCAACCTTTCTGCTCTCGTGTTTCAAACCAACAACGGCTATGAGCGTCTTCCCAAAGCCTCTGCGGCTCACACTCACTGGAAATCGCGAGGTTCCTCGGTGGGGCCCACTTAATCAAATAACATTGATTCATAGGACATATTTCCGGTCCAAGCTGTGGGCTTGGCAGACCTTTTTTATGGATTCAAGCAAGATTTTATTAGAATGAGAGTTAGGTCTCACAGTGAAATCGATCGCATGTAAAATTTCAAGGGTAATTCAGTTAGTCTATGACTACAGTTTGCACCTGAAGGTTTAGGTTCGAAACTGCACTATCACATTGGGGCTATAGGGGAGTTTACCAAACTTTTCTCGGGGCTCAGAGGGATTAGTCTAGCCCAAAGAATTGAGAAACCTCCGATAGCGAAAAAAAAAAAAATAGAGTAAAATTTTGAACAAACACCCTTTTTAGCGGTTTAAATGTAATTGAGTGGGTCCCATTCAAGTGCGGCATGAATTTTATGCGAGTTCAAGCCTTAGAGGACTTTGAGAGCTCTTTCCTCCTTGATTTCAACATTAGTTTAATCAAATGGAATTAATTGATTAAGTTGCATTCTCTAGGAAAATGATTGTTAATAACTAAAGTTGCAATCTCTAGGAAAATGATTGTGAATAGCTTTAGCTCTAATATAATATTAACTATTAGCTAACTAGATAACTAATAATAATAATAATAATAACATTAGTGAAATGATCCATGAAAGTCATCTTATCAGTGAGGCCCACATTTGCTATAAGAGCTAGACCAAATTCCGCATGCTTGGGGGATCATTGTGCATTTTGACCATAACCATGGTCCACATAACCACAAAAGGCACAAGCCCATGATGGCCCCCACACTTGGGTCATCAATCAATGCATTAAGGCCTTCCATCATTTTATGCTTTCTTTCTTAATGCGAGCAAAGTTTTGGGGGGGGGGGGGGGGGGGGGGGTTCTCATACATAAGGTAAGTCATTAAATTTGCACACGGAGGTTGTTGGTTCGAAATTGCACTACTATATTGAGGCTACAAAAAATTTCACCAAAAAAAAAAAAAAACCGTAAAACTAAGTTGTTTAGGATTTTGGTTTAGGGTTTATATGTGTCACCAATGTTGATTAATCTATTCCTTGAATATTATGACCATCAAGTAAATGGGATGAATCCGGACCTCCTGTTCTGGGAGACATTGTTTCATCCAATCCTAAATAACAAATGGAGTAAAATCTCATGCTATAGGTCCAAATATTTTTCTCATTGGCTGGATCTAATTTTAGTGGATGTAATTTTTTGGGAAGTTGGCTCCCCTACTCATTAGGTGGGCCCCACGTTTCTATTGAATCTGAACAATTTGGCCCCCTTTTTGTTCTCTCTCTGACCTTTTATTTTGTTGAGAACACTGCTGTGAGTTGTCCAGCGTGTCATAGGAGCCCAAGCAACAAGATGATGTGGCCCACTCTGTGGACAGGTTTGATATTGCCTGCCGATTTATGGACTCCAACCAAAAAAATAAAAGCCCCGTCAATAAAGGAAGTAGTGCGTTACTGTTCATTATAGCAAAAGGGCAAGAGCCAAGATGTGAAAATAGACCAAAGTCCAACAGGACATGCCAAAACAGGGAAGAGAGAAGGCTCCTGAATTGGGACCATGAGTTCAGAATAAAGATGCTGCTGAGTACAGTCAATATTGGTGTGCGGAGGCCAATGGCCATCCTTCATTCCCTTGCAACTGACCCAAATATCATTCAGATTGGATTGACATCCGCCAATGCATTTAAGATGTGGAGCATCTAACTCAAGCTAGAGTGATGGACACCTGACCTGGTTCACTTTTCTGGTTTGAAGTTGATGAACCCATTGCAATGTGAAACACCATCCCATCTAATTCATTCCCTTTTTTTTTCTTTTGGGGTGGGGGGACCCTTTTGGTCTAAAATGTACTTGGGGTCATCTTGGCTTGTGAGGGCTCCGGATAATTCCAACTTGATTGCCTAATCATGAGCCTCACTTATCCAAATACCTAATTTTTAGGTGTGTAGATTATATTCTAAAGTAAGAAATAATATTTGATTTCCAAACACCCCATTATCTATTAGGAGATCACTTCTCGCTCACAAGATGATGATTGGGGTCATTAGAGTGGGTGTATACACTGAATTGTGGCATACAGTATTTAGTATTTAGGGATATGCTTTAATGAGAAGATTCCACAATAGAGGGAAAAAAAAAATCTAATAGAGTGGCCTCTTCCATTTGGTGTGACACTACTTTTGTGCTGAAAATAAAATAGTGGATTTTGATTTCCTCTAAGAACAGGTGTTAGGAATGTTGGGTTATTTTCTAACATGGAAATGGAAATATTGTTTGTTCAATAAGAAAGTCCTACACTCCGAGAGGAATCCTATGTTTCTACCATTTTTCATATAAATTCAAAACCCTCTCTATCTAAAAAAAATTAACTTTATTTTTTTTACTTTTTTTGCTAGGAGGATGTGTTTCACCAAACATTAGTATGTAACTTGCACAAAATATTAGGAGAAGTTTCCTCTCCATAATAAAAATTTTCTTATCTCACAAACAGGAGAGTTTCACAATTAGAAATAAAATTGTTCTGGATCTCCCCACAAGGCCACAACCCATTCGGTGCAACTCTTTTTTTATTTTTGGTGTGCATGAAAGAAAAAAATGAACAAGACTTTCCTCACCGGAGGATTTCGACCTCTTTTTTAAGAAGAGTAAACGTGTAGAATTCCTCTCTCTTAAAGAACTATAAATACACGGAACTCGAAAGTTGGAATCCTCTAGTTGCATAAACACAACAGACACATTTTATAACAAAAATCAATTCCCTAGGGAAAACCTTTTGTTTTTAGTCAAGGCAAAGCAGTTCAATTTTTCTTTTCTTTCTAAAAAACAAAAAAAAAAACAAAATACAAAATAATATAAAAAAGAAACACTGCATGTGGCAACTGCGGAAAAATTTGCACAGGTGTTTGCTAATACAGATTAAAACAAAATGGAAAGGTGGCGGTTACTATCTATCCACCATATCTGAAATCCCAATATCTCCTTTCTCAAAAATAAAAATAAAAAAAATAAAAAATAAATAAAAAAGAAGAAGAAGAAGATTCAAATCAGAAGAACATATCCATTGCTTTCCCACCCCCACATGGAATTTTGTGTCTTTCCATGAAGCCATTCATGAAGACATCCTAGGCCACTGTTTTGACAATGTCGAGAGAGAGAGAAGATACTATTAAGATTCTGATGCGTTGATGGTGATTGGGGAATTGTGGTCTGTTGAAGTGCATTTAAGTAAGCTATGAATATAAATACAGGTAAAAAGATCTATGCAGAAAGGCATTGAGCCACTGCATATACGGGTCTCAGAGCCACGTGCTCCCATAATATACATTGCTAGGAGACAACAAGAGAGACAGAGAATTCAGACAACTTTGGACTGTATGCATCTTCTTCCCTTTTTAAACAATCTCTTCCACATTATATTTTTCTTTGTATTCAATCAAATCTTTGGAGGACTATCTTGTTCCAATCCTTATATTTTTTTATTTTTCTCCAAAGCATTTATGGAGATGGTTCCAGTTTTACATAGGTTCATAACACAAGCTGTTTCTCAATGTTTTGGACATGGGTTTGTGTAACTTTTTGAGAATCTTCTTCTAATAAACACTTTTGTGATCATTTGTCTCTGGCTGCATTTAATGAAGTGGGGATAGTCACCGTTTTTTGGGGCATAGCTTTTCTTCTCTATTGAAATTGTCTGCCATCAGATAGCATAGAGTTGTTTTCTCATTTTCTTATTAGACTGTTTGTTTCATTGCCTCTGATTTCTGTTTCTGCTATCTTTAATTTTTCTTTTCTTTTCTTGGATTGGGTTAGTTTTGTTCAAGAAGAAGCTTCATGGAGGTGTTTATATTGGCCATCAATGTAGCAGTTTCTGCATTGTTTTTCCTTTGGGTTATAGTAGAATGTTTCATTGAGAAGAGGAGACATGTAGCATATGAAGAGGCAAGTGTGGAAACTACAGATAGAAAATCTATGGTTTGTGAAAAGATTACTGTCCTTTGTAATGTTTTAATCTGTATTTCCTACCTGGGTACTTTCACTTATGAGGTCTGTATGCTGAAAATGATCTACTTGGACTTTGTTTTCCCGGCCATAACTTGGTTACCGATGACTCTGTTTACAATCCATTGCAATGGAAAACCAGTTGGAGAAAACAACAGATGGCCTACAGTCCTTAAATTCTGGTGGATTTTTTTTGGTCTTTTCAATTGTTTCTGTATCTCAGTCTTTGTAATCAATCACTTCAAATGGGCAACACTACCTCAATCTTTTCCAATGGTGAACATTGCCGACTTCATTTGCTTCCCCTTCTGCATCTTTCTCTGCTTCAATGCAATAGCAAAGAATGCTGGCAATCCGAGAGTAGAACTCAAACGCCCACTTTTACGTCGAGAAAAAGATGAATTCAACAGAGATGCTTTTTCCAATGCTGGAATGTGGAGCCGCCTTACTTTTCGGTGGCTGAACCCACTCTTCGAGATCGGTCGGATACAGAAACTGAAACTAGACCATGTCCCGTCAGTCCCTGAATCCGAAAGCGCCGAAAAAGCCTTCTGCATGTTAGAAGAAGAACTTAGCAAGCAGAAAACTGATGTTTCCTCACTGCCAAATGGTATAATCCATGCTATATGGAGGCCTCTGGCCATAAATGCAGTCTTCGCAGGTATAAAACTCTTCAATTAACTTTTAAGTTCTCTATATAGCTTACTTTGATGTCTGCACTGTTCATGATGTTATGGAACATTTAGTATTTTGTATTTTTCATCAGGTATAAACACTCTATCTTCCTACTTGGGGCCTTTTTTAATCGCCAACTTCGTCAACTTCTTATCTCGTAAAGATGACAATTCAAGCCACAACTATGGTTACATCCTCTCGTTCTTCTTTTTCTTTGCTAAGACGGTTGAATCGCTGTCTCAGAGACAATGGTACTTTGGTGCGCGTCAGATTGGTGTTCGAGTTCGAGCAGCAATCATGGTAACAATATACCAGAAGTCTCTTTGGTTGAAGTACTCTGATATGACCACTGGTAAAATCACAAATTTGCTGAATGTGGACGTCGAACGGATTGGAGACTTTTTCTGGTTCATCCATGGGATATGGTTGCTCCCTGTCCAAGTTTCTCTGGCTCTAATCATCTTGTATAGGAATCTTGGTGGGGCAGCCTCTGTTGCGGCCCTTCTTGCAACAGTCTCGGTGATGGTGAGCAACACCCCATTAGCCAATATGCAAGAAAAGCTTCATTCCAAGATTATGGATGCTAAGGATTCAAGAATCAAAGCTACCTCAGAGACTCTAAAATGCATGAGAACCTTAAAATTGCATTCTTGGGAAACCACTTATTTAGACAGGATCCTCCAACTTAGAGAAACTGAAAGAAGTTGGTTGAAGAGATATTTATACACTTGTGCAGCTATTGCCTTTCTCTTTTGGGCCTCTCCTACTTTGGTTTCAGTTGTCACCTTTGGGGTCTGCATTATTGTGAAAGTGCCTTTGACTTCTGGTACAGTTCTATCAGCTCTTGCTACTTTTCGAATTCTTCAAGAACCCATCTACAACTTACCTGAACTCATCTCCATGATCGCTCAAACAAAGGTTTCGGTTGATCGGATCCAACAATTCCTTAGAAAAGAACATCAAACGAAGCCAAATATGAACTATAAATCAAAATTTCATGATGTGGCAATTGAAATTGAAGCAGGTGAGTACACATGGGAACCTAATTCAAACAAGCCCACTATCAAGATAGGTAAAAGGATGAACATCATGAAAGGTGAGAAGGTTGCAGTATGTGGGTCAGTGGGGTCAGGAAAATCAAGCTTCCTTTGCAGCATACTTGGTGAAATTCCTAGGATTAGTGGGGCAGGGATCAAGGTGTTTGGATCAAAAGCTTATGTTCCCCAAAGCGCTTGGATCCAGACTGGAACTGTTCAAGAAAACGTGTTGTTCGGTAAGGAGATGGATAAAAATTTCTATGAGGATGTGTTGGAGGGGTGTGCTTTGAATAGAGACATTGAGCTGTGGAATGACAGAGACATGTGCGTGGTGGGGGAAAGAGGGATTAATTTGAGTGGCGGGCAGAAGCAGAGGATTCAGCTTGCAAGGGCAATCTATAGTGATTCAGATGTATATTTGTTAGATGATCCTTTCAGTGCTGTAGATGCACATACAGGAGCACATCTCTTCAAGGTAAGATTAACACCAACTATATTTGTTGATATATATACTGGATGCCACTTGCATAATTCATGCTTTCATTCTACTAAATGTAGATATATTTAATATATATCTAATCTGGCTGTGTACAGGAATGTCTATCGCGACTATTGGCTCACAAGACTGTTATTTATGTAACTCATCAGCTAGAATTCTTGGACTCTTCAGATCTAGTCTTGGTAAGACACACTTCCATTTAGTTATTTTCCCATAGGATAGAGGTTTAAACGGGGCAAGTGCAACTTCAAATTTTCCATTTCACAACAATGGTTACTCAGTTCACAGCTTGGCTAATTCGTACTCATGTAGTTCACAATTCAATACCTTTCATAGTTCATCAATTCCTTGCAATAAATTTATTGAGTTGTTTTTCACTTCAGCCTATGGTCATTTTCTAGTTCAATGAAGCTTGATTAAATTTTCATGGTTCCTAGATGGAATTCAACTAATTCATAGGGGTAATATTAGTATATGTCATCAAATATATTGATGACAATATACATATATATATTGAATGATTCACCTAATATATATTAAAGCCCTAAATCTCCTCATAAAAGCTTATACATTGGTGAATGTAAGCACTCATATGACCTCTGATAAGTTTTAGCAAAAGGAAAACCTTTTCTAAGGCATTTTAAAATTTTGTATTCTACAGTATTAAAATAGGTATAAAGAATAGAATTCTGAGTGCTCCAAATCATATCAAACTGGTTCAATCCAATCGCAAAAAGACCAAATCAGTGTTTTTTGGAATGAATCAAATTAACAACAAGTCAAATGCGCATGTTCACATATTGATGCTAGTTATTATTAACAAGGTAACTATAGATACAACTTTGTGGTTATGGATTTGATCCTGATGATAAAGGAGCACATATGGTTTTAGAATTGCACGTCATGTGCCCTGTATGGCCTACAGCCTTTCAGGCATGAGTGGGACCTGCCAAATCGGCTTATTTTGATCAGATGGTATTGTATAATCTATATAGTGGATATAGAAAGTACACATTAGAAACTGAACTTCTCCACTGGTCTTCCCCCCACTAAGCTGATTTGAATTTTGTAAGAGAAGAGAGCACCTTTCAATTTTCTTTCCTTTTTCTAGCTTTGATGTGTATCTATTCACACATTTGCAGGTGATGCAAGATGGGGAGATTGTTCAATCAGGTAAGTATGATGATCTGATTAAAGACACTGATGGTGAGCTTATCCGGAAAATGGCCGCTCACAACCAATCTCTAAGTCAAGTGACCTCTCCCCAGAAGCACAGTTTTTCAACACGTGCACCTCATCAGAAAGAGCAATTGGAGCTAACGGAAGAAAACCTTGACATCAAAGACACAGAATGCAAGCTTTCTGAGAGAGTTCATGAAGAAGAAAGAGAATCAGGGCGAGTAAAGTGGAAGGTCTACTCAACTTTCATCACCTCAGCATATAAGGGAGCTCTTGTTCCAGTTGCTCTCCTTTGTCAAGTTTTCTTTCAAGGATTTCAGATGGGAAGTAATTACTGGATTGCTTGGGCGACGGAAAAGGAAGTGAGGGTAAGCAAAGAGAAGTTGATGGGTGTCTTTGCTTTGATGTCTGCAGGAAGTTCAATCTTTATCTTAGGAAGAGCAGTTCTGCTAGCAACAATTGCTCTTGAGACTGCACAAAGGCTGTTCCTTGGCATGATCACTTGCGTTTTCCGAGCACCCATCTCATTCTTTGACTCCACGCCTTCCAGTCGAATCCTCAACAGGGTCAGTTTTTTGCAATTCCATGTTCCTATGCACCTGGATGTGCAACAAATTACAAGCCTTCTAAAATTTGTGGAACAAATGGTTACCAATTCCACCATATAGTTAGTGCTGCATCAGGAGAGTTATGGTCTTTTGCTTTTCTGCCTTGAATCATTTTTTATTTGGGGTAGAGAATTTGGAAAAAGCAGTATCCTGATTCCTGACTAATGGGTTTCCAATAGCTCCACGCCTCCACCAGCCCAATTATAATAGAGAATGGATAACCATCTATCCTGCCAAAATATTCATGTGTCTTATGGTTCTTGGTACATTTAGATGTATCAGTAACTTCAATTGGTGTTGTGGTCCTTATATGGGTCTCTACATGTTTTGAGTATGTAGTTTTGGTGCGTGTTTTCTTAATGACCACATTCGACCAATTCAATCAAGTGTGATAATCTCACTTCTGTTGCTCTTCAAATCAAATATGATGGTGTGTTCTGATCCTGCTCATTTTTGTCCAGTCGTCGACAGACCAGAGCACAGTGGACACAGACATTCCTTACAGATTAGCAGGCCTTGCATTTGCTCTCATTCAACTCTTGAGCATCATTTTTCTTCTATCTTATGTTGCTTGGCAAGTCTTCCTTCTCTTCCTCATTGTCCTGGCGATCTCCATCTGGTATCAGGTATGCAAGTCACTCCGAGCATCTAATTTGCTGCTGTTCAAATTTTTAGCCACATGAAAGGTTTGCATGAATCATATTATTGCATGCTTAATCATTTGAGGGACAAAATGGTCCTCATGTTTTCAAATTAACACATCTTTCTTAACTGATACCATTTATAGAGGTAACTTACAGTATAAAGTGTGTTTTTTTTTTTTTTTTTTTCTATAACAACTTATAGTGTAAAGTTCAAAGCCACATGCTATTCAAGTTATCCACAATAGGATATGTTAGTTATGGATATACTTCGTCTAAGATGCATTAGTGGGATTATGAGTGTCAGAATCCAGCACCAGTATCTATGTGCAATGCGAGAAACTAAACGATTCAGATTCATGATTTCGGAAGTATATTCTAATGATCTAATCATTTTAAGAGAGCTTTTTTTTATGTAGTAACAATGATATAATGGATTCCATAACAGGTTCTCTAATTGGTCATTTAATGGCAATGTCATGTATTTGAAGTGGAGAAACACTTCTCAAGGATGGAAGCCAAAATTTCTGGTCAATATGATCTTCATAAAATTGGACAAAAGAAAAGGAAAATGGGCAAAAAAAAATAGAAGTTAGAAGAATCTTGCAACCGAAATTCATCTCTCCTTAATGTCACCAATTTGGATGTTTCGAAATATAACCGTCTTAGAGCATTTAATTATGAAACATCTCCCTGTTTGATTTTCAAATGCTATTGTGTTGGGTGGTTGTGTTCTATATTTGGGTGAGAATGATCCAAATTCTCTCTTTCTTGTCCAGATTTACTACATTAATACTGCCAGAGAATTAGCTAGGATGGCTGGGGTCCAAAAAGCTCCAATACTTCACCACTCTTCTGAGTCAATTGCTGGAGCTGCAACCATCCGTTGCTTCAATCAGGAAGATCGCTTCCTTGCCAAAAATCTCAGACTTATAGATGATTATTCTCGAGTCACCTTCCACAATTCCGCAACGATGGAGTGGCTCAGTATTCGTGTAAACTTCCTCTTCAACGTTGTCTTCTTCCTTGTTCTAGTCATATTAGTGAGGCTGCCGAGGGCTGCAATTGATCCTAGTAAGCGCCTCTCTCTCTCTCTCTCCCTACTTACTACTAGTTCAAAAATAATATTTTGAACTCATTTAATGGTACACAAAACCACTAGTTTAATATCCTATCGAATCGGGGACGCACAGAAGAACCATGTTTGATGGATATTTTCTTTTCTTCTTGTGGAGAAATAGTCTGAACTGAAATCAGTGCAGCCTCAAATCATTGCACATGAAGTCATGATTCAGTATTTACAAATGATTAATTATTCAAACCTACTGGAACTTTGGGTACATCTACATCACTTTTAACTTTGTATGTAAAATGTACAGAACTTATGTACTTGTTCTTCTTTTTTCTTTTTTTTTGGGGGTAGAACTTATGGACGTGTTGAATGTGATCTTCAGGCCTTGCTGGACTTGCAGCCACCTATGGTCTTAATCTAAATGTACTTCAAGCTTGGGTGATATGGAACCTTTGTAATGTCGAGAATAAGATGATTTGTGTGGAGAGGGTTTTACAATTCTCGCGCATAGCTAGTGAAGCTCCATTGATCATTGAAAATTGTAGACCAGAACCTGAGTGGCCAATGAATGGAACTGTCGAGCTTGATAACCTCCATGTCAGATACAACCCCAGCCAGCCAATGGTTCTAAATGGGGTCACTTGCACATTCCCCGGGAAGAAGAAGATTGGAGTAGTGGGTCGTACAGGCAGTGGCAAGTCTACTCTCATCCAAGCGCTTTTCAGAGTGATTGAACCAGCTAAAGGAAGGATAATGATTGATGGTGTAGACATTTGTAAGTTGGGTTTGCAGGATTTGAGGTCTAGATTAAGTATAATACTACAGGACCCAACACTGTTTCAAGGCACTGTCAGAAGTAACTTGGATCCTCTGAAACAGCATTCTGATGTAGAAATCTGGCAGGTAAACCAGAAAACTCTAAGTTATATAACTTCTATTTTTTTCCTAAGTTGGTCTACTAGTCTTGAGTGAGATTTTTATGTTTACTTTTATAGCTATTGTTCAAGTATCAAAATCTCTGACACAATTGCAATATTTAGGCACTGAATAAGTGTCAACTTGGGGAGATCGTAAGGAAGGATCCGAGACTACTTGATGCACCAGGTATTATTCTAAGGATGTGTTTAGATCTGCCTCAAATTTTGAAGGGGTTGTTATATTTTTGGAAGAAGGGTTTCTTGGAAAAGAAAATGATAGTAGTGCTATTGAATTCAAGTAGCAATGGTGTAGAAATAGTATTCCACCCAACATGCCTTTTGATTTAAGCTCGACAAATCCGCAATATTGAATGAAGAACAAAAGAAAATAGTATTTCACCCAACATAGTTTTTGATTTATGCTCTACAAATCAGCAATACTGAATAAAGAAGAAAAATACACAACATCTAATGTGGTTTCTTATTTCCACACTGTTTAAAATGGAAATTAAATGCATAACACTCTGTTCTTCAAGTATAATTATGCCACTTGTGATTTTGAGGGACATTCAAATACAACCCTTGCATAAAGAACAATATATTGGTATGCTTTGGATTGTTGGAAATCTGAAATATGTTTGTTAAACTTGTGATGCAGTTGCTGAAGATGGAGAGAACTGGAGTGTGGGACAGCGGCAGCTGGTGTGTCTGGCCAGAGCGTTGCTGAAGAAGAGGCAGATACTTGTGCTTGATGAGGCTACAGCTTCAGTAGACACTGGCACTGATAATGTGATTCAAAAGACTATTAGAGAGGAGACAAATAGTTGCACTGTTATCACTGTGGCGCACCGAATTCCCACTGTCTACGACAACGACCTGGTTCTGGTGCTTGATGAAGGTAATTGAAGCAGCTGAAAAGAATATGAAATTTTATATTTCTACCTTTACACAGCCAGAGGTCCGAGTAACCTTTTCTTTGAATATCAATTTACAAGTGATTAAATTAATAATTAATAATAATCCAAATTAAAAGTAATCAAACCACGAAGAGAGAATGACGCAGGATTTTTACGTGAAAAACCCTATTCGGAAAAAATCACGGACCTTATCGTCTAGACCAACAAACAACCAAGCACTATATGAATTGAAAGTTACAAAGACACTTACAACCCTTTCGCAGTTATTAACTCAACTTAAGGACTGCTTTGGTCTTGCCGACGGCTTGCCGTGCACCTTCACCGTGCTTGAACCAACCACCTTGAATGCCTCTTCAAGACGTCTCTATTTCAGAGAAGAAGAACGGAGCATGAAACCAAAGCTTGAAATTTCAGCACACCAGGTGATAGCCTTGGGAGAAGATGGATCTCTCAAGTTCTCTCTTGGAATTTTCCTTATTGGAGAGGTGCTGTTGAATAGAGAGATAAAGGCTTTATATAGGCATAGATTCGTACCTCAAGGGTTACAAATTGATTAGAATTAGTAATTTCATCTTTAGACAAATCAGAAGAGAGTTTCGGCCAAGTTTCTACTTTTGTGCCCAGGTTCGCTCGAGCAAGCAGGGAGTTCGCTCGAGCGAACTGCTCTCTGTTTGCAAACGTTCAACGCAGAACTTTCTTGGATCGAGCGAAGTAAACGAGCGGTCGAGTGATCATCGTTCTGTGAAGGGTTCGCTCGAGCGAACTACTTTCTGTTTTGAAAATTTTCATTCCAGAACCTTGATGGCTCGAGCAAGCTGGGAAATGGGTTGAGCGAAGAAACTATGTGAAGGGTTCGCTCTAGCGAATGGAAGATCGCTCGAGCGACCTCTGTTAACTAATAGAGTCCAGAATTTCTTTCTATTTTCTAGAAGAGATCTTGAGCAGAGAATTCCGGTTTTGTCCATTACCCAATGAATTAGCCAACCTAAAATTCCTACAGAATCATACGAGGACTTAATTTTAAATCCATGACTGATTAACTTACTGCTGCAGTACTTACTGAAATAGTTGACATGCTCTTCATTTTTTAATATTTGTGACAATAATAGAATATTTGGATGTACCCCTATTTTCTTAGGCATGCATCACTCCTGTTAGTTTTCCCAGGATTTTAATCTTATTAGTCATCGTGTCTGGATGTTAGAGCCAGTAGGCAATAACTACAGAAAGGCAAACTATAGAGGAGTTCAAGCATATCTTAGCCTTGCTTGAACATGAGCAAGTTGAACTTTCAAGATGATGGTCATATCTTCTAGGCAACTCACCCATCTAGCAAGGACCTTGGCTTCCCATTTGCTTAGTTGAGAGGGGTAGAAGGCACGAATTGGACATATTTATAGTTAAAGCTTTAAGGTTCATTAATACATGTTATCAAATTTGTAGGGGATTCTTTTTTTGCCCTGTATTTAGCCTCTTTACAAAACTCATTTTAGTTTGAGCATTGACTAAACTTGGAATCTAAGTTTTTCTTAAATTAGGAAGCGGAAAATACCATAATATTAATTATTCGAATCAAGTGGGACCCATATGTGATTATGTGGGACCACTTAAATCAGACATGCACATTCATTGAAAAATTGTTAAATGAGGCCTTCCAACCCAAATGTGTAGAATCAATTGGAGCTGTGAACTTTATGCTGGACTGTGTCTTTTTTTTTTTTTTTCCTTTTCTGAGATCACATTGGTGGGTTACTGTTTTTTTGAAATCTATATGGGAAAAAAATGCCAAAAAGTAGAGAGAGAGAAGTCTCCTTAACCATTTGTTTCTGATTTACATGCCACCTTAAAAATGTAACCATTCCACTAAAACATTCAAAACCCTTGATTTTGTGCACATCCCAACATCATTTATCATTAAAAATAAGAAATAATGGTATCCTTTTATTCCAAGATTAGATGGATGGTTAATTTGGTAAAGGACTATATTCCTTTCTATCACTTTAAATATCATCAGGGAATTTTCAGCATTGTAAAATTGTTTACTTTTGTTGATCTCTCTTTTCTTTTCTTTTTTCCTTTTTTTGGGAATGATTCAGGCAAAGTTTTGGAATATGATTCTCCTTCTGAGTTACTCAAAGATGAATCATCTGCATTCTCCAAGTTAGTAATGGAGTTCTTAAGGAGATCAAAGCGAGATTATCAATCACCACCAATGTAAAGAAGACTAGATGTGGAGATCATCAAACAAACAGACCATTCGCACTTGTACAGTACACGAAAAACTCTTGAAATCCTCTGATTCTCTCTTATAGTCAAACACGCAAAAATGAAATACGCTACAGGGATCATTGTAGCATCATGTGAAGCTTAACATAGCAGTTTATTATTCTAAAGATAGCCTCCAAAAGCAAGCATCATAGCAGAAGCAACAACAGCAATAGGTATCTTACAAGTCTAAAAACAATGACAAATAGGGGCGCAGTTTGGGAATTGCACAGATTATTTTGTTACAGTTACTTGTATTTCTTGCCATAGCCTTTCTATGTAAACTAGAATGGAGGATATTAATGTCCTTGGATGTAGCTAATCAGCTATTGTTAATTGAAAACCTGATTGGTGCCTAAGTGATCATTTTTTTTTTTTTTGCATGAATGATGATATGTCAGAAGATTGTTGAAAGTTCTTAGAAAAACTTTGACTTGTTCACATGACAACTTGATCAGCCTTGTGTAGTCAGATAAGGGGAGAAGATGTGGCTTGGGCAAAACCAGCAGGATAAGGTGGTGAATTCGTCGGAAACATCACTTTCCTATGATTTGAACTAGCAACACTCCATGCTATGCATGGACCACAGAACCACTATATGCTTATTTAGTTTTATAGTTGTTCAGCTTGTTTGGATATGAGGACCCAAGTTGCTTGTTTAGGGGGATTTGAATTTATTTGGGTGTTTGGTTGAGAGGATTCGGTGAGGGCTTAATTTCTTGCGTTGATACCGGGACCAAGGTGGGCCACCCGATGACCTATCTGATCCGTGGATTCGAATGAGGACCCATGGGCGACCCAGTAGGTGGTGGACCCATGCGAGGTGGGCCCTCTAATCAAAGAGAGGGAGAGGAGGTGTTTTAGGAAGCATTTTATTATCTAATAGGAGGATTCGATGAGAGCTATATTTTCTTGTGTTCATACCGGAACTCAGATGGGCCACCCGATGACCCATCTGATCCGTGGATCCGAAGGAGGACCTACGGGCGACCCAGTAGGGTGGTGGACCAGTGCGAGGTGGGGCATGTTTGGCCCACCATCCCACATCTGATCAGAGAGAGAAATGACGTGTTTCACGAAGCATTTTATTATCTAATGAGAGGATTCGGTGAGGGCTTGATTTTCTTGCGTTGATAACGGGACCTAGGTGGGCCACCCGATGACCCATCTAATCTGTGGATCCTAAGGAGGACTCACGAACGACCCAGTAAGTGGTGGACCCGTGCGAGGTGAGCCTTGTTTGGCTCACCATCCAACGTCTGATAAGAGAGAGGGAGATGACGTG
Source organism: Camphora micrantha (assembly GCA_003546025.1). Classification (NCBI taxonomy): domain Eukaryota; kingdom Viridiplantae; phylum Streptophyta; class Magnoliopsida; order Laurales; family Lauraceae; genus Camphora; species Camphora micrantha. The sequence continues at coordinate 4,746,759 of QPKB01000001.1, read as the reverse complement.
TTTAAGGAAGCATTTTATTATCTAATCTGAGGATTCGGTGAGGGCTTAATTTTCTTGCGTTGATATCAGGACGCAGGTGTACCACCCTATGACCAATTTGATTTGTGGATCCTAACGATGACCCACGAACGACCCAGTAGATGGTAGACCCGTGCGAGGTGGGCCCTGTTTGGCCCACCATCCAGCATCTGATCAGGGAGAGGGAGAGGACGTGTTTTAGGAAGCATTTTATTATCTAATGAGAGGATTCGATGAGGGATTGATTTTCTTGTGTTGATACCGGGACGCAGGTGGGCTACCCAATGACCCATCTGATCCATAGATCCAAAGGAGGACCCATGGGCGACCCATTAGGTGGTGGACCCGTGCAAGGTGAGCCCTATTTGGCCCACCATCCAACGTCTAATAAGAGAGAGGGAGAGGACATGTTTTAAGGAGCAATTTATTATCTATATTTTTCCTTATTACTTGTGCCCAGAGAGTATATGGAGGGGGAAGGGTTTATCTCTTACTTGCCCGAAGATGAAAAACGGGATGGTAGAGGCGCTGTTGTTGCAACGAAGATGGAGTTGCAGGCTGACCACTAAGAGGTGCTACTGGAGTGCCTTTCGTTGTTGTTTTGTATTCTAAAAAATCAGAGTCATTACCCTCTTCTTCTTTCTTTCTTATGCTCCTCCATTTCTTTTTCTCTTCCTCTTTTAACCGTCCATTTTTTTTTTTCAATGCTATCTGTATTTTCAATATCAGATCAGTTACGTAGTGGGACCTTTTTTTTTAGGAAGTTATACGGAAGTTAGTTTAGAGGAAAGTGGGGCTATCTTCGTGTATGCTATGAATTGAGGGAAGAAACTTTGGAGGCCTGTGGTTAAATGAAGGGAGAAAACATTCCCTTAGAGATATAGATTACTAGGGAGATAAGTTAATCAATTCCCATCAAATGGCAGAGTGGTTGATGGCCATTGGTAATTCTTCACTTTAACAGTTTCACATTCTAAAATTTTACTCATTTGATAGCAAGGCATTGCTTATAATTCCTGAAAAACCTATTAGCAAAAACATGGCCCCTAAAGGTAATTTTATATGAAAAAAAAAAAAAAAACCTAATCTATGAGACCCCCTGACCCCATGCTGCTAGCCCTGCATCACCAGCAATAACATTTAGTCAGGGATGGCATTTGCACAACACTGATGTCCTCACTGGCATAGAAAAGCTTCAGATTTTTTGGATTGTCATTTTTATTACTTGGCACGGCATTTTTCATATGGAAAGACGAAAATAATTAAATTATGTCATATCAACTCCATGGAATTTATATCCTATAAAGGAAGGTAAGAATTACTTTTCACGAAAAGAATATTTAAGTGGTTGTGTGCATTCATTTCCCATTAGAGAAAGATTATTTTAAGACTATTTATGAAACTTCAACAACTTTTTTTTTTTTTTTTAAATTCCCATTAAATAAGTTTAGTACAAACAACACAAAAATCCTCTCTGACAAAGAAAAAGGTCCACTCGAAAATTTTATTTTCTATCACCTTTATCAACACTCATTTTTTAATAAAAAAAATGATGATTTTTTTTTAACGGACCACAACTACACAAAGTTACCCTTTCCCTTTCATGCCAACCTTTGACAGGTTGGTGCAAAGACTAATCAAGCCAAAAGTTTAAACCCAGGGACCTAATCTTCAAAGAATCAAAGGGCAGTTTGGATAGTCCACTCAAAAAATTAACAGTTTTTCCATAATCTACCCCTGTGCATTCTTTCCTCCTTCGCCAGCTTTCCCAAATCAGGAGGGGCAGTAAAGTAATTTCACAGCATCCAAACAAAACCAGTGGCCGCTGCTGCCTTTCATTTCTCGCCAAACCGTCGTTTTCAAAAACCAGGAGCATCTCGAAGGTTCGATGACGAAGAACCAAATCGAAGTGGCATAACCGTAATATTTCACAACGCTAAGCCCCATTTCGATGGCTCCAGCCTTTCCGTACCCCACTTCCCTATCCAATCACGTGAAGCCACGTCACGAGAACCCCAATCCGAACAGTGACGTGGCGCGGTGGATGCTCAAAACTGCCTTCACCAAAACCGCTAATTGCACCAAAACCGCCGGCTTCAGTCTCCATATATAAGCCCTAAAACGTTAGGTTTCTCTTCGTTCTGCTATTTTTTCTCATCTCTGGTCTGATTTCCTGTTCTGCCGTTCGCTTTCTCTCGTGTTTGTGAAGCTGTCTCTCTTGAAGGCCATGGGTAAAATCGTCCCTCTGATGATTCTTCTTCTCCTCCTCCTCTTCTTCTTCTTCTTCTTCTGCGATGGATTTCTGATCTCGATTTTTGTTTTCTGCATTTGTAGGTGGGAAGATCAAGATAGGAATCAACGGTAGGGCTTCGATCTTAGGTTTCCGATCTATGAATTGTCACGATTGAGATTTTTCTGGTTGAAAATTGAAAAATGATGTCTTTTCGGTTGTTTTGAGTGAAAAATTAGGTTTTGGAAGGATCGGACGCTTGGTTGCAAGAGTCGCTCTGACGAGAGATGATATAGAGCTTGTAGCTGTTAACGATCCCTTCATTGCCCCTGATTACATGGTATTATATGCATCCAATGGCTCTTTTGTCTTTGATGTGCGCTTTCAATTTATGCATGGGTTTGTGAAGATGTATTGATGTTGCTCTTCTTTGAAAATGAAGTAAAGGCATCATCTTTGTTTATGTGCATGTCATACTAGTTGATTAGCTCTTACTGTTCTCTATTGATGTGAATCTTCTTCAAAAGTGAAGTAAAAATGGCTTCTTTCTTCAGAAGTGAAGTAAAAATCTCTACTTTCTTCGAAAGTGAAGTAAAAATGTGTTCTTTCTTCATGTGCTTGACATGTTCTAATATTGTGTATGCAGACATATATGTTTAAGTATGATAGTGTCCATGGGCATTGGAAGCACCATGATATCAAGGTGAAGGACTCTAACACCCTTCTTTTTGGGGAGAAACCAGTTACTGTCTTTGGTTTCAGGTAAAGCCAAATTGATCTTTATCATCCACTATCTGTTGAATTATGCTTGGAAAGAAAGTCTTAAGGTTGCTGAAATTTGTCTTATGTTTTGTGGTAAGGAACCCAGAAGAGATCCCCTGGGGTGAGACTGGTGCTGAGTATGTAGTTGAGTCAACTGGAGTCTTCACTGATAAAGAAAAGGCTGCTGCACATCTTAAGGTTTTTAACACAAGCTAATGGTTTTCGATGATGTTTCCTGCTCTTTATCCTTGATATTCTGGCAGAATATGATTGATTGTCTTTGGAAAACATTCAATAATAGTGCTTGTTTTATCGTGTTAAGATTGTTCGGTTTTTAGTGTTAAGATTGTCTTGGGAAAACATTCTTAGTACAATCATAGTGATACACAGACTGCATGGGAATTTTAGTGTCAATGATGCACTGATGTATGTGTCTTGCCTTAGCAAATAAAATGAAGCGATTGATATTACAAATGATAAGTTTGCATAGTCTCTACTTCTATCCTATATTCTGATACACATATAAGGTGTATTGTCTAATTATGCTATGAATACTAATTATCAAGATACTGCAGCATGGATATCTAATCTCTGTCTAGTTGTTACTGAAAAGAGATGACACCGAAAATGATGTGGTATCCAATGACTGGATGCAGTTGAGTTCTAGGTTTCGCTGCTGTTAAAATGCTTTACTCTTTTTAGTTCAAGCATAGCTTTGATCTACACCAGCACAAACTGTGTGAAAATATTGGTGTTAATAATGCACTGATGGGTCATGCCTTGAACATAATATGGGAAAGCAAGTGATATTTCAAATGATAAGTTTGGTTGGCATAGTCTGTGTTATTGTGATATGAGTGATTATCTGGTAGGCTGGTACACATGCAAGGTGTATTGCCTTAGAAGTTGTTGGTTATGACTTGTGAATGCTAACCAGCAAGTGAAGCATGGATATAAATATAAGTCTCTAGTTGTTACTGAAAAGAAATGGCAATATCTGTTTACCTTAGTGTTTTTTTAAAGAGGGTTTGTTTACATTGTTAAAAATTCCGATTTTCTTAATTTATGTGAGAACTTTCATGCTGAAACCTTTTTTTTTTTTAAATGGAATGGACTTAAAATTTCCTTTTCTTGTAATTGGCAAACTTGGTTCCTTTTGGCCAAGTCGGCTGGAGCTTTCTGGTTCAGTTGATGTACCAAACTGAACGACTCCCCATAAAATTAAGGTGCCTGAAATTTGGACCTGTCTGGCCAACATTTTTATTCTGGTTCTGTATTTATTTATTTTGGCAATCAATAAAAAAATTGTTTGGGCCAAACAGCATGAAATTTTGAGTTTTAGTCCCATCTTGTGGAAATTCCTTTTTTCTTTGCTTCCCTTTCTTTTTTTCTTTTGCAAAAATGTCCTCTATTGGGGGGAAAAGCCTCAAATAGGTTTTTTGGTCTTTCATGAAAGGGTAAGGAACTCTAGCCTTCCAAAAATTTCAAAAATACAGTTTAATCTACTTGGATATAATTTACTTGGGCAATGACCTACTTTTTAAAAAAATACATAAATCCTCTTCACTTTCTACTATCTTTCAAATGTATTTATCTGGATTTTTAATATTTTTTCTAATATGGAAATCTGAAATGCCAGATCGGCGCTTTTTATTCTTTTCTTTTTTCTTTACATAACCTATAACCTTTTGGTTGTGACAATGAGCAATTCAACTGTGGCATAGGGTCTGGAATAAATATCACGGCTATGATTTTGCATTTGGAAATCTTTGAATTCAATGATTTGGGCCTTTAACTTGAATGGGTGTTGTTGGGGTTTGATATTTTTTTAGGCTTATCCTTTTCAATTTCAAAGTGCTATTGTTTTGGTTTAAGTGGATTTCTATCCTTGAATCCTTTCGCGAACGTTTTTCTATTTTTAAATTGCTATGGAGAAGGAAGGAAAAGCAATGGGTAGATTAGCTGGGCTTGTGAATTGTGTTTCATAATCTAAGAGCTGGAACGGTTATTGAATTTCTGTCAATGCAGTGCATTTAATTTGTTTTTGCTGTGTTTATTTGGTGCTTGAGATGTTTTCTCTAACAGAATTGTGTATAAACAGGGTGGTGCTAAGAAAGTTGTCATTTCTGCTCCAAGCAAAGATGCTCCCATGTTTGTTGTGGGTGTCAACGAGAAGGAATACAAGCCTGACATTGACATTGTATCAAATGCTAGCTGCACGACCAATTGTCTTGCTCCATTGGCCAAGGTACTTCATCCTTCTATCTAAAGATTTGGTTCATTACTTGGTTTTCCATATCAAAATCATCTAAGACCTCTTTTTTCTTTAAAATTAAACAGGTGATCAATGATAGGTTCGGCATTGTTGAGGGTTTGATGACCACAGTCCACTCTATTACTGGTATGATTTGTTTAAACTTTACTTGTTTTCTTAATCTTTTCACTTAACCCTTTTTTTTTGTTTTTTTTTTTTGGAATGGTGTTCCTTTCACTTTACCTCTCTATAATTACAAGTTGATTTGGGTTTCTCTCTGTGCTTTGTGGGATGCAGCCACACAGAAAACTGTTGATGGGCCATCCAGCAAGGACTGGAGAGGTGGAAGAGCAGCTGGCTTCAACATCATTCCTAGCAGTACTGGTGCTGCCAAGGTATGCACTGCATGAAGTTTTCAGTTATGATAATGGTTATGGTATATTCTTATTGTTCGGTACTATTCTTAATTCTATGCAATGATAGTCTCTCCTCTCATCATTGACAATGATAAGTTGCTTGATTCTCTTTCCCTAGGCTAAATATGTATTCTTTTTTAAATCATGTTTGACTGAAGTTCCTTTATTTGTTTTGTTTTTGTTAGTGAAGATTCATAAGTATTGTTAAGTAGTTGTTTGTGTAGTTTCTTATCACCAATTGGTTTTGGGATTATTGGCAAGCAATTTTGTCATGGTATTAGAGCCAGAAGTCTCAAGTTTGAAACCATGGAGGGCAAAAATGCCCCATGCTACATTGTGTGTTTGTGCGGGCACAAGTGTACAGGGCAAGAAGGCCCCATGCCGCGTTATAGTCTTGTGCGAGCGCGTGCTTTGGATCCGAGCGATGTCCAGGGGGTTAAGGAGTTGTTTGTGATGGGCTGTATGATCGAGTTATATGCAATTTTGATAAGTATAGCCTGCTGCCTGTTTGGGTCTGGAGATGTAATCCAAACAGCGCTGTAACTCAAAAAGATGGTAATGGGAATTGATTAACCATAGAGGCAACTGAAGTATGTGTTCCAATTTAGGTAACTAAGAATTGTATTTGTGGCCGCACTTCTTGTCAATGAAGGACTAGAAAAGCATGCCCGTGCCAATATAATCATAATATTAAATTTCAAAAAAAAAAAAAAACTTTATGATCAATTTCTTTAAAATTAAATGCAAATTGTTATAGTCCGATAGAGAGGAAAAAAGAAGAATTCCATATATAAGAATTCAATACCTAATACCAAATAATTTTATAAAAAAAAAATACACAAGCCCATGAAAATTAAAGACTAATGACCAAGAAAACTAAAAAACAAAATCAAAACAAACAAATAATATAAACTATTTATAAAATCCAATAAAATTTGAAAGACACAGAAATGAAAATCCAGTGTTTTGAAAAGCGAGAGGCGCATCAAAGCGCTAAGGTCTCCTGGGGCCTAAGCGCTAAGGCGTGAGGCGAGGCGCGGGCTTCATTGAAGCGAGGCGCACATTGTAGATAAAAAATATATATTTTGGTATAGATAGATAATTCACAAATTAGAGCAAAAAAGAAGAGGAATATTAGAATAACTCTAAAAGTCATAAAGCACCCATCACTCTAAATGCTAAACATTCAACAAAAGTACCAACAAAGGTACAAAAGTGTGACACCTTACATAAAACCACACAAAAATACATCAAAGTCACTCAAAGCAACAACACAAATGCTCCTAAGGAGGACCTAACAGTCATCCTCAACATCTACACCAAGTAAGTCATAATCTTGCCCTTCATCATTGGATTTATATCCATCCACGTCTTCCTCATCCGTCTCCTCTGACTCTTCCTCATCTACCAATTGAAGAACACTTGATGATCTAGTCACTCTTGGTGTTGCCCTTGCCCTTGAAGTTGATGTTGCTCTAGTTCTTTAACTACTTTCTCCAACTCCAGAAGCTGTAGCAACATCACCCCATGTCAAAATATCATCATCAAACACAAACTCATCATCTTCATCCAATTCTCTATCCATCCTCCCAAGCAACCACTCATTGCTTTCATCAATATTCTTCAAAGAAATGGGATCAAGTATGTCACGCATATCATATCGACGTTTCAGTGCTCTGTTGTACTTAACAAATACTAGATCATTGAGACGTTTTTGATCCAACCTATTTCTTTTTTTGCTATGAATCTGCAACAATTAAAAAAGATATTAAAATTTATATGTAGAGACGAAAAATATTTTAAATTCATTAGACTTGAGAAAAATACTCACATGCTCAAATACACTCCAATTCCGCTCACAACCAGATGAACTACACGTCAGGCTAAGAACTTTTATCGCAAATTTTTGCAAATTTGGGGTCTTGGAACCATATGCAGCCCACCATGCAGCTGTTTATTATAGGTAATTAGCATAAATTTATGGGATAAATGTAAAAAATTAATTTTATAATATAATGAAATAAAGTTATGGGATAAAATAGTTTACCCGGTGCCGTTGTCGCCCTTTGCCTAATTGCCATAGGCAACCCAAATAAATTTTCAGCTTGCTTATAAATAGACAACTCTTGACTGATCTTATCTTGCACATCAATATTTGGGACCAACTTAGATATACAATTATACAACCCTGTCATGACTTCATTATCGTGCTCAATATTGGGATTCGAATAAAAGTACTCTGGGTTCAAAAAATATCCAGCTGCATGCAAAAGACGATGCAATTGAACATCCCACCTTCTATCAATGATTTCAAAGATATTATTATATCTTTCTTCTTTTCCACCAAAAGCATTTGAAATGGCTTCTTTAGCCCGATCCATAGCTTCATAAATGTATCCCATGGGAGGCTTTTTCTCACCATCAACCAATCTAAGTACACAAAGAAGTGGACCCGAGACCTTAAGGGCATAGACAACAGTGTTCCAAAATGAAGGCATTAACATAATTTGTGCAACCCTTTTACCCTGTTGCTCCTTTGCCCATTTGCTTGTCCATTCTTCTGAAGTGAACATCTTCCTCAAGTTGTTTTTTTGTTGATGAATCCTAGCTAAAGTGAGAAAGGCAGTTGCAAATCGGGTTTTTGCAGGCTTGATCAACTCTTTCATTTGTGTAAACCGCCTCATCATATTTAGCAAAGTTGGGCGGTTATAAATGAACCCATGTACCACAATAGCCCTTTCAAATGCTCTCTTGAGACTTGGTATCTTAAAAATGTCTTCCAACATCAAGTCCAAACAATGGGCAGCACATGGTGTCCAATACAAGTGTGGAAACTTTGCCTCCAAAAACTTTCCTGTTAGAACCAAAACAAAGAAAGAGAAAAAAAAAAGAGTTTTAGATAACTGATTCTTTTAATACTACTAAATAAAAAACCTTTTTCCAATAACCACTAATTCTTACCCGCCAACACATTAGCTGCAGCACTGTCTGTGACAATTTGGACCACATTAGCTTCTCCAATACGCTCCACAAACTTTTCAATTAGTTGAAACATTTTTTCAGCATCCTTTGAGTAGCTAGAAGCGTCAATTGACTCCACAAACATGGTTCCTTTGGGACAATTCACTAAAAAATTAAGTAATGTCCTCCCTTTCTTGTCAGTCCACCCATCCATCATTATAGAACATCCATACTCTACCCAATCATCCCGATGACCCTTCATCAAATTATTAGTATGCTCTATCTCTTTTTTGAGGAGAGGAACTCGCACCTCATGGTAACTTAAGTTTTCGATCTGTATTTCCATCTTGGTTGACGAGAATGTTTTCGTCGACATCTGGATCAGAGTCGGCTTGAGGGTCTTCTTCTAGAATGGCTTGAATACTTTCAAGCTCCCTCTGCTGGAGATAAGAGTGAAGTCTAGCTTCCTCTCTGTCTTTCCAAAATTGCCCTAGGGCGGCTAATACTACCTTCATGTCGCGTGTTCCTCTGTTGTCTTGAATGACAGCTAAGAAACAGGTTTTATGGTAGTGAATATTATACTTTTCGTTAACGAAAAGTATATCTCTTTCTTCCATTTCTATGGTGGTTGGATATCCACATTCTTCACATTTGTGGATTTCTGAAGAGATCATAGCCTTGAAGTCAATGGCTATTTCATCAGGAAGAGGTTCCGTTCTGAACCTCTGGTTGTGTACTGACCATTTTTTTGTTTTCCATTTGATGGTCTGGTTTTCAAACATTTCATAGAGAGGCTTATCATGTGAAGACTCTCCTTCTAGTTTGATTGTGACCACATTTGAGTACACATTGTATGAAGAAGACTCGAAATCTCCATACAAAGAGCCCTCTCAGTTGAAGAAATCAGCTATGAGTTAGGGAAAAGAGGGAAAGAATGGTATACCATACACTATTCCTCAAATGTTGTGATCCAAGGCCATAGAAGTCATAGGATCAGGAACAGTAGAAAAGGTGAAGAAGGGACATGCTCCTTTAAAAATACACCTTCCCTGTTCAATCACGGAAATCACTGCTTTAGGAATGGCGGATGCCCAGACCTTCGAGAAAGCACAGAAGATTGCTCCAGCAATGGTACTGGATCATCATGAAGGCCCAACAGCTGAAGGGCCCAGCTTGCCTTCAGAAGCGTGCAGCACAGCATCCGAGGCAACAGGAAAAATCTAAGATAGCATCTTCCTCTTTCGGCTGAAGATAAGCATCAGCCACCTCGAGCCTCACAAAAGGGAATGCATTAACCGAGGCTTTTCCCCGCAGAGATGAGGATAACATCCTCTTTTTATAAAGAGTTTATCTTTTATTCAATTTTGGTTTTGAAAACTTTGAAGTCCGGCAGCCTGTTGCCTATATAAGGACTTTTGTATAAGAAGTAAGTAGAGGAGATAGGAGGAGAAAAACTTCTAGCAGAAGATTGTCGACCTTTAAGGTATGACTGGCTAAAGGTTTTTCTAAGTAGCTAATAGGGAATCTCCCTAGACTGTAATGGTTTGCTTGTATATTATCTGTTTATTAATAATAAGATGAAGTTATCTTTCATTCTTGTGCTCTGGTATTTTCTTTGATTTCTTTCCAAGAACAAGGATCTGAAGGCGAACCCAATTTCCCTTGTACGGACACACGGGTAGTAGCCTGTTATGCCGCATGGGTGAGGAATGGCGTTTGAATCCCGCACAGTCCAGTTGTACCTGGGGGGGGGGGAATTTGTAAGCCCTGACGTGATGAACAGTAAAAAAGCTTTACTATTCTGCAGAGGAGGCTCTGTGATCTCTAGTCTCAATGCATTCGAGATTATCTGATCTATGATCAAGATATCATACCTTAAAGGTCGACAATCTTCTGCTAGAAGTTTTTCTCCTCTTATCTCCTCTACTTACTTCTTCTACAAGAGTCCTTATATAGGCAACAGGCTGCCGGACTTCAAAGTTTTCAAAACCAAAATTGAATAAAAGATAAACTCTTTACAAAAAGAGGATGTTATCCTCATCTCTGCGGGGAACAGCCTCGGTTAATGCATTCCCTTTTGTGAGGCTCGAGGTGGCTGATGCTTATCTTCAGCCGAAAGAGGAAGATGCTGTCTTAGCTTTTTCCTGTTGCCTCGGATGCTGTGCTGCACGCTTCTGAAGGCGAGCTGGGGCCCTTCAGCTGTTGGGCCTTCATGATGATCCAGTACCATTGCTGGAGCAATCTTCTGTGCTTTCTCGAAGGTCTGGGCATCCACCATTCCTAAAGCAGTGATTTGTGAAGAATTAATTCCACACATATGCCATGTATCTGATAAACAACCGACCACTAGAATGTTAGCAGGAATGCTAAACACCATTGTGGATCGAGTAAACTGGTTATTTGAAGTCTTAGGCAAGATAAGCCTAACCCAGACTGAAATTGCCAATGAAGTAAGTACCAAAATGGACGGTGTATGCAGAGATAAAAGATCAGTTATAAAAATAAGCAGCCATTAGGGCTCGTGTGCACTTAAACAAACTGAAAAATGTAAAGCAGGATTTCTTATATTACAGTAATAGTTTGTACAGTAACAACGGTGCATGCAGAGATAAAAGATCAGTTATAAAAATAAGCAGCCATTAGGGTACTCAACTAGAAATAATAGTTTAATTTGCATATGTGGTGGTTTCATACCAGGACCATATTGCCCAATAGCTTCAATCATAGGTCCAAAACTGTCACAATTAACTGCATTAAAAGGAATTCCAGCATCATACATCCACCTTGCAAATCTTATACATGCCCGCTCTCTTAATTCTTTTCTATACGGATCATTTGCATCAATTCTTGTTTGTTTTCCTTGGGCTTTTCGATTTTGCACAACAACGTCCGGATTGGGAGTGAAGAATACATCAATAGGCCCTTTTTGCTTTGGCTTTTTAGTTTTGGACACAGTGGAGATAGTAGTACTTCCACGAGCACTAGAAACTTCACTACCATGAGCCAAGGGTCTTTTACCACGTTCAATGACCTCTACATCATCATCTTCTTCATCCTCTTCATATGCATTAGCCAATTCATCAAAATGAGGCAACATATTCATTTCTTCTTTTTCTTTCTTTTTCTTTGTCATGTACTCTCTAATCTCTTCTCTAACTTCAGCTGGACATTTTGGACAAGCAGTAACATTCCTAAAACCCCCAGCAAGGTGTTGCTTGACCCGATAAACACCTCCATTTGATATTTTGCCACAAAAATTACATTTGAACCTATTAATATTTTGTGGATTTTCCAAATGTGCATACTGCCATGCTGGGTCCTTTCTACTACTACCTTCCGATGGCGTTGACATCTATAAATAGCTGCAAAAGTAGCAGCAGCGATCACCAAAAAAAAAAAAAAAAACTAGAATGCAGCAGCAGAACCAAAAAAAAAATAAAAATGAACAAGCAGATTTACAGCTGCCAAAAAGAGAGGAGAAAAAAAAAAAACACAGCATGATCTGTGCAGATAGTGGTCAATAGGAAAAAAAAAAAAAAAAAAGATTTATAAGCAGATTTACAGCATGATCTGATTGATGAACAGGGAAACAAAAAAAGAATTCAGTGGCAGCAACAGCAACAGAAAGAAAAAACACACATGGATAACAGCATCATCTGTGCAGATAATGGTCAATAGGAAAAAAAAAAAAGATTTTGCAAGCAGATTTACAGCATGGTCTGATTGATGAACAGGGAAAAAAAAAGGAAATCAGTGGCAGCAACAGCAACAGAAAGAAAAAAAAACACAAACAGCAACAGCAGCAGCAGCAGAACAAGAAAACAGATAAAAAAAAAAAATAGCAGCAGAAAAAAAAAAAAAAAGCAGCAGCAGAAAAAAAAGAGCAGCAGCAAGAACACAAACAGCAGCAGGATAAGAACAAGAAAACAAATAAAAAAATAGCAGCAGAAAAAAAAAAAAAAAAAAGCAGCAGCAGAAAAAAAAAAAGAGCAGCAACAGTAGGGGAAAAAAAAAAACAGTAGCAGCAACAGTAGCAGCAACAAAAAAAAAACGCAGCAGCAGAAAAAAAAAAAAGAGCAGCAGCAGTAGGGAAAAAAAAAACCAAACAGCAACAGTAGCAGCAACCAAAAAAAAAAAAAGCAGCAACAGAGATCACCAAAACAAAAAAAAAAAAGAAAAAAAAAAAGAAAGAAAACAGAAAAGACGTGAAGAAGCAGCAACAGTAGCAGCAGCGGTGAAGACGTACCTGCGCAGTGAAGACGTACCAGGCTTCTGTACGTCTTTTTTAGACGTACCAGGCTTCTTCTTCTTCTTCTTCTTCTTCCGTTTCTCTCTCTTCTCTTTTTTTTCGTTTCTTCTTCTTCTTCTTCTTCTTCTTCTTCTTCTTCCGTTTCTCTCTCTTCTCTTTTTTTCCGTTTCGTTTCTGTCTTTCTTTCTTCTGTCTTCTTCTTCTTCTTCTTCTTCTTCTTCTTCTTCTTGCCGTTTCTCTCTTCTTCCGTTTCCCTCTTCGTTTTTTCTCTTCTGTTGTTTTTTCCTTTCATTTGACCTAGGGCACGACAGATATACCCTCATGGGCTGTTGGGCTGTTGGGTTGACTTAAGCCCATTGACCTGTTGGGCTGGAAATCTGTTTTTTTTTTTTTTTTTTTTTTTTTTTTTTTTTTTTTTTTTTTTTTTTTTTTTTTTTTTTTTTTTTAAGTTTAAGTTTTGGGCCTCTATTAGAGAAGCCCAAAAGGCGTGCGCCTTGCGCCTCGTTGCAAGGCGCGCGCCTCATGCGCCTTAGTCGCGCCTCACTCATGTCGCCTCGCCCGAAGGGCTTTGAGGCGCTACATGGGCGCCCGGATGCGACTTGGGCCTAGGCGCGCCTTTAATAACGCTGTGAAAATCCATAATCAATTCAATAACATAAGCAATTTAAAAGAATCAAACATAAGCAATTTAAAAGAATCAAACACCCATGAGAAAAGAAAAACTCAAAAAATGGAGAAAAAAAGGGCAAAGACGATCTAAACTATGCATGCAAATGAGACCCGAGATAGTACTCAAAAGAGACACAAAGAAACAAAAGAAATATTGAAGTTGCTCTAATCAAATACATTGAACTCAAAAGTAAATGAATGAGAAAAATGAAAGTTCTCTTTTTGACATAGAGAAATGGAATTATTTTGGAGGAAGTAGAAAATGATGATAATAAGAATGAGCTTAATTCTTAGATGGGCGAATATTATCGGAGATTCTTTTTACCATTATTCTCGCATTCTTAAAAAGAAAGTGTACAATCAAAATCAATGAATCAAAAAGAAACCAGACAACCCAGAACTGTGAGTGGATTAAATAAAAAAAAAACTAAGGATTAAACAAATCAGACAACTTAGAACTCAACATTTCATTTTCTAAAAAAAAAAAAAACCTTATAATCAGAACAAATAAAAATGCTTGAAATTCCTTAGATTAGTGGCACTTGGATATTGGGACCTATTAACACTCAAATACTATTGCCTTGATAGAAATAAGATGATATCAGGAGTTTCTTAATAGACAGAAGACACGATGGAGAGTCCAAATCACAGAAAAATATTTATTGAGAAAACTCCATTATTTTGTATTTTTTTATCAGAGAATCAATTTAACGATGGAAAAAACCAGATTGAGGTGAAGATTGGGGATATCCCGTAAATAGCAAGGATGTTTTTCTTAATGATTGTGATTTTTAATATATGGAGTCTACCGCGGTGTTCCACTCCTTGTACATCATGATTTATAAAAGTTTAAGCCACCAAAAGAAAAATCAAACTCTACCCTTTTACCCTCGGCAAGTGTCAATGGTAGTACATCAGTTACATGGAAAGTTGGTCGCCTCCTCTTTAGTTCCACGCTATTGTTGCAAGTTTGTCTTTTTCAATAATATTGTTGCCATTTTCTTATGAATTATGAAATTTAGTATTTTTGTTGATCAATTTTATATATTATATATTGATTTGGGTTTAGTTTTATTGTAAAACGGTTATCATAGAAAATTAATGATTATATAGGAAATCATATAAAATGGTTATTTCAAAAGTTTGATCACCTATGCATAACTATGAAAATAATAACAACAGTATATATAAGGGTCAATATTCTAAATATATAGCTACTTTTATAAATACCTCGTAGATAAAGTCTTAACTCCCAATCAATATTCCAAAGTGGGGCTGGGTTCCCTTCCCCATTAACTAATTTTAACCTTTTGTTGATAACTATTAGCAAGAAGATGCTTTGTGGAGCAGTGGCAGGGTCGCCCCTTTGAAATCTGAACTATCCTGAGATTGAGTCTCAGAACCATGATTAATTTTTATTGTGTCATTTAAAATACACGGGTCAGGTTTAGATGTGTCTAATGCGGGCTAGACGGGTTAGCCCGACCCGAGACTGTGAGAGGTCGAACTGAACTAAATTTGATTAGTCAAAATCAATTGGAGCTGATTTTTATTTGAAACCACTTCACTTCCTATTATATAATTGCTCCCATGGTCTGTGTTGCTAAGGTCATAATAATGTTCATTACTATTATTTTTTTTATAATTGTAAAAAATTTATTGCTCCAAAAAAGAAGAAAAAACAAGAAGCAAAACTATGCCAGCCTCATGAAAGAAAAATGACATATGGAACATAAACTAACCATACGAGAAAAAATTAAACATCAAAAGAAAGAGGAGCAATAAAACTCCCTCCCTAGCAAGACTATATGCCATGCATTTACTTCTCTTTGAATATGATGAAATTGAACATCCAACTTCTGAGAGATATTGTGTACCTCCTCCACCCAATCTGCAATCCTCCAAAAATGAGGAAATTTCCCTAGAACCCACTGACTCGCCGAAAAGGAGTCACCTTCAATAAATGCCTTATATCCATCCAATCTTGAAAACTCCCTATAACCAATTAGAATAGCAAACACTTCCGCGTCATTCGCATCCTTGCTGTCAAACGGCCCAGAAAAGTTCTTGATAACATTGCCATTACGATCTCTAATGACACCCCCAATACCGCCGTACAAATAGTAATGTTCATTTCTATAGTTACAACTTTTTACATGGTGATCTCACAATTCTGGTGTAAAGAAGATGACATTCTCTGGGAGAGACTCATGTTCTTTGCGAGTTGTGGCGTGACCTGATCTGATGGTCTTCCATGAATGGAAGGAGCCACTCAATGCAGATATCACTTGCTTGTGTGGGTCGTGTACAACGATCATCTAAGTCAAATCACTTGATCCAATGGTCTTCCTCGATGAAAGAGGGCCTCGCTGATATCTTTTTCATGTTTGAATTGTCTGCAAGCAATTATCTAAAGACAACTGGTCATTTATCCATTTTTTTTTTTTTTTATAACCATTTATCCATTAGTTGTCACCACTCATGTTGTGGCAGCACACACTAGTACTGACTATGTTACTTTCTTTTTCGTTGGTTGTAATCTGAAGGCTGTAGGGAAAGTGCTGCCTGCGTTAAATGGGAAACTTACAGGAATGGCTTTCCGTGTTCCCACAGTGGATGTGTCAGTGGTGGATCTCACTGTGAGACTGGAGAAGGGGGCCACTTATGATGTGATCAAAGCTGCAATCAAGTAAGGATAAACATTTTCTTTCATTGGATGAATTTTTTTGTATGACATGTTTATGAGTTATATGACCGCTTGATGGGAGGTAAAACAGGTGTATGGGCGTGTGGTAGCTTTTGTGTGCATGTGCGCTTGCCCAATGCAAACCTTTTAGATATTTAGGTTGGAGGCCTAGCATGCTCTAGAGACAAAACTGGGTGCTAATTTACAGGAGACCACCTTGTATATGAGTCATGGTGTAATGCACATAAGGATGTCAATGGTTCTCCAATTACCTGGTTACCAGAAGGACTGAACCTTAAAAATATGGGTGGGAATTGGGTCTGGTGCATATGCAACTGCCTAAGTGCCTATGTACCTAATTAAGATGTAAAAAATAAAGTCAATACATTAAGAATATATCATCTAAGATAGTATTATTATAAATAAAACCATGGACAGTATAAAATATACTTTTCTGTATTTTAGATATTGAGTTGGGTCCATGGAGGTTGGGTCTGGCTCCAGCTCTATGAACTCACCATGGACCTGGACGGAATGTAAACTGTTTACACCATGCAAGACTCGTGCTTTAGCAATTCTTTACTGTTTGGATGATGATAGTTGTATTTATATCTGTGTTGCAGGGAGGAGTCTGAGGGCAAGCTGAAAGGAATCTTGGGCTACACAGAGGACGATGTGGTTTCCACTGACTTTGTGGGTGACAGCAGGTAATGAAATTGCAATGGGTTTATATGTGCTGAGAAATTGATTAGTCCTCAACATAGGCCTACTATTTAGAACATAGCTGCACTCCACTCTAGATGTTGGGAAAGACACTTTGATGTGGTGTTATATACGAAGCGAGCTGAGTTAAAAGTTTACACAACTCAATCGGAAATGAGCTGAGTTAAAATTATACACAACTTGATCGGAAATGAGCTGAGTTAAAAGTTGGCACAAGTGTAGCATTGCAGCATCAGAATGGCCATCGGTCATCTTCACTGTGGAACATTGTTTAGTTCTCTTGTAAAAAAATTATCATAATGGGCCCATTTGTTTGCATGAAATTAAACTCCTAGGAATCCTAAAGGTGGTTAAAATTAAAGAAACAATTCTAAAGAATAAAGATATACAGACGGCCACCAAATAATCTACCTTACAGTGAAAATTGAATACCCAGCCATTACGATAGGAAATCAAATCCGATGTAAGCTAAGGTCCCATCTACATCTCCACATTATATTCTTCTGGACCATTTTGAAATTCCAGGAGGATCGATCACGAATCAACCCTAATGATAAACACAATCCCAACACAGATTTCAATATGGAAATGCGGCAGTAGTAATCTAAGTTAATCAATCAATCAATCACATAGATGGAAACTTGGTTTTATATGTGGAAAAACCCTGAATAGGGAAAAAACCACGGGACCTCAACCTGGTCCGAAAAGATCAAAGCACTAATAAAACGAAGTTTACAAGATAAACTCATTCCCCTTTACGGTTGAACACAACCTAAGACCGTAGTGGATCTTGCCGACGAACACGCCGTTCACCTTCTCCAGAACTTCAATCTCCACGCCTTGAATAAGGTGAATCAACTGAGAATAGAGGATGAGTCTCTAGACGAAGAAAGCTTCAGCACATAATTCTCACAAGGGCTCCCTGGAGAGGAGAAATCTCTCTGGTAATGGTCTAGGGTTTAGAATTAGGGGAGAGAGGTTATTTTGTGAAGCTTAGGGGTTTTGAAGAGGTTTTGGATCGTATCCAAGAGATTGGGATGAAACCGCATTGGAATCGGAGGTTTGAAACAAAAGATCTCGTAACAAATCAACAAATCCGCAGTGGAGGTTTGAAACAAAAGATCTCCTAACAAATCAGCAAATCCGCCGCTGTCCGATCGATTGGACAGGGTGAAATAACTGAGACGGCTTCAGAACCGATCGATCAAATAGAAGTTCCGATTGATCGTACAGGCGCTAACTGAGAGCTCTTCAGGTCTGATCGATCGGACAGTCTTTTTAACTGAAAACCTGTTTAGATCCGATTGATTAGACAGAGGGTTCGATCGATTGGATGAACTGATCCTATTCCAAACTGTCTTTGATGCATCTTCAGAGTTCTTCGATGGTTGATATGGTCTATCTAAAATAAATATAAAATTACATTTTATAGACTTAAGTTTTGTCCATCCAAATGAGTATGCCAACACTCAAAACCTAACACATTTCACCATGAATTTCTAGGAATTCAATTTCATGCAAACAGAAGGGCCATGCAATTTTCTTTTGATTACCAGTTTCTATTTTCATTTACAAGAGCCAGCCATCCTGCTTGAAGTTCTTGAATGCCTGTTATGCCAAATTCATCTCCACCTTTCCCTCTATTAATGAGTAAGTTTGATGGTGTAGTGATTATAAAAGACGATTACATTTAATGGTAATAATTATATTGTCCTAGAATATGTTTGTGGGGCTAATTGATGCCATCACACTGGTGATCAGTTCTCTTCAAGGTGGTGTGAAGTACATTTTATTTTGGTTGTCTCACTATTTTGGCCAGTCGGTACCAGTTGGGCTACCACTGCTTCAAGGTTGTGGCCAAGAAAATAAGACCAGATCCCAGAAGGCTTTTAGTGGTTTGACTGTTTTACCTTGGCCACTTTGGATTCTTAGGATTCCATCATTTGAAGGTATTCTTACCTTTGGTTGTGCTGTGGGATTCTGAAATGGATTCCATGTATTCCTCATGCCTGTAGTGGGAGAGAGAACCTTGCTCTCAGCCTCTCACAATAAGTCTGGAACCCTCATGAGGATTCATGCATGGGCATGACCATTCCAATGTATTTCTTACCTTTGGTTGCTCATGGAGTTCTGAAACAGATTCCATGGAATCCTCTTGCATGTAGTGTTCGTTTAAACCTTACCATTGTCAAAGAGAGTCTGGAATCCTCATGGGTTCATGTATTGGCATTCAAGGTATTTCATTTGCATTCTCATAGGTTCTCAGTTCTATTCATCTGATGTTGTCTGCAGGTCAAGCATATTTGATGCCAAGGCAGGAATTGCACTCAATGACCACTTTGTCAAGCTTGTCGCTTGGTACGACAACGAGTGGGGCTACAGGTAAATCTAAATTGAATTATGCTGATCATGTTACTCAATGTATGTCAAGCAGAACCATTTATTTGGTGGGTTATTCTATTATGTGAAGCTGTGTTCACCATCTGATGTAGTCTTAACATTTACCAGAAAAGAGCAAGTAGCTTACTTTAAAGACTTGGATGGTTACTATCTTGCTGGACATGACCCATCAAAGTGAAATGGTTCTACCGTTAATTAACAAGATATTCAGAGTTGAGATTAGGTTCTTCTGGTAGCCACCATCTTTTTTCACGTGGAATTCCCTTTCGGAAGTAATTCTAATCAGATTATAAAAAATAATAATAACAGTAAATCTGATTGTGGCATGTTTAGCATGTCCATGGTGAGAAATTATTGGCATTTGAACCTGCTGCTGGCTGTTTATTTTGTGTGCTTCAGCTGAAATCATAAGCACAGTTGCTGATGCATTCTTTCTTTTGCAGCTCTCGTGTCATTGACCTGATCCTTCACATGGCATCCGCTTGTTAGAGGGCTTGTAACTCAATTTCAAATTCTCCAGTCGAGCTAGAGCGGATCCGTATGCTTGTGAAATTTTCGGTTTAGTAAATAAAATACCAGACGGGTAACGACTCTTCTTGTCGAGTGGTTTTTCTCTCCTTCGCCTTACTATGGATGTGCATAGCTTAATGTACTTTTTATCATGTTCTGTTCAAAGATGCAGTCATGCGACCAAGCTGATGTGTGTGATAGATGCATAATGTAGCCGTAATGGTTTTAGATGGTGATATTATCTTGAAATATATGAATGTGCCTTATTATCCTAAGTTCTGCTTCAGTGAGTTTCAGTTTTTTTTTTTTTTGGGAGTACCCTAGCCCCCCTTGGCCCCAGCCAAGAGAGCTCGCATACGCATGGAAAGGCAGCCGAGTAAGAATTGACACTTCTTACCGCTCGGATAAGGAACTGTTCTTCATTAAGTTTTAGTTAATAAGCAGATGGGACTGTCCCAACATGGATTGGGGCCATTTTGGGTTGTGCTGGCCAGATGCACTAAATGCCTGTAGATGTCCTATCTGATTATTTGGCCTGTTCATCTATCACGCTTCTCTCTCCCCAAATGCCATCATGGGAAGGAAGAGGGGAGTAAGGTATTAGCATGTTAAGAGTGGGGCAGTGATTCAGTTGAATCTGTGATGTGGCTTGGTGGATGATGACAAGGCAGATTAATGATCATGATTGCTGTCCTGTCCTAATTTGTGATGCGCTTATGCCATTGATGATTTGGAGATCACCTTTTTCAGACTGTTGAATGATTTTTTATTTTTTTTTCCTGTTCATTAGGAGCTTTGCCTTAGATTTAAGACATTGCTTATTCTGCTCCTTGCTTGGCATCTGATTTTAAACATTGCATGTCCTAGACTCAATCAAGCCTGCTTTGGGTGGATTAGAGATGTCCAAACAATCCCAGGTCCAGCTGGTCATTGTTGCTTGGTTTCGATTCTTGTGTGAAAGTAGTTGTATTTTTTATCCTTAGCTTATGTTGGGTTTTTTATTTTTTTCCATTTTTTTTCTGTGCAAAAATAAAGACACGTCAAGCTAATAATTGACCTTTTTATTTTAAATTGTACATTTTTGCCAACAAATTAATTTGAGTGTAATTGAAATATATTCTTGAGCAAGGGATCAAAATAGCGGTACTTGCAGGCGTATCGACCGTTGGTCAAAATACTATGTATCTAGTCGCATGGTGATGTGAATAAAAAAGGTGGTAAATCTTTTTAAAAAATATATTTAAAAAACTCATAATATTTTAAAATGTTAGAATTTGATGCTTTTTTCCTATAGTAACCAAGATAGGAGGATATAGAAGTTCATTCAATGTATAGAGGTTTTATATTGGTCAGTGATTATAAAATACTAATATTTATCTATTTTTTTACGTGTTTTTATGTTAATTAATCTAAGTTAGAAATTATTATGTATTTTTAATTTCATAATTCTTATGTATTTTAGCATAATTGTATGTAACACAAGATAAATGAATTATAAAGTTATACTTAAATAAAGTTTAAAGTTTAAATCAAATGATGAATTAACTTCCATATGCAATTTTGTAGAGAGTTGAGAAAAGTATATCTCTATTAATATTAAAGGGCATGTTTACATGATGTACCTAGAGAATAGCTCTTGAGAGACTATGTATTGGCTTCAATTTAGAGAAATCTCATGTTTGTTAGTGTTTTTTTAAAACATGGAAATGTAAAAAAATTATATAGAAATGTTGTTTGGAGAGAAGAAAAGAAGAAATAAGTTCTATTATATGTTTTAAAAAATTATGCGGAGTAAATATCAGTCACGGTTCGTAGAAGGATCGTAGCGGCCCATAGTGGCTGCTATATTTGCTAGGCCGTTGGCATAGCGGATGCTATTTTGATACATGTTATTGAGGTATTGAGATGTTCTAATCTGATATTAACCAAATGTTGGTTGATGCATGCACCCCTTTACCTTTATTTTAAAAACACAAGAAGAAAGACAATTCACCTTCCATTTTCCCAACTATCCATCATGTGGTTAGGTTTTTGTCAACTCTTAGTACCGCAACTTTCTAACGTCTTCCATCTCACACTCAATTTTTATATTTATTCTTAGTAATTAATGACAATGCATCCATAGTGGTTTTCACCAATCCTCATGTCTTCCCCTTAATTTCCTTTGAGTGATGATGTGAGAATAGAATCTGGAGAGCTTTAAGGTTTTTTTATTAGGGTGGATCTTAGGAGAGTCGAGAGAGTGATTTAGGTAAATTTTCAAAAATCCTTTAGTGGAGTGGAGCGGATTTGACCATGAATATCTATGTATTCAATTTCGTTGAATTTTATACAAATTCAGATGTTCTCCCATTTCATGAGAGGAGACTGACTTAAATAAGAACTGAGTATGGGTATTGCAGCACTATACATTTGCTGCAGCTGGTTGGCAACCATGGCTTAAATGCAAGGGCCTAAAACTATTAAACAATGGAAAATGTTCAGGTAGGCATTGACATCATGGTCTCTGTGGTCAACCCGACCCACCTTAAAGCATTACCATCCAAATCATATATAGGGCTGGGCCAGTCGGATTTGAACATTTCTTATCCAAGTCCAGCCTATTATATAAAGGGCTTCTCATATAGACAATGGTTTGCAACATGTTTCCCACTTTGTTATTTGGGTACAAAATTGTTGGGTAGGAAACTGTTGGCAACTGTAGAGGGCCCGATGGGCTTGTCATGTGGCTGGGCCTTCACTGGCTGTTCTTGTATGACAGGTTCCTACTGGACTCACCTTGCAGAAGGAATTAGGGATTGCATGCCCAAATCATCCCTCCTATTTCCATCTCTATATTGAATGTACCAAAGAGAAATTGGAGGGGGAAGAAGAACCTCTTGGGGATCTTGACCGTCAATTGTCTGCTTCTTCGATCAGGGTGCACATCTCAGCCCTCGGATCATGTAGAGTGAAGTAAATGGGCTTAATCTCCTGTACAAAGTTGTTGGTCTCTCTTTATTTGATCCAATCTTATACATGATTTGGTTATGTGTTTGGGTCGGATCAAAGCCCAAACAATTTGTGTGAGTTTTTTTATTTTTAGCAATTATAAAGTTTGTTGTAAATTTTGTATGTTTAGCTCAGTTGGCATAGGACCACGGCTTGCACCCGGAGGTTGTAGGTTTGAAATTGCACTACCACATTGGGGCCACAGGGGAATTTTACCTGGCTTTCTCTCCTGGGCCCGTAGGGATTATTCTAGCCCAAAGGACTAGTAACCCTGCGTTATCAAAAAAAAAAAAAAAGAAACGAAAAAAAAAGAGTAATGGGCAAGTGCATGAGGAATAATTGCTAGATAATGAGCATTGCTGTCATTTTAAAGGAGTGGGCTGGAAAATTTCTGGTGACACATCCATGGCCTAATCAATTACAAAGGAAAAGTTATAAGAGCATGGCTGTCAATTTTAAGAGGTGGGCCGGGCCTATTTGGGTGCCAGTCTATTGTAGGTATGATGCATAATTCAGGTATTGATGGTTCAATCACTTGGGAAGAACTATCAAGATTTTTCTTTTCCTCATAAAATCATTTTTAAATGAATGTCATTGTAGAGTGGTGGACCACAAAGCTTTTGCTAGAAAATTTCTCTAGGGAATTTTAGATAATCTAAGCATGGATGATCCAATCAATCCAAAGTAATAATCATTTGAGTTGTGATTAGAGTATCATCAGATTGTATTGATATTTGGCCTAACTTTAATTCACATGAAAAGCATTTAAGCACCCTCATTAGCATAAATCAAGGAGGGCGGCTTAGAACGGTTGGTGGAAAATTATGTGCCAATAAGGAGAAGAAACATCAACTAAATGTTGTGCCTCATCAAGCTTCTTAATGAAGCCCACTTATTAAAAATCTAAATAACAGAAAATAGATGCCCTCCTCTTATATATGACTAGGCCAAATTTTACTCCGATAAGAGTTGGAACCTCCATCAGATTGATTATATATATAGAACACATGAATAAAATATTATAGAAAATTCACGTGTTCTATAAGTCATCAATATTAACTATGAGCCCGACTCCTACTAGAGTTTAATTAATTTATTTTTTATGAGGGTCCATTCAAGAGGAGTCATTTATTTTAGGTAATTTAGATTTTTGATGAATGAGTGTCACAGAGGAGCTTCATGAGTTTCCCATATGCTTGAGCTTATGAGAATCCATACTCAATTCTTCTTCTTGGTGTCACATTTTCCTAATGCCATGCATCAAAGGATCC
Source organism: Camphora micrantha (assembly GCA_003546025.1). Lineage (NCBI taxonomy): Eukaryota > Viridiplantae > Streptophyta > Magnoliopsida > Laurales > Lauraceae > Camphora > Camphora micrantha. Next base: position 4,722,619 of record QPKB01000001.1, on the reverse strand, counting down.
AGAATCATTGAAACCATTTTTCTAAGAATTTGGATCACCTGAGGTTTGGGATATGGATAGAACTTAGATACACCAAATCTCATTGTATAATAGTGGATAAGGATTCTCTGATATTGTAGTTTATATGGCCTTGTTTGTACCAGATGCATGCATGTGGAAGAGTGGTCACATATTGAAGTGGGGAAAAGGGAGAAAGAAAAAAGTGAGAGCATGGAAAAGTGTTTTTGTGGACAAATGGACATTTCCTGAATTATGATAGGACATACTTCCCTCCAACTGCAATTTTTTATTGCAGCAATGAGGGCTCTACTAAGCTGACATCTCACATGACTAACCCTTTTCCAGCCCATAGAGTGGGGGTCTAGTACACAACACCTTTTGTGGTCACTTTAGATTCCTTGAAAAACACAATTCTAGTTTTTAATGGTGTGTTTGGATGCACCCCAGATTACAATTCAGTTTGAACAGTTCAGTGAAATGGATGCCTATTGGCTTATGGGCTCCAATGTGCATTTTGGATAAATAGCATCAGCTGGAATGCTGTTTTACAAGTAACTCTTCACAAAAAAATTCCCTGCTTTTCTTTAAACCGAGCATATACATTTTCTAAATTCTGTACTTGCCTCAAAAAATCGGGTGCCCAATCTGAACCAAGTCGATCGGACTGAACTTGAATTCCATTTCGATAGGGAAGTTGGCATTCAGGTTGAGGTCAAGCAAAAAGGTTGTAAGGTTGTCATAAATTCATTTCAAAAACCTTGAAGTATTAGTATATACTGTATAAATACTTTTCAATATTTACCTTTGGGTGGAGCCTACTCCTCAACACTCTCCTTCAGGTCTTTTGGGATTCGAACTTGCGTTCGGTTGACTCTGATACCATCTTAAATTTCTTTAACTATCCATTCATACCAAAACCTCAAAGCGTTAGTAGAGGCTGTATAAATACTTTTCAATACTCCTCATTGGGTGCAGCCAACTCCTCTACAGGTTGGTAAATAACATGGCTCAACATTTAGAATAAACAAGCTTACCAATTTGGATTGTTGGTGCCACTGAAAATGGAGTATAATCCAGCATTAACTCCAAAATAAAAAAAATTCTAATTAACTCATTGAAACTAAGCAGCCTAGTAATATTTTTCAGGAAAGTTTACATTAACCGACGGATCTTATTCCTTTGACTCTGCCTAATCTAAATCAAAATGAGGGTGTTAATCCTGATTGAGTTGAGTTAGATTTAATAATCCTTTTGCATTGTCACCTTGAATTTAATTCTAATGAAGCTAGATGCAAAAAAATAATAATAATAATCCTTTCAGGGAAAAAATACAGTGGATCTTGCCAACCGGTCAAAAACCTGTATTGACTGGTGGTCAAGGTGGTTGATTGAGATTTCAAAGTCCAAATGAGGTGGTTATTTGTACTAGAATGCAGGGGTCATTTGTAACTGTTGAAAAATGTACTTGGTCATTTGTAATTCTCTATGTTTTTAATAGTTAGAACTTCATTAATGCTTAGTGGTGGATCATTTCTAATCATCCATTGCTCTCTTTCATTTCTCATCTAACAACAATGACTCCAGCTACCAAGTGCCAAAAAAAAAAAAAAAAAAAACTTTTCCCAAAAACAGTGGGAATCTTTGGTCCAAACAATTTTTATTTTCTTCTAAATTTAATTTACCACAATCCAAAACTGCAAATAGAAATATTAGAAATATTCACATGTGAGCGGACCGTATATCCATGGGCTCCACTTGGATGCACCTTTAACCATTTTGCCTATCTCACACTCACTACTCCCTTTATTAATTGACACTATTCCCAATTCTTTCATCTAACTTGTGCTCACCATTGAATCAAACATAAAAAGAAATGTATTCATAAATTGTTAAAATCTCAAGTCCTTGATCAACAAAAGGCTAGGAATATCTGGTGGGGCTAATTTTTTTTCTCGCAACTCTAATCAAGAATGAGGAGTATCCAACCGTTCAACCCCCAATGATTGGGCATACTTCTAGGTAGGCTGCATTTAAATAGTGCTAAGATCTCATAGGGGAGAAAATTCTCTAAACAAATCAGAGCTTTGTCAAGCAGTAAGCTCGTGATCCAATACAGAAACACTAACCTATAGTGGAAGAAATCACGAGGTTACTGTATCAACACAGACATCAATGTGTGTAGTTGGGTTTCTGGATCATCTGTGTTTATTTAAGAAGATATATAGTACAGATGTTTGTTTTCTTTATAGAGGTGATGAAAGATGTTATAGGAATGGCACTGATGTTGTTGTAATTATAATGAAACCACCCATGTGCTCCACTGGGTAGGGGATATGGCTTGATACATTGCTGTCAAAAGATTTTAATCCCATTTCACCCACCTCAAGAACAGAGCATGTGATGTGAGATAGAGCTTTCTTTTTTTTTTTTTTTTTAGATGGCATGATCATGTTTTAAGAGTATACACCAATTTTGGTGTATAATTGCGGCCTTTAAAATCTATTTATCTGCTTAGAATTTATGGGAATAGAATAGATAGGAATCCATGATCAAGTAACTCATGAGTAAAGAAGTGAGAGGTGAAGAATAGGAGGTGAGGGGTAAAGGATACCAAATTTGGATGTAGATGAGATATTGACTTTCTAGGATTTGAGTTACTAAGGTGATGAATGAGTATTCATTTTTCATCTTTTTTTTATTCAATTTCCATTAAAGAATGGGGAAGGGACTTGATGGTCATTATTCACCTTTGATTCTTTATTTTTAACCTCTTATGGCAGAATAGGGATCCTCTGATGTCTTTCCCCACGGTCACCGTGAAGAAAAACCTCATAGAATCTGGACTCTTATAGCAATACAAAAGTTTGGAATTCCTAATAATTCAGTTACGTGAAATAAACATGCTCTAGGACTTGTTTGTTTGCATTAGAATACATAGGAATTGAATATATTGGATTTATGCAATTCGTGGTTAAAAATGAAAACCAAAGGTGAATTTAAAAAAATGATAATCAAATAATCTTTCCTTTTTATGGAAATAGAATCGAAAGAAGATATGAAAGGAATAACTAAGGTGATGGCTTGTTATTCATTCTCATCTTTCTTTTATTAAAGGAAATATTATATGATGCTTATTTTCAGAAATTAACCAACGGTCTTTATTTTTAATTATTTATGGTATAAATTATATATAATTAATTTTTATATATTTTTATGCAAACAAATAGGCCCTTAGTGTTTTTTTTTTTTAATAGAGAAATCTACTATAAAGAGAAAAGTTGCTCTATTTGATGCAAGCTCGCTTTTCCTCATTGTTTGGTGCTTTCTACTGTGAAAGAAAATCAAAGAAATTTTTTTTTCTGTACTAATTTTCTCTAAAAGGAGAAGGAATATAGGATTCCTCTCTATGGTATAAAAACAAAATTATGGAGAATACTCTTGCTGCAAAAACATGTCATTGGGTAATTCCTTTGCATGTGTCTAAACAGTAAACACATTCCATTCCAATTGTGGATAATTTGAAAATCTCATTATAATTTAACAATATTTACCTAAAAAGACATTTTTCCAATTAATATATTGATATTTTAACCATGCATCAAAAAAGAACCTATGAGATCATTCTCACATGCATTCCACTGTCGTTGGTCAATTCTAGCCTCATGTGGGGGGACATGGTGTGTGGCATCCAGGTGAAGTTCCTACACTGAGCTACAGTGTATGTCTTGTCAAGCAATCATGTTCTTTTAAGGTGAAACCTACTTTTCTAGTTCAGCTGTGAAATGGGGAGTGATGGTATGGGTTAGCATCAATGGGCATATGTCCTGATCTGACAGGATGTATGGTTGAGACACAAGTGGTCAGTTGATGATCTTATAGACAGACAGGATGAATGGTTGAGACATAAATGGTCAGTTGATGATCTTATTGACAATCATGCTCATTGAAGTAATTGGCAGGAGTTATCAATCCATCAATGCAGCAGAGCAGAAGGCCTCATGCAAGGTTTCCCACACCTACTTAGACTTGTCCATATCATGTGATTCACCAACTTCACCTGTCTCTTTCTTAATTTTCTTTTTCTCTGTCCTTGGCATGTTAGTATTTTTGAAGTCCCATTGAACCAGAACACACTGCTGTCCAGCACTAAATTTTGCAACCTTGTTGTGGGAACAAGCCTACTTTTCTGAAAATCCTGGTGTCTTCAGCAAACATATATAGGAATTAGGCATATCCAGGCCTGTTTCTTTACCGGAAATTATCACAAGGATTTGAGAGGTTGGGTTTTTTTGGACATAATGTAATATCTTATTCCATGGCATTTGAAATGCTGTGTTTCTTTCAATAGAGTTCCAAATTCCATTCACCCAAAAGGCCTTTTGGAATTCTTGGAATTTCACTATTTATATCATTTGTTGGAATTTTAAATCCTCCATAAAAAAAAAAAAAAAAAAGAGGGATTTGGAATTCCACCTAAAGGGACAACTTTTGGAGAATTTGAAATTCTCCCAGAGATGAATTCTTGAAATTCTGATAAAGAAGCGGGCCCATGCAATTCAAGCAGGTCGGGTAAGGTCGGATATTGGGGTTTGGGTTGAGTTGGGTTAGGTTATTCAAGTTTTGGGGTTCTAGTTAGGCTTTCAAAGGTTATAAAATTTAGAAAATGCTTATATTAATGTTATAGGACACATCTACATATGTTTATATGTAAGTCAGGTGTCCAGATTGAACGTGGCTATCAAGGCCAAACTCCATCCGACCTGAAGTTCATGTGGGTTTCAAAATTCAGGCCCTGAACCCAACCCAACCTGAACAAGCTTAACCAGAATTCTACATTTGGTTGGGTTGGGTCTTGTAGGTTAAAGTTCGGCCCCAACCAAGTTGCACCTGAAGGGCACCACTGAGCCCAAAGGAAGTTGTTGTAATAGATGATTCAGTCCAAACTGAACCATTCTATTAATTAAAACTGTGCAAGCTGTATAACTGTCCCAGTGGAAGATTGGTTGGTATATTTTCATCTTCCCCAATCTATTTTGTGTTATTGGACCTACAATTTAAACTCCATGGATTATTGAATCATGGGCACAAATGATCTACATTTGCATATAATTTGACTGGTCAAGAAATTGCACAGTTTTAGGCACAATACCTTACAGTTTACCAAGGAATTGGCAAGTTCAAAAATGGATATGAAACCTATTTTTGGATCCAAAAGAAACCCGGACCCCAATTTTGTTACGAGACATTCCTCCCAAATATTTCCTTATCCGGGTACAAATCCATACTTATATGGACCCACAGACCTAGGAGAAGAGATCATGCACGCACAAGAGAACACAGAAATTTACGTGATTCAACTTTTGGCCTACGTCCACGGAAAAGACGAAAGAATTTACTATGCAATCAGAAAATGTATACATCACATAGACTCTTAATCTCTATTTATAATATCGGCCCCAGAACCCTATTACACCCAAACACTACTTCTAATCACAATAGAACATGGACAATGCAGGGGCGAGTTTACCAGATTTATTACTTCTATTGAGCCATACAACCTAACACAAACTATAACCCAATATACATACATTTAGTTTATAACCTAAATTCAGCCATTAAGTCCTCTTTCTTGGGTTTAAACCCAGTTCTTCCCTGGGTTTAAAGGTCAGATATCAACATTTACACTCACCTTTGAGGATCTGGGTTGGGAGATGGATCCTGTCCCTCAAAAAGATACCTGAGTCTTTATACACAATGGATCCAAACAGACCCCAACCAGTTTAGATCCTTACCTAATGTTTTATTTTCAATAGAAGCAAATTATGCCTTGGCTAAAATGAATTACATTGGAAATAGTGAACTCTCACCTAGAAGGTAACATGACATTTATATTTGGAAAAGTATACTTGTCCCGGGACAAAACCCGGGACATGTAGCATAACTGTTTATATTTACACAATGTGAATCTATGATGTTTATATTTAATAGAAATATGTCTCTAGAAACTACTGAATGGTCATTTTTGCAAAGTTCAAGGTTAAGCTTCCAAATCATCTTGGGGTAGAAGTTAGGAAACCCATGGTGTAGAAGTAACAGTAACACATGTCTTCCTTGCAAGTATCTCCACTGTAACACTACCCAGCTTCGCTGTCAAGTGAACAGTCAAGACCCAATAAAATCTGTCCACTTGTTTTTGTGACCACTGAGCAACAGAGAATCCAAGACCTGCACAAATTCCCCACCTCCAATTCATCAAGATCCACAGCTTCTGCTGATGCTGACCTCTCTCTTAATGGCTCCCAACCCTCATAGTAAAATCTCTCATAAATATTCATCATCATTATCTACACATTTTCATTCCCTTTCACAGACCAAAGGAATCCCATCTTTTCTTTTATTTATTTATTTATTTTCCAATCTTTTTCCCTCTGTTTTTTCTGACATTCTCCTTGCCACAACAATTATTACTTCTAAATACACTTCAAGTTGGCCTTTTTTACTCAACCCTGCTGTGGGTACAGTTTTATTCTAATGTCCTTGGTCCCAGCTGTAATGGGTTCTCTCTATTTGGCCAAGTACTTATGCAGTTCATCTGTTCTTCTTAATTATAATCATAGTTTCTTCTGTATATTCTACTGTTTTAATTTTTAAGTTTGAGGGTGCTTATGGTGTTTTTGGTCATTACTCAATCCCACCTAAAGTAGATGATGTTGCTCTGCCTCCATCTCTTATCTTAAATAAATCTCCTGTCACTTTGTTTCTCTTGAGCTTCTTGCTTTGAACTCAACTGGGTCTTGCTTGTTTTTGCCTTCTAAGGCCTTAATTTCTTTGCAACTTTCCCTTCTCATTCTTCTACAGAGTTTTGTCTACTTCCTACTATTCTTCTTGCTTTTTTCTATTGATTCCTGTTTTTTCTATGTTATCTTGCTGTTTGCTCCAATGGGTCTTGCTTAACTTTCTCTCAATTGTACTGCTATTAGCTTCTCTCTGTGTTCTTTAACTCTCTTTTGATTTCAAATGCCACCTTCCATCTTCCCTCTCCGGTGGGAGAGTACAGGAAACCAGTGGTGGTATGCATCCCCCATCGACTGGGCCGCCGCCAATGGCCACTTCGACCTTGTCCGTGAGCTCCTCCGGATAGACACCAACCTCCTAATCAAGCTCACCTCCCTCCGCCGCATCCGCCGACTTGAGATCGTCTGGGACGATGACGCACAATTCGCGGATGTCGCCAAGTGCCGCTCAATTGTCGCCCAGAACCTCCTCAATGAATGCCAAACCAAGAAAGGGAAGAATTCTCTTATTCGCGCTGGATATGGCGGGTGGCTTCTTTACACTGCTGCCTCAGCTGGGGATGTAGAATTCATTCAGGAGTTGCTGGCAAGAGACCCACTTATTGTTTTTGGAGAAGGAGAGTATGGTGTCACAGATATATTCTATGCTGCTGCCAGGAGCAAGAATTCAGAAGTTTTCAGGCTTCTTTTCGATTATGCGGTCTGGCCTCGGTGTGTTTTGCGCAGTGGGGGAGAGTTGGGGGAGCAAAAGGATGGTATTCCCTCAGTTTTCAAGTGGGAGATGATGAACAGGGCTGCTCATGCTGCTGCTAGAGGTGGGAATTTGGAGATCTTGAAGGAGCTTTTGGCAGAATGCTCTGATGTTATGGATTATAAAGATGCTCAAGGCTCTACTGTCTTGCATGCTGCTGCTGGCAGAGGGCAGGTGGAGGTGAGATTTCTACCCCAAATGCATTTTGAAAAATTTAGCATTCATTTGTTTGTTAGGAATTCCTGTTTTCTAATTCTGTTTCTTTGAGCTTCCTTGTTAAGAGTTAGTATACATTGAGCTTCATAGTTCACGTGCAGTTTGTTAGGAATTCCTGTTTTGTAGTTCTTTTTCTTTGAGATTCCCATTTATTGGTGTTATAGTTATTATATATTAAGCATCATATTTCACGCGCACTTGCAAGCACACACACACATGTAAAAAGCCTAATGAATCTAATTATTTTAGGAAACTATCGCTCTCAAAAACATAAGAGTAGAGAAGATTTCATTGAATATATATCCTACTTACAAGAACTATACTTAAAATGCATACTTTCTCTGCATCTTTGGATTTGTGCATCCTTTAGGATTCTTTATTAGTATGTATTGTGCGTGTGTGTGTGAGAGAGAGAGAGAGAGGGCAATGAAGGCTCTTACTTGCAAAAAGGAAAGCATGGAAAGAAAAAAAAGGAAATCCCCAGGGCCTTTTTTCTTTTGTGATTGCTTCTCAGAAAAAAACTAGGCTCTAATTAAGAAGTACAGTATATATACTTCTGTATAAATCTTTAATGGTTGTTTATTTTGTATAAATGTATCCATAAATTCATGCAATAAATACCTAGAATTCATATCAGGTCTTTATTGTATTGAAGTTGGTGCTTTATGTGTAATTTTCCCTTGTTCCCTGTTCAGAAGGGAAACGCCATGATGCTTGAGGTGTTACGTTGGTCAAGCCACGTCCCTTTCAAAATTCAATTGAGACATCATGAGCGAGATTTCGAAATTCAATTCAATTTTGTAATTGCTTGTATCAAGATCTAAACTTTTCTTACTACTGGGCTGCTTGCTACATGGTGTAAAATACATGAAAATCCTTGGAATATATGTCCATTTTTTTTCTTGGAAAGTTAAACAGGCATAAAATCAATGTACTATCATCGTTTGAACTTCCATTGCACAAACAGAGAAAATCTCTAGCCTATGATGGGGTTTGCTTTAAGGATATAAGAGTATGGAGTTTTTCTAAGGTCTATAGATGTAATAAAACAAAAATCCTGCACATAATTCCACCTTTAGTTGTAGATCAGTTGCATTGACTCATTTCTGAGCAAAGAAAGGAGTTTGGCAAAATTGATATTATTATCTTTTTCTCTTAAGACCCTTTGTTAATGACCAGTGATCTTTGCATGGCCTTTTGAGTTTCTTTTGGTGAAAATCTGTTTATCTTCAACATCAAGAGGGCTCTTTTATAAACTTTTTCCATGCATTGAACAACAGGGAAGGCCCAACGGCGAATGTTCTACAAGATCATGTTTATGTACTCATAAAACTTCACTCTTTCATATATAAATCTAATAAAACAATACCTACTTCTAGAGGTTGCCTCAAACTTCAGGTTATTCCTGTAAATCAATTGGTGTAATCTAGTGCAAATGAAAAATCTAAATTCAGAAATAGAGAGCTTATGTTTCTAGAAGTTCTTTTCTTCCTGGCGTTAATGGTTCAATCCCATGCCTTTTGCCTTTGGAGTCCTATAATTTTTCCTTAGTGAAGCGCAAGTTATAGATAATCAGATTTTTCTTGACTAGTCAAGTCGAAGTTATAGCTACTTCGACGAAGTAAATTGCAGATTATGCATTATCAACATAACAGAGCTAGGCCAAGGATGTATGCATTAGGGGTGTTGATTTCTAGTTATGTGAGATTGGAACAATCAAGATCCATCCCTGCTTCATTTATATTGTTCGAGGCTTGCCTTAAACATAGTGTAGAGGTATCAGTCAAGAGAAGGGGAACAATCTTTATGTAGGATCTGGGTGGATAGGAAGGCCAATAAGGAGGTGGAATGAATAAATTAGAGGTGACATGTTAGATTGTGGGTTGATTGAGAACATAAACTTATTGAGATCTGAATGGAGAAGTGGAAACTCAACAAATGGATACTAAATTGGGATAAGGCTTCCATCATATTGACTTAAATCTATTTATATGGGTTACCTTATGTTTGATACTTTGATGTATCCCAAATCATCGTTAGATGGACATCTATGATTATTCTTAACAGTTGGATTTCAGGCCAGACATGTTTTTCATGTTTATATCCAAAAAATCAATGCACTTACAGCATGTTTACTCATAATACGTCCTAATGGCGTCACGATCATCAACATTGTTGGCGCCATTGTCGCCATGATTGTCGTCTCTTCAACAACAGAAGCAACAGAAAAGAAGCAGCATCCAATAATTTATCGAATCTATGGTTGTCATGGATGGCATCTCATTGTACCTAAGAAAGTAAGCTGACATTGATCACAGAAAGCTTATACTGCACAGCTAATTGCATTATCAAACACACCCTGCATATCCAGCATCTGTTGTGATTTTCAACTTTCATTGCTTGATTAAGATCTTCCAATAGTAAGACTTTAGAACACAATTTGTTCGTTAAGGAGGCCTAAGTTTCAAATTGTGAGAAGTCACACCCCCTGTACCATTGCTATTTCAATCAAGAATTTACTGGTTTCTTCCTGTCAAACATAAGAAAATGTAGTCTTAGTAGTCTATCGACATTCATAATCTTAGATTCCGGTTTAATCATGCAGATAGTTAAGGATCTTGTGAGTTCATTTGATATCATCACCTCCATAGATAATCAAGGCAACACAGCATTACATGTTGCAGCCTACAGAGGCCATCTATCCGTTGTGGAAGCTCTAATTCATGCATCCCCTTCATCAATATCGCTTACAAACAATTCCGGAGACACTTTTCTCCACATGGTGATTGCCGGTTTCCGAACTCCTGGTTTCCGAAGGGTGGACCGACAAATCGAGCTCATGAACCAGTTGGTTATTGGAGAAGTTGTAAATTTGCAAGAGATCATTAATATGAAAAACAACGATGGAAGAACAGCACTTCATATGGCTGTCATTGGAAACATCCACTCCAATCTTGTTGAGCTCCTTATGTCTGTGCCTTCTATAGAGCTAAATATCCGCGACATCAATGGCATGACACCTTTAGATATCCTCTGCCAACACCCACGATCAGCATCATCGGAAATACTGATAAAGCAACTGATTTCTGCTGGGGGGATCTCGAACTCACGTAATTACATGGCAAGAAGTGCTATAGCCTCTCACCTAAAGATGCAAGGTATTGGTGGCAGCCCAGGAACTTCTTTCAAAATCTCTGACGCTGAGATCTTCTTACACACGGGTTTTGACAATGCATCAGATGCAAGTGGTGATAGAGGCAGTAGAAGGCTGAGTTCATGCTCAAGTACTAGCAAGAGTGAAATCAGCCCCATAGAGTCTGCCAATGCAAGTTGTGGTTCTTCAGGGAATAAGAGGCCAATGTCTGTTAATTCTGCTGCAAAACGCCTTAAAATGCTACTTCGATGGCCTGGAAGGAAAGAGAAGAAAACCAATTTCAATTCTGTGGATTTGTGTAAGATGTCGGGAGATGATGATTCGGTGGACTCCTATAAGAAATCAAGCGATTTGGAGAACACCCCAACTCCTCTGAGGCAGCGATTCTCCAAGCCATCAGCGCTTCCTAACAACAAGCGAACTCTTTCGGTGCGGACTTCTCTGCCTAGTCCATCAACCAAGAAGAAATTTTCTCAAGGTTTGATGCATGGCGTGCTCCAAGCCATGCCTCATTTGGCATTCCCTTCCAACTCGGCTTCAACTTCGCGCTCAAGATCTCCATTGTCTTCACCTACGATGTTGGATAAACAGAAGGGTGCTGTGCTTTCAGATAATGAGGCCAGTGGTCCATCTTTCTCTAAATCATCTGGCGATGAAGGATCCAACAGTGCCTCTCCGAAAACAAGCTCTGCCAATATTCGGATGATGAATCAGTATTTCTGCTTTGGTGCACAAGATTTGGCTGTGGAAGAACCGGTCCCTGTGCAGCCATCAAATAGGGCCTACAAGCCTTCAGTGCTATCAATGGCTTGATAAAACCTGTGTTTCTGGTAATTAATGAGTCTAAGAGGAAAAGGTTCTCTTAACAGATGTCTGCAACCGTCTTTTAGATATTTGCATTTGAATTCCATATCTGCTTGTATATGTGTAGCTCTGTAGCTGTCTGTTTGAGTATGTTTGACAAACTCCTGAAATAGCTAGTAAATTAAATGGCATGTTCATATATATTCTTGTTCTATTTTTTGAGTGCTGCATTTGGATATACACTAGAGGTTGATTACACATGTAACAAAGTGAATAATGACTGTGTTTTCCTAATCAGAAATTTAGTTGGCTTCTAAGATTATTCCATTTTTTATTCTTGCAAATCCAAATTAAAGAGCTGTTTGTTTCCGCAGTAAATGGACCAAGGAAGTCAAATGGTAAAATAAATCAAACTGTCGGCATTATGTCCATGACAGATGAAATAAAAGTGGATTGTCAATACCCAATGGGTTTTTTATAAACTTTTTATTAACCATCTATTTTATCCTCAAAAAAGTCCTCTAATTAGAAGGGTTAAATTTTTTGAAGGGTTACAATTTCTGTATATTATAAGCCTAGATCCTGGTATTGATGATTGGACATGTTTTGATCGCAAAAGGCAATAAAGATAATTAGTGGTATTAGATCCAAATTAGGCTGTTGATATACAGAAATCAACCCAACTGACTAGAAGTAAGCTAAACCTTAAGCATGTTATGTATGGTCTTTATCTTGACCCAAGTGACTAGCATAATAGCTCATGCTTAGCACTGGCAAGTCTTCCAGCCATATGTGTAGCAAAAAAAAAAAAAAACTTAGAAAGATTATAAAAATTTGTCAAGAATTTTAATAAAAAAAGACTGTAGCATCGAGTTACATTTACATTGTAAAAAACATAGTCCTTATATTTATCAGAGATAGAATAAAATTGTTCAACTTCATTAGTGATGAGATGGTTTCCTTTACTAACAACTTATAACAAACCAGAATTGATCAGGGCTTATTGAGTATAAATTAGAAAATGCACTCCAACTGCAAAGACAAGCCTATATTGCTGTTTAGAAAGAGAGACAGAGACAGAGACAGAGAGAGTACTGAATGGAACTCAACAATACTGCACCCTAAAACAAAAAACAAACAAAAAAGAAAGAAAGAGGAAGATGGAAAATTGGATTACGAAACTAAAATCAGAGGCACTGGATGACCTGCTTGCAATAGTTCAACGACGTGGTTGCAATATATGTCATGATCAAATCAATGGACCATTGAACATCATGTTAATCTTGATAAAAATAAAGAGGTCCATTGATCATCATGGTAATCTTGATAACAATAAAGAAGTTAATGCAAAATTATAGAGATGATAATAACACAAAATGATAGTAGTACAATATACAAGAGTTTAAGCGAGAATGGTAATTAGACAAGTAATTAAAGAGGTAAAGAGGGAGTTGTTGAGGGAGAAGGGAAGAGAGAAATTGAGAACATAAGTAAAACTATGTTTATTGCATTCTACTCAACTCTATTACACTCACCAATAAAAATAGGAAATTCTAAGCATCCGTGCTAAACTAGACTCCTACCCAAAAAGGAAATATTACCATAAAAGATAACCACACCAATAAAAGAATATCCCTAGCTCACATAGCGTCACCGGACCAATCCCTCTTATGCGCGTCCTTAGTCAGCAATCCGATGACTTCAACTGGAGTTACCCAGAAGAAAGAACATGGGTGTATAGTTGTGCCGTTTGACCTCATTGCCTGAGAGAAAAATTGTGAAGAAATAGAGAGAGAGGTGGTGTCAATTGTAGGAGAAAGTTGGTAATGGCAGCTACCAATAATATCTCCGTGAGATACTAATGAAGAAGTGGGCTCTCCATGAGAAAACAACAAAAATGAGATAGTAATGACTAATGAAGACTTTCTTCAAAATGGACCTTTGACACCCAAAATTGAGATGAAGTCAAAATTGAGCATGGAGAATCAAATTGAATGCAATTGGCATTCAAATTGAGCATCTAAAATCTTCAACTCTCCTTTTCCATCAATATATAATAATTCCCCACTTCTCCAATAAAGATGATATTGTTGATTTGGAGATCATTATAATACTTCTATATGATTAAAGAATGTATTAGCATTAATAATATCAAATTTGAAACCATCTATTCATGGACCCAATGCAAGACCACTTGAAATAAATATGAAATATAATTTTTTTCCCTTCTATGGGTCGATGTTAAATCAAGAGTTTTAGGGGTGTTTGAAGGGCTAGGATTGATGATTGGTGGGCCATTTATATTAAAATAGAAGGAAGGATTTTAGGTCAAGTGGGTGATTGGAGAAACTTGCCTTGCTAAAATATCTCATGGAACGAGGAAAAGAATACTCTTTAGGAATCCGAATCTTCTTTCCTCGTTTGCGTGTACGGGACACACGTACTATGTTGGAATGCTAATAAATCAGGTAAAGTAAACCTCGGGAGCATACATTCAATTTCAAGAGAGAATGGAAGAAAACCCAATGTGCTAAAAAAAAAAGGATATCAACCATTGGATCAGCAATCAAACTTTATGCTGGTCACAAAATCAAAGGGGGCTTTTTGTGAGACTGCAAATATCATTCAAAGAGCTTTGAATCTTGGGCATGGATGAATATTTTCAACCTAACTAATAAATAGGATGCTGACAAATTGATTAATAAGACTCTGATGATGATGATATCTAAATTACAATAAGTGTATGAACTTCTTCAGCATGTCCTGTGTTCAACACTCCTTAGATTTATCTGGTGAATGTGTATTTTGGGTCATGCGTGCACATGGGGATTCGTCTTATCGGGTCAAATACCATGGGGATCTCCTCCCTCTCCTTGTATATAATTGTTGGTTTCCGAAAATATCAAGCCCTATAGAGAATGGGGTTTTAATTTTATGATGAAGTGCGATTACATCAAGCGAATTTTCTATCATCCAAATTTGTTGTTTCCATGTATAAAGACAACAAATTAGCAACCCATTCTATTTTTTAATTGCACCAACCATTTGTAGTAAGCCTATCACTTCAACGATTTTGACGGATACAATCCTAAGTTGGTTTATGGGTCTTAACCGCAGAAGACTTTGACTAATCCAACTACAATGTTTTACTACATTGGAGACTCAAACACACACACCATCATTCGTACCCCCATGTCCCAACTAATTGATCTACAACATGAAACAAATGCAACTACAATTTTTACCCTTAAAAACTCTCCACAGGACTTACGTCTCTCTCCCCCCAGACATTAAATGGACTAAAACTAATGGCTTTATTGGTTTAGAGTATAGATCCTGAGAATGAGATTGAGATTCCACCTCAGGCCTGTTTGCTTCGATTGGTACATACAATTCGTCGTATTCGAATGACTCATAAATTAATCGATCCTCATTGTTTTTGTTAATAGAGAGATGCCTCACAATTAGAGCCACAAGTGAATTGTCTACAAAAAGCTCGTTAAAATAGGCTTAGAATGAATAACCCATAATTCTAAATTTATAATTTACAATTGTACTTGCTTGCATGTCCAAAATTAAAACTCATCTTTAAACTTGAAGGTCACGTTTGTGCAACGTATTTTCTGCAAAAGTGAAAGTTTTTTTTCTCATAAGTTTTCATATTTTAGTTATTCAATGAAAAAAAAAAAAAAAAAACCAACCTCTACATCTAAAATCTCTACTAAAATTCTTTTCACCAAAATAGGAGACGCATGTTCGACTCCTCCACTCGTACTTTCATTTCTGCATAGAAAAAAACTCGATTTCCTCTTTCACAAGAATCACACAAACAAGCCCTTTACATTTTTGTTCTAACCACAACGGACCTCCTTGCCTTCCATAGACCCCATGATCCTCACCATGTCCATGCCTACTTGCCTAACAATTTGGGTAGGTCCCCACACCTAGGGCTTGGTAGAGAGGAATGTTGATTGGAAGTGTGCTCCTGCAGCGTAGGTGTATTTATTAGAGATAACAGATGCCGCACCCCACTCAAACGAGTCCAATATCACCGATACTTCTCGCCAAGTCCTATTACGCAACAAAACCACCACTCCTCCTCCTCCTCCTCCTCCTCTTGTTTTCTCCAAATTCTCAACGACTCTCTCTCTCGTCTTCTTCGTCTGCAAAACTCTAATCTAGCCAGTGCTTCTCGCATCCAGCAAACAGGTATATACCCTTACCCTAGCTCTAATTCTCCTTTCTCTCTCTCTCTCTCTCACTATCTCTCACTATCTATCTCTTTATTATGTTGGCAACTGATTTTCTCTTTTTCTCGTGCAAAACCATAACCCCAGTGTTGGCATTGTGATGCTTGAGCTGTGTGGAGAACTTCTATGTCTAGTTTTGCGTTCGTGATTAAAAAATCCGATTAATCTGCAAAGGATTTAGGTTCTCTGAGGAAAATTATGGGTTTTTCTTTTAATCTACGTTTTGAAGTATTGAGCAATCTGAAAGATTGTGCTTTTTTGGTTTTCCTGTTGTTTGTTGAAAACCCAAGATTTCTTCCTGTTCTGAAGCGAAAATTCGCGTTTTGGATTTTTTTTGTTTTTTAAGGTTTCATGTTCTTAAATATGGTGGATTTGGTTGTCCTGTTGCTTTTCTGATGTGGGTTTGATGAGTGAAAGCCATCGTGTTTGGAATTCTTGCAAGATCGATTGTTTCTGGATTTTGTCACTTTTTAGCTCTCAATTGCAGCAGTTTAGATCCTCTTTTCTTCTTCTTTTTGTTTAGTCGTCTGACATAATTTTTTATAGTTCTTTCTTTTTCCCTCTTTTTAGGAACCCTATTTTCGGGCATTGCAAAGAAGAAGGCTTTGTGTTTTGGATTCTGAGCTTTGAAGCTGGTGCCTGCGGTTTTTGGGAATTCTGAACTGTTCAAGGTCTTTTTTTTGTCGCCTGTGAGATCAATTTATTTATGATTAAAAATCCTAGCTTTGTCTATCCTGAGAAACCCTAGAATCTGAACCTCAAAAGCTCTCATTCAATTGCCCCGTGATCTATTTTAGAAACCGAAGAAGACCCAGAGTTTGAAATTTTCTTAGCTTGAGAGAATATATCTGATTTTTTCTCTTTAGAATGCCCTGGCTTCTTCATTCAGAGGCTTTACTGGATATGAAGTTTGTCTTTCTTTATATGCTCTTCTATTAAGTTAGCAGGAAATCAATTCAAATTTGAAATTCTAGAAATTACACAAAAGTAGAACTAATATCTATTCACACTACTTTCTGTAATCGGGTTTCGATGGAACCTTCGATTTCTGCTGGGTCATACATTCCCATCTTCTTCCCCGCATTCATTGCCATGTATCTTTTTGGTTACTTCATTGTTTTTAGCCGATGGAGCCTCAAGCATCGTCCTGAAGCTTCTAGTTGCTTCATCTCATTGTTACATGGTACTCCTGCTGCAGTAATGGCAACCTTTGCCATTGACCCCCATTCTCAGCCCGGCTTTGTTTCTCCTACTGCATATTTTCAGAACCTAATCTCCTTGTTCTGTGATATTATAACTGTCGACTTCCATTCTGACCCTGGCTTTGGGTCTCATAATACCAATATCCAGAACCTCATTCTCGATTTCAGCATGTCATACTTCTTGGTCGATCTCCTTCATTACATAGTCTTCTTTCCCAATGATCTTCTTTTCATAGGACACCATCTTGCCACCCTGTTTGTGTTCTTCACATGCCGATACCTTGTTTCTCATGGTGCCTTTGCACTCCTCGTCCTCCTTGTCCTCGCCGAGGTCACCAGTTTTTGTCAGAACATGTGGACACTTGCCAACACCCGGAGAGCCGACAGCCCCACTGCAGCGAAAGTGTATAACTTCTTTTATCTGCCCTTTTATGTTCTATATACAATTGTTAGGGGTTTTTTGGGACCCCTCTTTGTCTATAAGATGGGGGTATATTATCTGAGTGGAGTCGCAGATGACATAATTCCTAGATGGATTTACCTTTCTTGGATCGTCGTAGTTGCGTTTGCTATTCTTGCCAGTCTTTTGTGGATTTTGAATCTTTGGATGGAGTTGTATCGAGAGCGGATCGGCAGGATGGAGAGAAAAACAAGATAAAAGTTTATGGAATTCAGTTTGGCAGCCGAGGAAGCGTATTTATGGATGGCATTTAATGGGTTCGTTGGCTCTGTAATCATTGGCGATTCACCAGTGGGGATGAATGATAGTAACTGTAAAAGAGGTTGATTATAGTATCTGCGTCATCAGCTCAATGTCTGCTATACTAATTTGGTTTGGATACCCATAATGGTCATTAATGGAATTGTTTGATGCAAAACTGTCCTTTACATTCCTTCATCTGTTTATTAAAATTTTCATATAGAACTTTCAGATCACATTGCCATTTGTTTTTATTACATGTTCCTTTCATTTTGTTGGGCCTTGCTTTCACTTTTTTGCTGCTCTTGGTTTGGCTGCATTTCATGCTGTGATTAGTTTCAAGTCATCATTTGAAATTAATGATCATTTTTATCTAGTTTAATTATGTTCATTTGTTCGTGTACATTATCTTGATCAGGTACTAATCATTGCATATGTGTGACAAGTTTTTTTTTCTTTTCTTTTTCTTTTTAAAAGGTTAAGGGGTTCCCTTTCATCCAAGATACTTTTGACTTTCTGTATAAGGGTGAGGATGAATTATCCCCCTTAACTACGACTTGAAGCCTAGATTTACCTGAAATTTGAAGTCTGTCTCCACTAGAATCGTGTTAATAACAACAGTGGAGCTACAGCCCTCAGTTGCAAATATTAGTTGGGATTTTTTGATTTAATAATAGTTTGAATTTCCAACAGCTGCTGGCTGTAATCTGAATCCAAGCAATTTACAATTTAGAGGTTGCATTGTAACACATTGATGCTGTTCTCGACAACTGCCATTGTACTCAACTGACAGAGGTTTAGCACATGATGATCATCAAGCGGTTGGAAAGATCACTCTAGTCCTTTGCCCTCTGTTTCACATTTATGCTTGTATCGAGTCAAATTGCCTGCTTATAGTTTAAAATCCACGTTGAGCTGATTATGTTCATTCTCCATCCCACTGCTCATTGAGGGATGATGATGGCTGTTACTTTTGACTTTTAAGGTTGAGGGATTCCCATTCATCTAAGGTATTTTTGAATTTTTGTGTAAGGGTGAGGATAAAATACCCTTTTAACTAAGATTTAAACTCTAAATTTACCAGGATTTTGAATTCTGTACCCCACTAGAATTGTGTTATAACAACAGTGTCGAGCCATAGCCCTCCGTTGCAAATATTGCGTGAAGTGGTTTTCTTGTTGCCTTATGGTGCCATGTACTTCTCATCTCACTCTTATTAATGGATGATTGTTGAATGACCCGTGCCCGTTTCAGACTGTTTGGTTTTTAAGCATTATTTGGAGATGTATTATCATCTAAATTTCAGTGTTTCAGGTCATCTTTTGCATATCAAAATAGTATATATTATAATTGAGGTTTAGCGTAAGTGTTTTAAAACATTTCAACGCATCACATAGTAGATCCACTTTCCCTTAGTTCTATCCGCCACCACTTCATTACCTTACTTGCAGATCTGAAACATGCAGCAATAGGCATTGAACAGCACAAAGATTATCTTTAGTGAATAGCAGAAAAGCCTTATGTGACATGGGACGGGAGTTAACAGAGACTTGTTTGCCCAACTTAATGAGATTTGTGAGGTCCCCGCATCGTCGCTTTTGGACTTGTTTTGTGCATTTCCAACTCCATATCTTGAAATGTATTCATCCAGGATGTGAAGGGCTGATGATCTCTACAAGAGGCCCTTTCTTTTTTCATGGCGAGGGTGTAAATCTGTCCTCTCCAAAGAAGTTTTTTTTTCCTCTTCATGATTAAGTAATTTCATGCCAAAATAATTTGGTTAGGCTCTATGATCATGACACTATACACTATTGATTGTGTGGCAGATACCTGCAAGCAGTGCTCAGAACCCCTGCTCTGAAAATAATTTCTGATTCTACAATTTTCAGCGGGCTGTTTTTGTTGGTTGTGTTAAAAACACTCTGAGGCAGCCCATGGAACATTGACTTTCATGTGCTCTGATTGGATGAAGGATGGATTTGTGGATTGACAATATATTATGAGAATGACTAGCATTTCACTGTCGTACTGCACTATAATTTATGAGAATGACAACCATTTCACTGTCCTACAAGGAAACAATTTATTGAAAAAGACTTTTCTTGAAATCGGTAGGTTTTACTGGAGAGGTTCCTATTGGGTCGTTTGGTAGAGGAAAAATAAAGTAGTGGTGACAGGTTTTATTGTCCTTGTTGGTATGAATCTGGAAAGAAAGATTGGGATGGTTGAATAATAGCTCAGCCCTTTCTAGTATAAGTGTGTTGCACACAGGGCTATTATCTTTTTTTTATGAGACCTAGGGTACCTTTGTAAGATTATAGGATTATGTGATGAGCGGAAAATTATTCTAATTTTTCTGGCCACTTACTATTCCATTGTTTGGCGTAACATACTGTGTTTAATATGGTATTGAGTGATTTTCCTTGTGAGAGAGGATTTTAATTTGCCATGTGAAGGGTTGTACGGTATAATTCCTCTCTTCAATGGAAATAAAAATCTGCTCTGTGGTTGCCGTAAATTTTCTTTAACAAAGATTTGAACTTTTGTTTTCCATGAACTTCCTGGCCTTTTCCATGTGAAAAATGATCTCAAGCATATACAAGGAATGATCGGGATGGTTGCGGAATAATTTTTCTGAGTGAAGAAAATATGACATTTCCCTTCCAAAAAAAACTGCTTTGTTGGACTATGGAATGTGTCAAACATATGCCTAATTTTTTATACTTTTTTCTTCCTACCTACTATCTTTGTGGTATGATTGTTACAAAAAGAGAGACCCCAGAATGTTAATTTTACTTTATCTTCATGTTACTTCTTTATTATTATTATTTCATTTTTGCTGCATAGGGAACTTAATGGGGCACTACCCTTTCCAGCTGAAGCTTTAACAATTATCTCTATTGCAGAATGTGATACTGGAACCATGGATATTAAGGGTGGGGCTTTTTTTGAAAATCTATGAAATTTGTCAAAGAAGGGCCTTATATAATACATACTTTCATCAACCTTTTATCTCTACGAAATCATCTTGTTCTCATCTTAATGACAATGATACCCTGACCACTCAAGCGGTTTAAGCCCATGTTTTGTTTTATTTCTTTGTTCGCTTTGCATTCTTAGCAGTATTGATGATGATGATGATGATGGTGATGATGATAATGATGATACAATTTAGTTATACATGAAATCCTCAAGACTGAGAACAAGTTTGCTGACGATAGTGGTTGATTTCCTTCGTTTACATCTTTTGAGCCTGTTTTGTTCACATGGAATGAAAACCCGAACTTGTTTGTGTAATACCGCGGTTTTTCTTTAATGGAAATGAAGTCAAAGGGAGGGTGAACTTGGGTTTCTTCTCCTCTACAAAATATCCCACAAAAATATGGATTTTCCACCACCAAACAACCAAAAACAGAAATCCACATAACCAAAGCTTTTATACTGACACTGAAAGTGCCTCGCACATTTATCAAAAAAATAATAATAATAATAAAGAAAGAAAGAAAGAAAGAAAGAAAGAAAAATAAAATGCCTTACACAGACCTGACCTAAAAGTTCCAATAAATATATTCTTAAAGTGGTTAAATTTGAGAAAATATAGTTGAAAATCCATAAATGGCATCAAATAATCTTCCATTTGATAGCAAAATAAATTAAGGAGACGTGGAAAGTGAATACCCAGCAATTACTTTAATAAAGGAAATTTTAGAAAAGTCACGGTCCCATCACCTCTCCACCTTTTATCCTTTTGAACCTATCTGGAACCAGTAGCTTCACTAGTTCAGTTAGATCAAAATGGGTAACGGCATAAGTTTTGACTGAAGTCACAGACTTCACCAGCCAGGTTGATTTGAAACCTGTTTAGCCTCTAACCCCATAATTGTCAAGTGGGCCCCACAGGATAAATCATGCTGCTCTGTCTGGTCATTCTTGAAAATGCCTGGTCAGGGGGGATTTTATTAAGATTTCTAAATTCCAAATGATTTTGGGAGTCTTCGGGAGTCGTCCTTGATGTGGAGAAAGTTGTCCATAGTACACATTTGTACCTAGAGTTGAGTTGTTATTCCACTTCCAT
The DNA here is from genome assembly GCA_003546025.1 of Camphora micrantha. Classification (NCBI taxonomy): domain Eukaryota; kingdom Viridiplantae; phylum Streptophyta; class Magnoliopsida; order Laurales; family Lauraceae; genus Camphora; species Camphora micrantha. The sequence goes on along the minus strand of QPKB01000001.1, from coordinate 4,700,673 downwards.
TTTCATAGTCCCAGGAAGGTAAAAGTGTATCTGGGTCTCTCTCTCTCTCTTTTTTCTGTCTTGATTGGTAAAAAACGACTCGAATGCCAAAACTAGTCATGTTTGACAATTAGCACCTTTCAATTGAGCTACAGTTACTTTACTAGGTGAAGCACTTTGCACCTGCCCTATCTTCCAATGATGTTAATTGTCCTCTAATGGTTGATGGCATAGCTACAGGCTCTTTTGATATAACTTTTTTTTTCTTTTTTTGGGTTGACTGGGTGAAGCAGTTTACACAGTGGTTAATGGCATTGCATGGGGTGGGTTAGGTCTCCTTTGTTCATGGGTCACGCTTTATAAATGAGAAAGAGGGGATGTAAAAGACTCTTTTTAAGGCCCTACTGTTTTGGAACCCAATGGCTAACAGACTTTGGGTCTCACTTGAGCCCAATGCACCACAAACAGCACATAGGGGACTTTAAACAAGCCCTTCGCAAAACGTTAATATCCAAGTCAGGTCTTCCTCGAGCCAAAACCCAATAAGTGACTTGACAACTGGCTTAACCTAGGACCAAGCTCAATATATGTTAGGGAGTTCTATTGGCACTACACTTTTGTCTCTCCACGTGGCAAAGGAAAAAAATTCATTTCTTAAACTACCCCTCCCCACTCCTCCCTTTCCCTCTCTCCCTCCACCCTCTTCCTCGGGCCGGGAGGGGGTGTGGGGAGGCCGTTGGCTGGCCGGCAGGGGATCCCTCACATCCGGAGACTGGAGGGTGGGGTGGGGTGGGGTGGGGTGGGAGAGAGGAAGAGGATGAGGAAGAGAGTGGAGGGAGAGAGGGAAAGGGAGGATAGGTAGTATAGGAAATTAATTTTTTTTTTCTTTGCGGTGTGGAGAGACAGAAGTGTGGTGCTAATAAAACTCCTCATATATATTCCCTATAGACCCAAGATTTCAAGAAAGAAGCAATGGTGTATGTTCAGTTTCCTTTGAACCCTATGTTGAGCACCTCAAGGGCCCAAATCCGAACATCAACAAGGAAGGCCTAATGCTGGGCTGTCATTGACCCAATGTTGAAAGATTGAAGGCCCAAAAAACTAATAAATTGATGTTGGGACCACGACATGATAGGGTGGGGGTGGTTGATCACTTAGAAAGAACATTAGCACATGCTACAATGATAATTCTAACTGCATAACATTTAACAAACATACAATAATCATGGCTGTTAGTTAAGCTTTAATGTCACTCGAGTGGTGCAAGACTTTTTTTTTTTTTTTAATTTAGGGTATCTTCCGCCCAGCCTAGCTAAGGAGCCTTTCGCCCTGAGCCCGAGGGACACTCGATTTTGGACAGTCGATAACTAATCTCGAGGGGCATATGCAAACCCTCATATCCACATGCACCAGATAAAATTGTGGGTGGCCAATGAAGACAAGTGTGGAACACAAGACCTTTCTACCCCCGAGGCCTAGAGTCATTGGCCATCCGAACTGCCACTTGTTGGTTGAGTGACGTGAGACTTGAACAATGGATGCTTTTAAGTTTTCTAGTGGGGTTGGAGCATGACCCACCAACGCAGAGGTCCTCAAAGTTGGATCAAATAGCTCAGGACAAAGCAACAAGTTGAAAGGAAAGAACCCATGGTTCCTATTACTAGAGTTACATCTCTTCCATGGTCGTATGAGTAGTAGGAAAAAATGAATTTTCAATAGATTTTGTGTTTTGAACCAAGACGACATTATCAACGGCGTTGCTAGCTTTTGAAATTATGATTTTGCTTCCAGTTTGTGTATGGAAATAATGAGAAAATGGCAGTGACTTTATATCATCATATTCTTAAGCCTTTTCAGAGGCGTACGATTTTAGAGGATACCGCAAGGCTAGTGATTGGCAGCAAATGTTTTCTCTCCAGATCTGTCTTATGTGTATTTTCTTTCTATGTGTTCATGGATCCCAACATCTATACATATAATACTATGGGGGATTGGATTGGATGTATCCATCAAAGCCGGGGAAATGGCTATCCAAACATGCAAAACATGTGAGCAAATCAAGGAATTGGAATTGCCATTTGAAATAACCGTGAGGCTTATGGGAAAAACGTGTGGGGCCCACATGGTCCAACAAAGTTATTGTTTGGCAAGTTTTTAATGAGTTCGGATCCGGTGAGGTTTTAACCCACGGTGACCATAAGTAGATCAACCACGGTTCGCCACGTCACCATAGAAAAACCCCCTCAGAGGATCCCTATTTGTTTTTAATAGTGAACTGTGAGTTTTTCTCTCCTTTATCTGGACTTGAGAATATTTGGAACATTCAATGTTCAGCACATGGTGCAAAAGAAACAAAATAGGATATCAAAATGGGAGTTTCTTTACTTTTTTTAGCAAAATGGGGGCATTTTAGTGATACTTTTAACATGGTGGAAATCAAAATATGAGAGCAATTTTGTCCTGCGGGCATTTTTAAGACATACTGCGAATGAAACCACACACCCGACATAAGTGCAGTGAAGCCTGTGGGGCCCTCAGCATTAACGAGGGAGGCATGATTGATTTTCATGCATGGAACATCATGCGGACGTTTGCCGGAGAAAATTTTTCCAAAATATGATATGACAAGTTTTTCTCTAGGAAATGCCGGCTTTCTTATTTAGGTAATGTATTGTGGCCTTATGTGGTATCCAACACTACACTTTTTATTTGTAAAATCTATGTCTTATTGCCATAGTTATAGCTTGTTGTATCCATGCATCTCAAAGGTCACTGACCGTCCTAATATATTTCAAACAAAAGACAATAAGGGACCATAAGAAAAAAAGGACCATCCCAAGTAGCCAAATGAATGGATTAGGCACCAAAGGGACCATCATAAGGTGGGAGCAGTAGGTTATAACTCTACCAAAATAAACAAGTGAACTGGTGTTTTAGGGGTAGGTTTTTGAGATTCTACCCTAGTAGATCAAATGGAAAATTCCTACAACAGTGGTCACACGCCCACACACAATCTACCCAAACTCCTACACCATGAATGCTACTACTACGGCTAAGGTCACTTTTGGCAACCAAATCCTTGAGAAAAAGATTTTTTGATTTTCAAAAAATAATGGAAAACCCTTGTTTGAAATTTGTAAATATCCGAGGATTTGGACCAATTGAGGATTTTAAAGTCTGACCTCCACCCATAGCATTTGTTAATCCTCGCTTTTGTCGATCTGTGCATCAAAATCAGTTTTTCTCAGTTGTATGACAGTGCACCAATATTTTTTGTGAAATTCTTAGCTATACAAATTCTTAATGAGGAATCCTTGTTACAAGGGCAATAACGAATTCTCAAATCCATAGATTCATCGCTTGTTTCCAAACGTGCTCTAAGTAGTTGGTGGCCTGGACCCACTTGAAGCATGTTAATTACAAATTGGGGATGCAATGGTACATGCATGACCTAGAGATGTGCAAAAAAATGGGGGACCTTCTAATAATCCTAACCCTTGATTTAAGAGCGTCGAAGTTAGACAGTTCTTAGGCATTAGATGAAGTGCATGTTTTTGTTTCTCTTGCATCATCAGTCCAAGAGTCAATGAGCGTGAAATTGGGGTGAGTGCAATTCAAAGGGGTAGTGTGTGTGAAGGGGTAAGATACATCACAAGTGGCCCACCAAGCCCCAAAGGCTGGGGAGTTAATCACAATCAATAATCTCTCATGTAGAAGATTTCCTATTTGCATTCATTAGGGTGATTTTTTTCTCCCCTTTTCTCCTGAACCATACCATTGAGTGAAGTTTTTGAATTGATCTTTCTGCCTTATAATAAGTGCATGGAAACTAGACTCTCACTAAACTTCTATTGAGGAATAACCTAAAACTCTCACTAATTTGATCTTCCTCCCTGATTAATGGAACACTTTTGGAAGATCATAAAATAGATTTTTACGTAGTCCACCAAAAGAGGAGTCTAGATCCCTTGAGAGGGTGCATTAACCGGCATGAGATTGGCTAATTTTGATTGGACCAAATCTACCTATTTAATAGAAACAAGGGATCCGGACTCCCAAAAGAGTAGCCATTGATCTGATAGTGAGGACTTTCAATTTCTAAGGCAGACAATAGACTAGATTTTGACATGGGCTAGCTGGGATAGGCCCACTCCACTTATGGAATAAACTTTTAGGGTTCTGAGCTAGGCCCAGGAGTTGGGCCTGGGCTTGCATCCTGCGAAAGGCAACTAGACCTCCCTGCTAGACAAACTAAACAGTTGCCCAAGTGTTTCAAGGACAGGCATTACATGTAGCCTGCCTCATTGGCCTACGGGTTTAATATGAAACTGACAGTGTACTTGGACCATCCTCTAATCACCAGAAACAATCACACACGTTTCAAACTTGTGAACCTTTCTTAGCACCTAGATGCATGACAACCACGGGATTAGGGTGGATTGGCCGATTGGGTGCTCTTTCTATGATGGTTGTAGCTTGAAGTTTAAGGGTTTTAAACTTTGGGGTCCTTAAATAGATGGTCACAAGTAGCAAATGTTGCTGATATGCTGATGTTGTATATAATCTAATGCACATTAAGAGCTCCCTATCCCCCGCCTTGACCCCATGAGTGGGATGCATCAAGATAGAACCCATAAAAGGCAAACTGTTCGGAGTCAGATATTCCTCCATGGTTGGAATACATTGAAATTGAATATCCAATTTCTCTTTCTGCCGCTCATAAGTTAAGGAGAGACCATAGAGGGGAGATAGATGAAAATTAGACATTAGACATTATCAACAAAATGAGGAATGAGGTAGAGTAAAAAACATACGATCTGAGTACTATATAACTACATCTAATATAACTAAGTATCAACATAGTTATACATCTCCTTGACTCGGTTTGAGTTGAAACCTATCCAAACAACTAATGAAAACAGACCCATAAAACTTACCATGAAATCTCCCTTGGAGGGAAAGCAATCACCTTTCAAAACTCTTCGACAAATCCATTTATGTATTTGGTTTTAAAAGAGATCATGAATAGAACTTGTAAGATTTTGCTTCAAGAATTATAGTCCTCAGTCCACCAATGGGTGAAAAAATCATCAGCAGAACACCCAAAATGATGCATACCTGAATTTCATCATAACATAGTGAATAAGCTGACAAGATCATCGATGTGTGGGAAAGAATATTGAGAAAAATGGACGCAAAAAATGAAGTAATATGAGAATTAACATACCCAATTTATAGACCAAGATAAGCTAAATCTTTTGGGCTTGTAGATGGAAAGCCAAAATATGCATGGTAGCTGCGACAAGAAAGATCAAAAGGGTAATATTCCTTTATCATTAAAATCAAGATATTTAGTAGGTACTTGCATAGTGCTAAATCTTAGTTACTTGATTTGAAATTTAGGTGGCTTGCTTGACTCCATTTGATGATTTTCCATATGAAGTTATTTATTAAAAAAAATTACACGTTTCTTCGAGCTTTGGACTTGGAAGTCAAGCAGATTTAAGTTCACCTCATATCCTTATACATCTTGGGCTTTATCTTATGTTGAAACTTTTCATTTTGAGTTCATAGTAATAAATGAAAGAATGAAAGAGAAGCAAGATGTTTGTGGCTTACAAAGTATGTTGTTGGCGCAAAAGCAAACCCTCCAAAGAATCCAAGTAATCCACCAAAGAAAGGGAAGGTAACAGCAATGACCATTGTAAATGCTGCATCCAAAGATGTAAAAATATTTAAACAAGATCAAGTAACAAAAGAACTGTATAGAAATTTCAAAGTATAGCAGAGGACATTACCAACATATAGAGTCCGTGAGACTAAACGAAGAGAAGTTGTCGGTTTGAAATTAAGCTTCTTCACAAGAACGGTTTCCATCATGTCAAAGACACCCATACTGAAAATCTGCATCAACATAGAAGTCAAATCAATTCAGACTGGACAACCGAATTAATTGAAACCATTGTTTGAAAATGCAAGTCACTACATGTTTTATCTGTTTCAACAAAATTGAAAGATCTGATCGACAACAATAGATATAATCAGTAGTAAATAGTTTGAAATTCTTTAAATAGTGGTCATTTATCATGCAGTCAAGCCATTGGATAAAGATCTCTCCGCCTTGAGACCATGAATTCTCAGTTTATTTCTCATTTTTGTTTTAGTGTATCAATCAAACTTCAAAATAACATTCCGACTGAAATGGTATTCAAACAAATGACCATCCACAGGGTAACACCATTAGCACCTTCCAACTGTGGTAAAGTATATTCTTAACAAAAAATTAAAGAAAGTATAGTACTAAGAACTTGGGAAGCCTCCAATGTATATGATCTTTCATTCTTTCCTATCCTAGTTTTATACATCATAGCAAAGATTGAATTAATTAAAAAGCTAACATATTCTAAAGAGGAAATTCTGTTTTAAAATTCAATAGCTAAATTTGGGTACAAGAGAAGCTCCAAACTCTTTTTTTTTTTTTTTAATTGGTAACAGAAACTGGAAACTTTGTAAATTCTTCATGTTGGAGTCAATCGAGTACTGAACAAATCAAATTTTTGATAGAGTTGGATTAGTCAAGGTGAGTCACGCTAAATTTGTTAAGGTTTTTGATGAAAAATGTTATTTTTTTTATCGTAATAAAAAACTAAAACATGTTGCTATTTTACAGTGTATCAAGAAACATAAATCAGTAATAAAACTAGTTGATAAGATTGGCCATAGGAGACGCATTTATTGTTAGAAGTTTTACCTACTGGATCTTTGTAAACCAAATGCAGGTTACTCATAAAAGCAGGGTTAATGCTTTTAATAATCCGAGTTATAGTCTTTGAAATTGTTAAAAGAGCAAATTAATGAGATATGGCAAAAATACAAAATGAAAGAGTTTCAATTGAGTTGATTTTGCTCAAATTCTAAACTGTGCAGTAACTAATAATGGAAATGAGAGATGTAAAAGTCTGAAAGGATAAGCAACCTGATAACTTCCAATAACGTGAATAACAACAAAGGCGTTTGCTGCTACAATTAGCCATGCTGGTTTGTTTAGAGAAACCAGAATGTTGTCATCCACACGGTTTCCAAAGGCCCAGTACCCAGCAATTGCGACAGAGAAATAACAAAGACCCACGATGCCATATGCAAAAATCACACCCTTCCACATGGACTTCTTCGATGGCTTCTCAGGAGTAGAAGGGATTGTTGCTTGTATTTCCAAAACCACGTTGTGCCCAGCATAAGCAAATGCAACATTTCCCAGTGCACTAATGAAGTCAAAGAAGGTCCCCTGTGGTGTTGAAGATTTATAGACATACTGCACATCTGGTTGCTTCCCTTTTTTAAGTGAAGCTCCGAAAGCTATCATGGAGTAACTGTTGCAATTGAACAAAAATTATGTGAATGCAGATGATAGAAATTTGGACTCCAAATCAAAATTAATCTGAACATCTGCCATTATGTATGGTTAATGCATTACTCTATTTTAGTAACAGTGCAAATGTAAAATATCGCATTAGATGAGATACTGTTCCTCCAAACCCAATATATAAATATATAGACAATTGAAACACGACAATCAAGGAGGGTAGGGAAGTATTGATCCATATAGTGAACTGTCACAATTCTTCTTTTGTTAGGCCTGTAGCTAGAACCTACTTTCTTGCAATTACAAGATTCATTTGAATCTGAAATCCAATCCAGGAGATGAAACCTTCCTACACTTTTACTACCCAAGGATTCTAGACATTTTGAGATCAAGAAACCTCCACTGGAGAAAGGACTATCGAATACATAGCAGAGCATGTAACCATTTCAGTCTACCAAAATGTTCAAAATTCTTATCATTTTGGGATCTGCATTCTTCATTCATAAAAAGTTAGACCAGATTCAGAAAATCCCAAGCTTTGGTGCAAGTTCTTGTTATGAGTAGTATCAAAGTAAATCATGAGCTTCCTAATCAAGTTTACAATCAACCCCTTCCCAGTCATTTGCTTTGTGAACTAGACTGGATGTTAGCAGATTTTGAGAAGAGGCACAAGCATAGCAGATAAAGCACAAAACTATGAAACTAGTTTTTTGGGAAATTTCCTGCACTAACAGTTTGTTTAGGAAAAATTTTTCATATACATTGATTGGCTAAATTTTAGGGAGGAATTATTGTGAACCTAATGTTTTAAGTCTCATTTGATTAGTGTTACAAGTGTAGATTTAAGAGGTAAGTTGTATGAGAGGCCAGTCAGATGCTACTCTTGGAATCCAAATTTGTCATAACTCTTAAGCTGCCAGGGTTGCATCAAACAATGGCTACACCTTTTCTAGGACTTGTAAGCTTTGCAGGAAGAAGAGACTACCTGAGGGACATAATTGCGGCAGAAAAAGAGACCCCAGAAATGGAGTTGAAATTAGGGAGTTGAGATAAGAAGAAATGCACTGAGGCAAAGATCATGATGAAATAGGTTGTCTTGATTGATTTACAGTTAGAAGAAACTGTGTTGCAAATTTTCTCAAGTGATCGACCACCCGTGACCATGTATACAATGCCTACCCCTACATCCACAACAAGCTGCTGGGGTACAACAATCCATAAACCAAGCTTTTCACCCAAGGCGTGCTGACCCAATTCGTGATATCGATCGAATCGCTTTCCAGGAACCATTTCGTGCATCTCAACCATTTGCCAGAGGGTATACAATGTGATCATCCATGACAGCGCAAGCACCACAATACCAGGACCCCTGTAAATGAAAGCACCAAAATTCAAGTATATATCAAACAGATTGGATGAAATTGAAGGATAGAAGTAACCCCAGGATAACTATAATTTTGCAGAGAAAAAAATTGTATAACATTCATTTCTAATGTAGTTGACCATAGCAGAACTTCATTAACCCAAAAATAATAATAATAATAATAACTTGACTATATTGTAGTCTATTTTCTTTCTATCTCAAATCAATATCCTGAGCATTTCAGTTTTGAGTTACGATCTACACTTAGATGTAGAATAAGGAGTAATTCATTTTGAGGCTCAATAGGCCACATCTGGATATAGCTAGCTAAATTGCTCAAAAGGCAATCAATTCCTTGAGAACATTCAAAGTGCAAAACTGCGTTATCCAGGACTTAATTATTTTTCTTTCCAATTCAAATGGAGTGTCAAAACCAATATTGAGGATAAAGATTGTGTGGGACAAACTTTTGACACACCCAGCTGATCCTGGAAATCCATATGTATTTTAATTTATCTGGTAGAATTGTGATATGGGTGAATTGGAACAACAAATCGATAAAATCAGGAAAATCTATTTTCCTGGTGTAAAGTTCAATTGCATTTTGAGGTAGACATTCAATTGCATTTGGAGGTACATTAAAATTCACAAATTGAAAATAATACAAAATGTATTTGCATTAAGTTCGTGTACCCAATTGCAAAAATATCAACCTTAGCATTGATAGGATAGAAGGGAACCCAAAAAAAACTGTATTTAAAACATCAAATAAATTTTATTGCAATAATTTCAGCTCTATTAGAATCACTATTGCAATCAGTCAAACCCTAACCAGTAGCACCAAAAGCTCGAGCTATTAGTGAACGACTAAACAATATATATTAAAGGTTCCTGATATATTCAGCATTTACTTCTAACTGTGCTCAATTCATCTAGTACATTAACATGGCATATTGAAGTAATTTCTTCAAAATATTTTAGCTTGTAGTTTTGGATTATTGCATTAGCAGTTATAGTGGGTATGTAAAGTAGGAAGTTAGCTGAGTGAAGCTGTCTATTTGAATTTAAGCAGTTTCATGTTTGAATTAAGAAGTTTCAAGTGTTTACTAATTATTTTTCACAATAACCAAACTTTTTTTATGACCTAGGTTACTAATTATTTTTGAGGTCTATGACCAAATAGGACTATTCCTTCGGGTGGCACACAGTAAACACACAAACACACACGGGGTAAATCTAGGGCGGATTTCGAATACAAGATATGAAAAGCAAACTCATGCTTTATGCCACCCCAACTCCCAGGTGGGTTAACAATAAGCAAACTTGTGTATTGAAGATGTAATTTCTAGGACAATCAAATAATCGTATTTCTAGAAACTTTGTCTTGTTCTTGTCTATTATCAGTAGAAAGTTTTGAGCTGGTGCCAATTTAAATTTTAGATTTTGAGAAGGGAATTGTTTTGGTACTTAGAATTTTCTGTTTACTATAATCTTTGTCATTTTTTTATCATTAGGAATCATGTCATCTAAGAAATTAACATGGAATAGAAAAATATCTATCATCATGAAAACTCCCAAGCCATACGGTTAGGGTGGCAATTCCTAATCTCTAATTTAGGGTTCAGGTTGACACCATCTCATTTTGGTGCTGACACTTCTAACCCGACCTATTTTTAATTCAGCTTCTAACACAATTAATAATTGGGTCAAGTTCTGATTAAATTCATTTTTGTTGTTCGAACTGCCAACCCAACTCCAATAAAATTGTATTGACACAAAAGCTACCAATGTTGACCCTTCTAACTTTCATGATGGGTTCAGATTGACATTTTCAACATCAGCTTCCTTATTATCGAAATCTTGTCCCAACTATATTCTCTTTATATTTATTCATATTATTTTCATACGTATCCTCTTTTTCACCTATCCTTCACCACATTGACATCAACCCAATCATTAAAATGGATAAGGTTTGAATTCAACCTATACATGTTATCCATATTTAGGGTTGCAAACGTGTATCCGAATCTTCGATTACCCAGAAGTTCTGACCCCCAAAAAAATCGGGCCTGGAACCTATTTTGGGTTCCAATTCATAAACAAATTTGGGTCTGGAACCTAATTTAGGTTCTGATTGATAAACGGGTCTGGTTTTGTTTTTATATAGGTTCCAACCCTTGGACCCGAGACCCGACATATGAATATTTGATATTACAAACTGTATCTCAAAATTAACTTTTTTGTGCTTTTTTATGTATAATATTAGAGGAAGTAAACTTGATGCACGAATGATATGCCTATTTTAAGAAAAAATTAAAAATTAAAGAGAAATTAAAACTAATTTTAGAACTATATTATAGTCGTATAGGTGGACCAAGTTTCTAAACCGGATTTAAGTTTTCCTATCGAACCGGATCTGAAACCAACAAAAATAGATTCCAAATCAAAACCAAACTCGGAACCAAAACCGGAACCGTCTGCCCACAATGGTCAACCTAATTCAATCCAACCAGCTGATTGCATCCCATGGATAGGTTTGACTTGAACCTATACGTGTCGCCTGAAGCAGATTCTATAATTTTAGGACCAATCTGAACCCGTTTCAGCCCCACTTGAGGCAAGTTGCAAACCCTAGTTTGTATTATATATTTTAGAAATTTCAATCTAAGTTCACAATTCAATCGGATCAAACCCTATCTGAGCGCAACTTAACCCAAATCTAAATTGGGTTTATAAGTATATGGTCTGGCCCAACCAAATCCAAAATACCAAATCAACCAAATATCATCCAAAAATTCAATCAAACATCATCCAAAAAATCAACCAAACATCATCGGACTGTAACTCCTTCTATATTTTAAAAACCAAAAAATTAGGAAAGCCCAACAAACCAAAACAATGGAAACACTAAAAAAAAAAAATCATCCAAAACAAAGCCAACCAACCTATATCGATCAAAGAATCATAATTCTATAATCATCTACATAATTCTTCCAAAACTCTAGAATTAAAACACATCCAATAACCAAATAAACCCAAAAAGGGAATCAACACATGCAAAATTAACGCAAACAAATATCAGCTAGTGTTGTTGGGGGTACGTCTTATATTCCAGTTTAACAACTTGGATAGAGTTCAAGACCATTGGAAACATTTACGTGTAGAAGAGGAAAAGCCATGTATGTTTATATGCACGGGAGGAGTGTTCATATGCAAAAGCCACATAAGTGTCATGTCACCACATGAATATACTATTCTTCTAGATGTAATTGTGTGACCCTACCCTTTGATTGAGAGGAAGAGGTAAAAACAACATATAAAAGTTCAAACATGTGTAACTTTAATGAAGAAAAACTTAATAAAAGAACATTAAAAAAAACCTTTAAAAAAGATTCTGAAAATCTAAAAAAATATAAAAGAAAATAGCATCAATCCAACTAATTGGTGTGTATATTTGAAAAGATGTCTTCAACATAATAGTGTGTATATTGAAAAGATCTTCAGCATAATACTTACCATCCAAGTTGAGCCATGGCTATAATAGTGTGTATATTTAAAAGATCTTCAACATAATACTTACCATCCAAGATGAGCCATGGCTAGAGGGAGACTGAGGACTCCTGCACCAACCATTGCAGTGACATTGTGAAAAGTCGAATAATACCATTTTGCATTCCTCGAAGATGTCACGGGAAGCCAGGCATCTATGGCTTTCTGCTTCTCCAAACTAGCTCTGTATTGTGATTCTGTTCCCTCTTCAAGTGCAGAAGAAGCCATATCTCTCTACCAAATCAAACCAAAACCACTACCAAATCAAACCAAAACCACTCACTTCTGATGCGAAATATAAAGAGAAAAACTACTCACTTCTGATGCGAAATATAAAGAGAAAAACTACTCGACACAAACAGGCAATATCTGCTTCCTGGTAAGGAGATGTGATCTGAATGTGTTATGGTAATGGCTCTTTTCAAAAGAGAGAGTTGGAGTGATTAGAGGAAAGAGGTTACGTTCTAGTTTCTAATTAGGACTCGAGAGTTTCACTCTTATCCTTCTTATAACAAGTCCAGATTCCAAGAATGGGATGTGTGGAAGGGCCCACTATTGATAATGTGGACTGTCCAATATGAATGTCCATATCCTCAAATTTTCCTTTAATAAAAGTTGGTTCCACCATTAAGATAAGCATTTGATTGATAAAGTGAATTGCATAAATTACATTATTTATCATTTGCTCGATTATATGGTGAGACCAATTGTTTTTAAAGTAAATTCAGGGTATGCCATTGCGGGGAATGACTTCCATTTTTTAATGGTCCGTATCATCAATGGGTGGGCCCTACGGTGAAGTTCAGCACATCCTAATAAAGGAAAGCCCTATTAGGTGGGACCCGTCTGTGTTTGTGGGAGCATTGACCCCACTATATAAAAGAAGATCCATGAAATCGAGTTAAAATAGCCCGACCAGATGGTTAATAGAGTCCATCCTTATACCATCTCGGGTGGTTAGTGGCCCCTACAAATAGATACGGGGAGTATCTTTATTAGACTGAGGTTGCCTACCATATGGGATGGCTAAAATATGAACTCTGTGCTCCATCAAACCAGTAAACTATGAACTCTATGCTCCATCAAACCAGGGTGGTTGTGATTGTTTGTGCATGAGATAATAGAACTATGAAACTTGTGTGTTTAGAGGAGTATCATGTCTGCCACGTGGCCCAAAAAAAATTAATTCATTGGAATCTTCAAATTCATTTATATGAATTCTGAAAAATTCTGAAACAAACCGAAGTAGTGGGACGAGTCAGATTTTGGTGGGATACTTCAAACTTAAAATTCACTCCTTTTCTCTGTTCAAAAATTGTCTCCTCTTCCTCCTCTATCTGCATGGATATAAAACTTATAACATGGATTTGAGGCAAATTTTTTAAAATGATATGCATGAATGAGGGGAAGGCACACCCATTGCTAGATCCATTGCTAGATAGAATCAGAGTAGGTCCAAAACTAGGATGGAACCTGCTCCTATGTTAAAATCACATCAGTTCCATTAATATTGCCGGCCATGCTTCCCCAGTTGTCTTATGATGAAATCATGATTAAAGAATCATCCAATGATATGATCCCTAGGGTTTGTTGTTTATTTGCATCGAGCCTAAGCAAAGTAGGTCATAGGGACAACCAACCGGTAAATTTAATTATATTGGGCACTTCTTAATGAAAAATCACTTGAACCTATCCATCCAAATAACCGATACTTGATGTGTAAGATCTGATATGGTTTGCAATATAAATCAAACCTATAGATCTAGATTTATGCATTAAACAATATAATTCAAAACATGCAATGCCTTGACGTCTTAGATAAGATGCAAAAACGAACGAAGCAAAAAGATTTGCATAGATCAAAGAATGTTGAATGCATAAATCATAACCCAATGGCTCTGATACCAATTGTAATCTGATATTGTTTGCAATATAAATCAAACCTATAGACCTAGATTTATGCATTAAACAATATATAATCTCAAATAATATATATTCTCAAATAATAAAGGCGTACCTTACACTATGATCCTGATGAGCAAAAAAATTTTCTCAAATAGGCACTCACTCCAATATGCGTGAAGTTTATGGTTACTTTTCAAATCTTATGTAGGTTAAGAGAGAGGACCGGAAAACCATATATATAGACAAGCCCTAGCCAACAAGAGTATATATAGACAAGCCCTAGCCAACAAGAGTTCTATTTGATTTGTGCTTACTAAAATTGAATCCAATATAAACTTAGTAAAACCAAAAAATCAAAAGGGGAAAGTAACTTAAATTAGTGGGCTCAAATCGTAGGTCCCAACAATGTTGCACATGTGGTCATGAGGACCACTCATGTCTAACATGATGGGCATTGATATTCATCATTTGGGTCGGGTGATGCTCATCTTGATATTAAATCTTCTTTAATAGATGTTTGGTGCATTGATATTCACCATTACTTATTAGACACAGTGACTATATTTTATGGGTGGGTCTCATATGATTCCATCACTAGGTGAGGAACTCATCACTATTTCATCATTTGGACGTGCGGACATGCCCAATTTTTTTTTATATCATTAAGATGGGCACATGATTATAGGCATGGCTGCATGGTTGAGTGAATCCCACCATGATTTCACCGTCAAATGAGATGGAGGCCATCATGATCCTTTCATTTTAATGGGTGGGGGCCCTCCCTTTGGTTACTCAGTGTGCAGGGTTGAGATCCGAGCGAGCCAACACAAGTAGGAAGAGGCAGCCAACACAAGTGAAAAGGGTGGGGAGTTTTTTAAAGACCCGTTCTAGTCCATTTGAGTAAGGCTTGGGAGATTGTATTGTGCACATTGTACTTTTCATGCATGCACATTGCATAGTTTATCCCAAGTTATTTTTACTGATGAAGAGACAAAATAAAAATAAAAATCATTACAGTGGTAGATTCATCACAAGTCCATCATCATGGGGGTGGGCCATCACCATGGTACAGTTTTTTATTTTTATTTTTAGGATGAACCCCCCAACCCCACATGAGGGACACTTATTGAAATCCGAATCGCTAAAAATGAAGATCCTTCCCTTCAATGATTTAACCTCAAATATCATGCCAATAAGACTTGGTCTCACTCTAAAATTGAGTATATATGGCAATCTAAATAATACATGCTCAATTTTATTGTAAAGCAACTCCTATATTTGAGTAAATATTTTTAGAAAGATTTGATTTCAGGAGAGATCCAAAAATTTATTTTGAGCAGTTGAAATGTCAAATAGGTGGACTCCACTGTAAAGTCTTATGCACCCTACAATAAGCATTCAAGAGATCCATTTAACTTTTCATTATTATATCATCTCATCTTCGTAGTTTCTTTCCATGATTCAATGAATTGAGTATAAATGTTGCCCTCTCAACCACTAATGTATACGCAAGCATGGTTGATAATCAAACCAATAAATAGATTTTCATTAATCAATAATGGGTAAAGTGACTTACATGTAATCAATATTTTGCTTAAGTTCCTCTTCGATTAGAGTGAAATAAGGCTCTTGATGTTGAAACAATGAAATAATGATTATTTTAAATGGTTTTAATTCATTAAAATGAGCTCGTTATTTCTCATTATTTTAAAATGTGAAGTTTCATATCTAATGTATAAACGAATGATCTCTGTTTTATATAAAGAAATATTGATCTATATATTCATGCACCTAGATTCTTTTTGCTTGACTAATCTTGATTTTTCTTATATGGACTTATTAGATAAGGGAAAATAGCTTGTTTTAGTTGATTTTATGGGATAATTAAGAGACACACCACACCAACTTTATTTACACCACACCAACTTTATTTACATATTTGTATGATAATCTATTGAATCATGTAATTTAATTGGGGTATTTGAGTTAGATTTGTCTTTCTTCTAATAGAAACATCAATTAATGCATTTAAGAATCTATAAAAAGTTTTAAGAATATAAGGACTTATATATGCATTTGGAAATTATAATTTATCATTTTGCCCTATTCATTTAAATTGTTTTCTTCAATTTTAACCCGTTTCTAAAAACTCATTTCTTACCATTTCTCATACTTCAATTACATGTAATAAATGGAGCCCAAAGACTAAAATCACTATACATAATTTTTCATGAGAACAACTACTTTTTTTAATATTTACGTATTTTGTGTGGTATCAACAACCCATCACCTAAAATATATAAAAAGAAATTTCACCGAGTAATTCATCAAAATCCATTTTTCTATTCAAAATTGAAATGCACAATCTTAATATTTTAATTATCAATTCAATGATAAGAGCAGAGCACTGCTTTACATGGTATAGATAGATGACCAAAAATTTAAAAAAAATGAAGAAAACTTATACCTATCTCAACAAAATGGTTAAAAATCTTAAGAATTTTATAAATGCACGTAAATAAAAAATGATCATTAAAAAATTACAAAAGATATGTAAATGAAAAAAAAATCAAACAAATTTTAAAAATACATTATCTTATTTTCTAGATTCTACGAAAGTAATTTTGAATTTTTATTCATTTAAAAAATTAAAACATTCAAAAATTTTCTTGCGATGAGATGTAAACAAATCTTATAAAATCCTCACATATAATTAAAAAAAAACATATAAAAACATAAAACTATAAAACAATTACCTTATTATTTAGTTTTCTTCCAATACCTCAATAATCCCTTTAATGACTTTCCAAAAATGTTTGAACATGTATTTCTCGATGAGAGAATAGAAGAAGTATTTTATATAGTTGTCATCATTCATAAATTATGTACAAATGTGAAATTGTCAAATCACAATAAATTTATGACACTTCTAATATGATATGAATGGGTAATAAGATATTCATGTTCAGTTTATAAATTTTCTATAATTAATTATCTATCATTTATGTATCATCATGATTAGATTTTTATAACTCCCCAAACTAAATTATAAACCCATGTTTAGAGTTCAATACTTTCGACGAGCTAGATCCATGTTCTTTTACTAAATGGGTTCAAAATCTTTTACTAGACGAGCTATATCCCTAACTTTCAACTATCCATACTATGTAAAGCAGTGCTTTTTTCCGGGTTCGGGACCGGCAATGCAATGCAACAAGCATCATGGCGGAGTTAAATTTTTTTTTTTTTTTTTGCCGGTGACAGTAGAAAATCAAAAAATCAATAGAAATGAATGAATATCTTATATTCTATATGGGTCAAGTAATGTAGGAACGGTTAAAACCCTTTTTTTTTTTTTTTTTTTGCCGGTGAAAGTAGAAAATCTGAAAATCAATAGAAAAGAATGAAAATGAGTATCCTATATGAGTCAAGTTAAAGTAACGTAGGATCGGTTAAAAACCTCTTCTTTTTTTTTTTTTTTTTTTTTTTGGCCGGTGAAAGTAGAAAATCAATAAAATGAATGAGAATGAATATCTTATATGAGTCAAGTAATGTAAAAAAGAAATCAACATAAATTATTTTTCTTTTAACATGTCTAAAACATCAGCTAGTGCATTCTCATCATTGTCTAAATCACCATCACTAGTTGGGTCATGACTAAACCAGTTTTGGGCACAAACTAATGCTTCTACAGTATTTGGTTTTAAAGAAGTCCTATGTGGGTGAAGAACCCTCCCTCCGATGCTAAATGTTGTACTCTAAAGCAACAGTAGAAATTAAAATAGCTAAAATATCATCAGTCATTTGAGATAAAATAGGATACTAAGTTGAATTTAATTTCCACCATTGTAATATATATAAATAATTATTATTAAATGACTTTGCAGCTGGCCGAGCCGGCCCTGAACGGGCTGGGTTGTTTCTGCCCAATCCCAGTCCCATTTTGGCCTGCCTTTAAAATGTATTGTCCAAACCCAGCCCATTTGGCTCAATTTTTTTTAAAAGCCCTGTATTTTTGGGCTTGGGCCGGGCCGGGCCTTTTACTGGTTTCAACGCGTCCCATTGACAGGCCTGTCATCATGGTTAGACTTTTATAACTCCCCAAACTAAATTATGAACCCATGTTTAGAGTTCAATACTTTCGACGAGCTAGATCCATGTTCTTTTACTCAATGGGTTCAAAATCTTTTACTAGATGAGCTATATCCCTAACTTTCAACTTGTGAGGGACCATTTTGACCCAAGTTGTCCAATGTACATGCCATCAATTTTTTTAAAATTGTCATCCTCTATGGCTTCTACCAATGCGAAAATGAAATCAATATATGCATATTATTAAGAAAAATCAAACAAAGTACAAAAACATGTCTACAAGGATTATATTCCAGGTGGGTCGCATGAGGCTAAGAGGGTCAACTCGCACGAGCATGCGACCCACCTGGAATATAATTCTTATGGACATGTCCAACTTATTTAACTGTGGATCTTAAGAACTGAAGGTTGAGTCCACTTGTGTTACCACTTGGGTGCTACAGTAGTTTTACCTGGCTTCTATCTGGGCTCAGAGAGATTAGTCCAGCATAAAGAATTAGAAACTCTGTTAGAAAAAACAAAAAAAAGTGAATCCTAAAATTTAAGACGTGACATATCTAATAATAGCATGGCCCTGCTAGTTTGGGTGAAGTCATCGGCTCAAATCATATTTTTGCATTGATGAAACTGTACTTGGACGTTTGTCTGGATAATTTACGTGTGAGATTGGGGGAATCAATTTGTGTTATACTCATTTACCTGTGGGTCACAATTCCTTGACTAGAAACCTATTTAATAATAGTGTTGCTAAAGTTCAGGTAGAATATTTCAAGAAGAGTCTTTTTAATTCAATGTGCTCCTTTTGATGATATATAGTGACTTGAGGATGGATCTTTTACAGTGACTCAAATTTAATATGCTATATTACCGTATTTTATTTATTTTTTTTCCTACAAATACAGCATAGATAGGCATGCACGGGTTACTTAGCATGGTTTGTTGTGCTAGTCATTTATTGATTGGATTCATTATAGTTCCATAATCCATGGGCTCTTTGTTAGGAAGCAAGTCACGTAAATATTTTTTAATACTCTTCTTTGGGTGGAGGCCGTTTCATAACACTTCCCTTTCAAGTGGAACCTGGTCCGCGTGCTTGCCTAAGTTTCTATCATGCTTTTGAAGTTAAGCTTGTATGGCTAGCCAAGCAAGTTCCAAACTTCGTTAGCTTGATTATATATATATATATATATATATATATGGAAATATTCATGTGCATCTATTCTTCAAATAGAGTGAGGGACACTTTCATAAATGAAGATTTTCAAGTACAAAAGTGAATTTTCAAGTATATAGGGTGAGATACACTTTCTTATCTTCATGTGGAAAAAGAGAAAGTGCCCCTCACCCTATGGTTAGGGATATATACACATGAATATTCTCCTTATATATATAATTGCGAGATTATCTTCAAATATATATATATATATATATATAATTAATAGGGTAAGTTTGGGCGGGTAAGTTTGGGCACACCTCAGGCCAGCCTTCACCCGGCCCATTGACACCAAACATGCATATAGGGTTTTCTTATAATTACTAATAATACATGTGTCCTATATGTAATTGTAACAAAATTACAGGTACCTAATTGTAAGTCAACCTTATCTAAACCCTCACAGGAGCGGCAGAAAAGTCCATTGTCTTAAACCCTTGTCTTCTTTTCTCACTGCATTTCATCAAACATCTGAAATGCTGATGCAGTCCATCCAAACGCACCACACTCTCTTCTTCTCCTTCTTCCCATTTCCCCACCCCCTCAAACCTAAAACCCTAAACCCTAAAACCTCCAGACCCCAAAACCCCACAACCCCACCACCTTACACTCGCCCCCTCCGCGCGAAACGCCCCTCCGACGAGTTCCCCATCGACGAGGAATTCCTCAAGCAATACGCCACCACCCACACGCCGGAAGTGGAGGCAGAGGCCCGGCGCAAGAGCTGGGTCGAGCGCGGTTGGGCCCCATGGGAGGCGCTGCTCTCCCCAGAAGGCCTCTTCGCCCTGACGTCGCTCAACGAGGGCGAGGAGGTTCCCCTCCAAACGCCAGAGGCGATCGAGGCCTTTCGCCTTCTTAAGCTTTCCTATCGCAAGAAGAAGATGGAGGAGAGCGGGTTGTCGGAGGATGAGTGGACAGTGAAGACGTTTACCACAAAAGTGGAGGTCCCTGATCCAATTGAGACCACGTGGAGTGGTCCGCTCGTGGTCCGGCTGATCCCGCCGAGAGACTGGCCACCAAGGGATTGGAAGGTGTTGTCAAAATTTTGAATTCAAACTCAAATTACCATAAAATGAACCAAAACTCTGGTAGAAACTGTTTTCTCAAAATACATTCAATACAAACAATTAATTGCATTTCATTCAAATTCAAAATATTGTTCATAGGTGGATGAGGAGGAATTGGCAATCATCAGGGAGGCGCATAAGCAGCAGGCGGTTCGGCTTGATATGGATAAGCTGGCATCACCGGGGACAGACACAGAGGGGGTGTGTTTGGAGAGTTACAAAGTGTTCTTGAAGCAGTATAAAGCGTGGGCGGCCGCCAATAGGAAGCAGCTGGAGAAGGAATCTTATAAGGTCTGGACACCTTAAATATGTTTTTTCTGTTTGTTTCATGTTATCCATGCTTGGTTAGAAATAGAATTTAGAACCCCCAATATTTAGATTCTGGTGGCGGTGTTCTTTATGGGTGGACCTGGCTTGGAGCAATATGTGTTTTGATTGTCCCCCTTCATGGGGAGACTATAAAAACTTGCTGAACCAAACTGCGTCTGGTTGGTAGCAGTCAATCCTAACCTTCCAATGGTTGGAGCTAGAGATTTTCAATGAAGAAATGTGGCCAGCTGTCCATGTACAATATCAAGAAGTCTAGAGATAATGGATGGTTTGGATTACTCGGGGCAGAAGAATTTTGGTTCCGTCAATCCATGGTGGGGCACACTGCAGACCAGATGAACAATATTTTTAATTGCTGAAATGCAGGACCATATAAAAAAGCTGTCTGTTCATGTTGGGGATTGTGGGATCCCTTCTAGTTCATTATTTTCATGATATAATGAGTTTTGGGTCTAAACTCTAAAGAGTGCTGGTAGTATACAATGTGATTTAATAAAAGTTCGTAGGAATGATAAGAAAAAAATAAATAAATAGAAGTGTGCAAAGCAAAAGAGTTTCGGCATCCATCTTAGTTTGCTGAGTGACTGAGTTTGACCTTCGTGTGTGAGATGATGAAACCATCTGCTGTGTTCATGTGATAAACACGACTTAAGTTTTACCATGATGACATGTTTGAATGCTTTTTTTTAGTTACATTGTGATAAGAAATCTTTAGGATAGAGAAACTGACCAATTGCAATAAATTTGGCTGTTAGTTTCTAAAATATTACTGCAAATAGTTTTGTTAAAGAACGTGTCCATTTGGGACTAGAACTTGCACCAGATGAAGTGAGCTTTACCCTATGTCTAACATTCAAGTGCTGCATGGCTGAATGTGTACAAAAATTCTACTTGTTGCATTCTTTTTGCAATACCAGTGTACTTACATTTTTCCTTATTTTTGTTGCTTTTTTCACAATGCCCACGTGGAATGAAATCAGTTATCTTAATTGTGAGAAAAAAAGAGTCAGCTTATCAGTGCCCACTATCAATTGCATTCATGCACTATGGTCATATTTTCTGCGACAGGATTTTGTATCTTTTAGAGGAAAGCTCTATTTAAGTCATGAGCTTTTGACATTTTCAAGCTTTGCTATACAAGGACTTAGATTTTGTTCTCTTTTTTTTTTTTTCCCTTCTATTACATGCAGTTCGACCAAGATTATCATCCTGGAAGGAGAAAAAGAGGAGAGGATTACAGAGAGGACATGGTTCGGTGAATTTCTTTTACTTCCTACTTGAATGTTCTTCATGTTGATATGCTTTCCATGCAAGGATTTCTTCTAATCAATCTTGGTTTTTCTGGCAGCTTGAGCTTCCATATATATATCCCGGACAGGTAAACCACAAAGTTTTTAACCTAATCCAGTCAGTTGATTAGTTTCGAGTATTTTTTGACATTTAGGTGTACATTGCATGTATGTCCCAATTGGTTGTTGTTTATGAATGAACTTACTAGAAATAATAGTTGGGGAACTTTTTTCACAGATTTGTGTGGGAAAAGTAACAACTCTACACCTTTATCAGGGAGCATTTGTTGACATCGGATGTGTATATGATGGGTAATTATCTCCTTTCGTCTAAAAAATTGTCCATGATTACTTTGTATTGATACACTAGTTTATACCATTTTCTTGTTTTAATCTGCCTTTTAACAATGCTTAAGTGTTCTTTGATCAATAAGGACTCATTTAAAGGGCCCTTGAATCTTTAAATCGAGCTAAGACCTAAGAGAATAAAAAGGTCATCACCCAGTGCGGTTCCACCGAAGCAGGGTCCAGACTGGAGACAGACCTAACCTTCAGCAATTTTGCACGAAGTGATTGCTTGCAGGTCTCGAACCCGAGTTATCATGCATGGCAACCGAGACTTTTACCATTGCACCAAAGTAATGACTAAGCGAATGAAGATATTAATGGGGACTCATCTGACACTCTCCATTTCGAAATCAGTAGTACTAGAAGAATCCTAATATGTATTGAAGAATCTGACATGTTATGAGAACTCTTTGATAAACATACTCCGTAATCCGTATCCTTTTTATGTGGTAGTTTTTGAGGCTTTTGTTTCAGTATTTTGGGGCCAGTATTTTGGGCATCGGCTGTTATCTATTTGTGGGTTACATGCTTATTTTATACCCAGTATACTTTTTATCAATATATCCTCATATACAGTGTGGTATGCCTTCACACAACTATATAGATTTGTTACCATTCAAAAAAGAGGGTTTTACTTTTGCCGCAACTCTCCTTTTCCCCCTATTTCTAATTTATTCAGTCAATTCTTTAGACTGTCTTCCCGAAAAGATAAGACAAAATACTGATCTTACTTGTTCGATTAGTCCATAGTAAGTAATACAAGATTCTATTTTAACTAGTCCTAGAAAGTATCTTAGTATGATGAAGACTCTTTAACTTTCTCAATGATATTAGCGACCATGAAGACTTCTACTAGTAATAATCTTTAAACAGAAGTGGACATTTTATACTATGTAATCAACATAAGTGACACAAAGGGCTTGTTTGTTTCATGTAATTGAATACCTAGGATTCTATTTCTAGGAGTTGTTAAAAATGAAGAACTAAAGGTGAATATCATCATCAAATAACCTCCTATTAACTGAAATTGAATCACGGGAAGATGGGAAATGAATACGCAACCATCACCCTAGTAATTCGATACCTAGTAATTCGATACCTACGAAAGTCACGGTCTCATCTACATCTCCACCTTATATCCTTCACCCATCACCTCATATCCTTCGCTTCTCACCTCTTTAATGATCAGTTAGTGGCGATCATTTCACCACGAATTCCTATGTATCACATGCAAACAAACAGGCCATAAGCAAAGAACTAAGATATATTTACTTGGATTCACGTGGAACCATAGATAGGATGTGGGCCCTGCTTTTAGATACTCCAAGCAATTTTTCTATTTAACTAAAAATTTGACATTTTTTGTGTTTATTGAAACTGCATTGTTTTCTTAAATAAAGCATCATGGTTTCACTTCTACAGATGGGTCCCAATCAAAGGAAATGATTGGTATTGGATCCGCCATCACATTAAAGTTGGCATGAATGTCATTGTTGAAGTACTGGTGAGTGGTATTACTTAATCCTGTATGTTTCATAACTTTTCTTCTTCATTTGCCATGCGTCAACATTTCACATTCTATTATTCTCCTTCAATGGAAGGCCAATGTAAACTGAAGGTTAGATGCAAGCTTGAAACTTGCAAGGCCATTTCATTGCCCTTAGAGTAGACAACATTGAATCAAGTAAATTTACTGATTTTTGTCTATATTACTTGTTAGAAAGTTTCTTTCATGTGGTTTTAGTCCTTAAGAAGAGGTAGTTTATTTTATTTTATTTAGACGTCTGGAGTATTCAGTAGTTATCTTCCATTTCAACTGTGTATCCATATAAACTCCAAATTAGATCATAACCTTGGCTAATAATGCTTATGATTTATATGGAGCTATTTAATTAGTTTATATTTCTATGGCTCCCTTTCATTTTGGCAATATACTTGATTATCAGCTTCTATGCATTTTTTTACCATTCAAAAAAAAAAAGAAGAAGAAGAAAAAGAGAAGGGGAGTTAGAGCTTCTATGGAATTTTTTGAAAGTTTTTTTTTTTTGTTTTCTGCCTTTAATTCTTGTTCACCATTGATGCCTGCACAGGAGTCCTTTAAAATACAACGTACATTGCCTACATGTTCTTTGTAGTGAACTTGGCTTCAAGTAACCTCTTGCACTTTTTTGCAGGCAAAACGAGATCCATACCGTTTTCGCTTCCCTATTGAAATGCGTTTTGTTGATCCTAATATAGATAACCTTATGTACGTAATCTTCTTGTTCCCAGTCATTTTCATATATCCCCCAAGGCAATTAATAGATGTTAGATCCATACCATTCCGATATTTTTATTTGTTCCTCTGTTTTTCTCAGAGCTTAGGATAATTATTTTTACTTAGTTTCTTTTGCTTGCTGATTTTCTGCTTTGTCCTCCATATTTGCAGCTTCAACAG
This sequence comes from Camphora micrantha, assembly GCA_003546025.1. Classification (NCBI taxonomy): domain Eukaryota; kingdom Viridiplantae; phylum Streptophyta; class Magnoliopsida; order Laurales; family Lauraceae; genus Camphora; species Camphora micrantha. The sequence continues at coordinate 4,675,738 of QPKB01000001.1, read as the reverse complement.
GTTTGAGTTCCCGCCAGTATTTTTTCGTGATGGGGATACTAATCCTGATGAACTACGTGTGAGCATCTTCATTCCTGAAAGAGATTAGTTTCACTTTCTTCACTTATTTCCTCTCATTGTAGCACATTGTCCCCCAGTCATTTTCTCTGATAATATACAATTATATAATTGAATAAGAACGTATGGGGTACATAGTTACTTCTGGATATTCATTTGTTCTTCCAGTATTTCATACTCTATAGTTTTCATATTTCCAATTAGCCTTATATGGTCACATTCACATATTATTCTTGAAGGTAAATCAACCATTTTTTGACATGATATTGTTATTATTATTTTAATTATTAATGAGAATTCTCAACCACTTTTCTCTGGCATACAAAACCTGGAAAGTAATGTCCTTTGGATACATCTTCTTGCTTGCCATTTTTCAGTCATCTTGTACTTCTGGGTCATTTCTATTTTCCTGCATCAGTTTGTCATATCAGTTTCACAGTGGTTACTGTATAATAGAGTCTTGAAATGGGCTAACTCATAAGTACTCCAGGCGCAGCCCGAGATCTGTGATCAATGAATAGATCAATCTCCCGAAGGATTGATCGAATCCAACGATGGATTTAGCCACTAGGGCATCCTCACAAGAGGAGAAAACACCATAAGAGATAAGTCTCAAAGAAAGCTTTTAATTGATAAAAAATAAACATTGCATTACAATGAGGCCTAACATCCTTATATAGAAGAGTTGGTTTAATCCCTAAGCACCAATACTTTCTAATATTTGAATAATGCCTAAAATAGTGAACACACTAATATTAATCCTAAACAAATTATAATACTTAATAAGATTCCTAAATAACTGGAAGTCCCGTTGGGCCTATGGACTGGGCCCAATGGGTTGGCCGACCTATTGTCTGGCCTGCATCAACTCCTCAGATTATCATTTCCAGCTTAGGAATTGTAAACTTATTGTTGGGAGTGTTAATTGGACAAAATATTTGGAATCAATTTCCAGCTTTCATTTCACTTCCAGTAAGGTTGCACAAGGTTTGATTTGATTTTGGAATTATAGTAGTTGTATTCCTGTGCTGTGAGGCTTTTTAGAGTGCATTAAATGTTTGAAATCGGTCTTATAGCTTAAGCACTTCTGATAAGTCTGGCGATGACAAAGATAATATTTTTTTACCTGTGGTATGTGCTTTTATTCCTCTGCTTTATGGCTTTCATGTGTTGTGTGCGTTGTGTGCATCGTGTGCTTTAATATCTGATAGTCACATTAGATCCTTCTCCTTTGTAAGAAAGGTCTGGAAAGGTTCTTGGATCTTGTTAACTGAAAACAGAATAAGTGGAATATAATGTCTGTTCATGTTACTTTGCCTGCATCCGAGTTTCTTGAATGTTATTTGGTGCTGTTTGTGAATATATTCAATTATGACACAAATTATGTGCCCTTTCATAACCAGCATTAGCATGAACCTTGACTATTTGGTTCCCTCTAACTATTTTCTTGCTCATTTCCTTTTCTTGCAGCGGGATGCTGGGAGACCCCCTGTTCCTAGACAAAAATCAGAAGAGAAAATAGAGGAGCAGCCATTGCTCTCAAATCATCCTTATGTTGATAGGGTAATTCTAATTCAAGCTCTCCCAGATAAATATATTTATTTTCTTTTGTTTACAATTTTACTTGCAAGTGAAGGGATATCTCAATGAATTTTTGTTGTGTTATTCCCAGCCTGTATTATTTGCCTTCTCATTCATTCAAGCATTCCATTAAGTGATGGAGGTCAGGGCTATTTTTCAGTGACAGATTATTTATGGTCCTATTTGGACATGCAATATGCTAGTGATGTCTGCCATCAAAGAATAAGTCATGGTTACACTGATACTTCACCTGTCAGCCAACATGTAATTGTTAACAGTTTGTGGCTCCATGCTACAGTGGTGTGAATGAGAAGAACAAGAAATTCATATTAAACAGATGATAACATGGTCACTTAAGCCAAGTGAATTTATGTCATTGTTTTTCATCACTTTGAGTTATTGTCTGAGAGACAACTCAGGAAAATCTCCAACCGAGTATACTAACTTACCATGCATTGGGCTTGATTTGTTTCATGTTGTATGATATGGAGCTTGCCTTTTTCACCCCTTTTTTCAATTTCTTTATATTTCTTCAGGGGTTTATATTTTCCCCTCTTTTTTTTGAATAATAATTATAGAAATCCTGGTCTGAGCTCTATCCTAAGCACTTGCATCTTCATAGTTCCATGTTGTTTGGGTTAGGTTTACTCTTTTTTCCTTTATTTTTGGGGAAATCTGTTTTTATCAATCTTTTTAAAGGATTATTCAGAAAGTAAATAGTAATATGGTGTCGAAATCCCGATTTGGGTGTAGATCTTCGCACAAAATTCTAAATGCTCAGCACAATGTTGTTTCAGTTAGTTTCTTTTCAGTTTTCCTCTTATTTATTTTTATTTCTTGATAAGTTGTTATTTTTTCCAATTTTTTTAAAGTTACACGAATAGTAAGAAATTCTGATTTTATCTTCGATTTGCCTAAACATTTTCAGTTGTTCAAATCTATATTGTTTGAGCTATTTTCCATTTTATTTTATTTATTTTTGGTTTTTGGAAAATTGTAGTTTAAAAAATTTAAATAATCTGTATGGATACATGATTTTTGCTTAGGTCCATCGCTAGAAACTTGCCAATGTTCTAGTCCATGTTGTTTTTATCTTTTTATTTTGTTCCCTATTTTTTGTATTCATTTATTTTTCAATTGGTTACATGACTTTAACATGTAACTTCGTAGTTGTGACAATGACAACCTTACAACAGTGTTAGGGGCTTTGTTCATATTTGTTGGAAGTTTTGTTTCATTTTTAATTCCTCAAATAATTAGCATGGAATTCATGAGCTGATCATCAACTTACCTCTCAGATACAAGTATATTCTCTATTTATGTTTGAACTTATTGATTTTTTTGGTTTTTAAATTTGTCAAATAATTAGTAGGGTTACAACTTACATGATTTGAGCTTTGATTTAGTTTCCTTTTTTCATATATTTGCTGTGAGCCGAATCAAGAGACCCTTTGGGTAGCCAAGGACGGGCCTTATGGAGATGGTGGTTGTATGATGTGCAATGGTTTTATCGCTTCTTTCTTATACCATTCAAAGAAAAAAAGAAATGTAATGACTTTTTTTAGGTTTTTTTTTTTTTTAATTTATGAAGGAATCATTAACTTAGAAAAAAAGTTTCTATATTTAATAGTTAGATCATACTATACAACAATGCCAGAACCTTCATTGCATCTTGGGGTATGATAACATACTCAATATATTGACTAGAACATGAAAAAGTAAAAATCTAACATTTTCTCAATAATATGGGTTTTAAAGATTTTTTTTCCAGTTTTTTGACAAATTTACACCAGTATGACTGATAACCAATTAAAATTGCGTATTCAGTCTGGCTGATCTAACTGTTATGCTGAAATTTTGAACCATAATCCTGCTCTGTCATCCAATTGATTGACTTCTTGCAACTACTTCTCGAATGTTATCAGTTTTTTTATAACTGCCTTAAATGAAAGCCAATTTGCAAACAGCTAGGATTGTATGATGGAGGCTTCTTCAGCTTTTCCAGTTCAATTTTGGACCCACTAAAATGAATGGTCTAGATTGCAGAAAGGTGGAGTCCCTGATTGTTTAGATAGCTTTTTTTTATACATCTTTTTTTTTTTTTTAGATGGCAAATGTGTATTAAAGAAGGAAGAAAAAGAAACAAAGCTTCGAGACCACAAAGGCCATAAGATACTACAACAAACAGCCTAGGAACAAAAACAACCTGGGGATCCAAAAAGAAGGGCCCGAAATAGACTGCAAAAAACCACAGGCCAGGGGACCACTACGCACTGATATAGAGATTAAGGCTTTGCTATCTTGATTTCTTGGAAGAAGGTGTCCAATCCATGGCTAAGGAATAAGGATCCAACCATGGCTAAGGAAAAGGTTTTTTAAAACGGCTCAGTGAAATGAAGCAGTTCTCTTTGATCATCGTAATGGACCTTCTGTCATTGAAAACCTGATTGTTTAGATAGCTGGATAACCTGATGGTTTTTTTTTTTTTTTTTTTCTTTCTTTTTTGAATTGTAATATGACTAAGTACCTGTAACCTTGTGGTTACGACTCTAAGCACCGTTCAACTATGCTACAGGCTCTTGTCTGGATAACTGTTCATTCTGTTGGTGCTGAGCCTTGTTCATGCAATCCAGGATCAAGAGAATCCAAGATTGTATGATTCGCATTGCACACACCACTAACAGTACAAGCAAAAACTTCAGCGATAAATGATAAAACTCAGCAATCCTACTTGAATAATCAGCACCATTGTACCTGTTGATTTTTACTAGCACGCAAGCACTTATATTCGGTGCAATTGTAGAACTGTCCCAACAAACATCTATAAGGAGCTCCAGACGAAGTTTATATCTGTCTAGGATAGTGCTGATTTTTACATTTTGGGCTGGGGGGAATTAACTCTTCCAAGTTCCATACCTTTAATAACTTATCAATATTAGTTCCGACCAAAGCAGTAATACAAAACCTGGAAAGCACAAAATTGAGCAATAAGTAGATGTTAATAGGCCCATCCTGATGTGGTCACTAAGCTACAAATTCATGCTTGAATGATGAAAAAGTAATAATATAGTTGTGAGCCCAAAGTAGTCAGATCACAAGAGACGCCTAATGACTTCATCGCAGATTAGAGGTCATCATGTCCAAGCCATTCATGTTCTACATGATCTCGTCAGTCAATAAATTAATCATAAGCTATTTGTGTTCAAGCTATCTATTGTTTGTAACAGAAGATGCCCTGGCATAGATCTAAACCACTAATCTAGTGATGAATTCTCTAGTAATAAACTAACATGTAGGTGTGTATGACTGTATGTCTTAATGAAAGTAACCATTCATTAAAAAAAAAAAAAAGAAGTGTATGACTGTATGTCCCTATGCTTTTGAATTCTGAACCTTCTAAATTGTGTGAATTGGGGAAGCACAAGTGAACCATTGGTTCAGTGGTGGGCTTTTGTTTGGACTATCCTTAAGTTTTGTGTTGCGTTTTCTCCTTTTTTTTCCCATTTTTTGTGCATGCTTATTTTTATGCTTTCTTGAAAGTAAATATTTATGAAACTCATCCTGTTTATCATTTTCATCCGGCTGTCTCATGTGATTAAGTATTAACTATATTTTTGTCTATTTGATGGTTGAAATGGACTTACGGTGTGCGAACTGTTGCATTGTAATGTAGTTGTGGCAGCTACATGTTGCAGAGCAAATGATTTTGGATGATGAAGAAGTAAATCCTGATAAGTACAAGGATGGTAAATTTTTCGAGTCTACAGATGAATTTGATGAAGAAAACAGTGTTGAATATACCAAAGTTCAATATAAAAAAGCTGTACTCCCAAAGATGATTTTGGTGAATATCTCTCAAACTTTGAGTGCATCTGTTTTCTATTTTGACACTGCAGTTATTTGGTTGTGGATGGTTTTCTTTTCTTTTTTTTACTTTTTTTTTCTTCTAAATTTTACTTCGCACAGTTTCAAATAATAATAGTGGATGGTGTTGGTATTTTTGTTTTGGCTGATAGAGATCTTTTGGCAGAAAACAAATGTGAAAGAACTTGACATGGATGCTGCGCGTGCTGAGCGACAGGTAAGTCAAATGCAGCTGGTTACTAAGCCTTTCAATTATTTATTTATTTATTTTCTGAAAGGAGTAACAGATTTCAGGCTTTGATGAAGATGAGGATGATGATTACTTTTCTGTAAGGCTGTTATATTTATTTATTTACTAAGAGGGCTTTCTATGCACATTTATGTTTTTGTATTTGGTTTTTTAAGAGTTGTTACTTACAATTTTAGTTGCATGGTAATGGGCATGTTGGATCTTATACTGGTAGAAGGTGTCTGATCTGGAAAATTTCAAGATCATTCATGGATTCAGTAAAATGTGTAAATAAATTTTAACTGAGGTTTATTCTTTAATGAAAATATTATGCAAAAATAACACAAATAAAAGATAATGTAAAGCAATTTTTTATTATTCTAAACAACAAATCAATAAAGCTATTATTTTAGTTGAATTTCAAGAGTAGAAAGGGTGTAATATGTGTAACTTAACTATAAAAATGATTTTAATTTAGTACCAGGAGAATCAGCAAAGAATCAAACATAGTGTTGGGTCAGTTTGATACCTGAGTATTTCTCTTTCGAAAGAAAGTCTGTGCAACAACTTACAGAGTCTGTTTTTTGAAACTGACACTTGTGAACCATGGGAAGAGGCAAGTAGAGAACCCTTGTGTTGCTCCGGTGCTATTTACTCTTCCATTTTTCCACTTAAGGAAGCTCAAAGAGCGGCAAAGGCTAAACTTCTAAGATTCCCTCAGACCTCACTTTTGTGGCGATTTGTCAATAGTACACATGGCTATGCTCTTAACTAATCCAATCATCCTGGGCCCACTGTAGATGATTTACAGCAAGAAGTTTACACTTGATCACTTCAAAGCCATCAGAATGGAAACTATAGCTGCCATATGAACAAAATAGTAGTGCAAAATTGCCAGGAAGATGAGATAGTTAAGATCATTGAATTGTATGAATTTTTAGGTTTTACTTCAACAATTGGTTCATGATTTTTGACAACTGCGAGTAGTGTGCATGTGTGCATCATGTACATCAATGAGTTTGCCAGAATTTTTTGCTTTGGGGATGAGTATAATTGGATAGCAGCCTGTGATAGAGCATACAAATTAATCTATGTCGAATACAGGCATGTCAACATTAAGTGATGCTAGCTTGGGGGACACAGTCACATATGCTGTTCACCAAAAATGTGGTCCTTTTTTTTTTCGTTCGGTTTACGTGGGACTGTTTTTATCGTAATGTGGGCCCCTTGTAGGTCTTCCAATCAAACAGCTTGCATCATTAGTGTAATGGAACTGAGGCAAGTGCAGTATATTACTAATATGGGCACCAAATCAGTCCAAATTTAAACCATTTGGATGATGTGTAGTTGATATCAGTGAATACATGCAAATTAGATATCTGTTTTTTTTAATTGGCTGATATTTTCTCTTGTCATGTTGCTTATAGGACTACAGTTACAACAATAATATTTAAAGATTTATAATGGTACCATTTATTAAAAGTTATGAAGCTGATTATTGATGCAGCTCAACAACAAATTAAAGAAGGAAGCAAAAGAGAGGGGAGAAGAATACAAAATAACCAAGTTGAGGCGAAATATTGAGATGGATGAGTATGACTTCCTCCATTGGCGGCGATCAGTGGAGGAAAGAGAAGCTCTTCTCAGAGATATTAGCTGGTATTGATATCCATCTCTCATATTTTTTCTATGTGAACCTAACATATCTTTGCATGAAGTAGAGTGGCGTGGTTCATGCATGCATGCATAGAACCAGTTACGAACTTCTTTTAGGGGCAACCTATGGTAATCATCCTATCCCCACCCCCATCCATACACACCCCCACACAGCAAAGAACAGTGAAAAAGGCAGGCACCTGATTTTTTTTATTTTTTTTGGAAAGGTAAGTATAGGTTTTATTGAAAAGTGGGAAATCCCTTAATGTACAACAAACATAGGAGAGGAAATCCTAAAAACTGGGCCCATAATCCAGCCAAAAGAATGAAGACCACCTCCCGGCATCAAGAAAATCAAAGAATTGAACATAGGCAGGCACCTGAATTTGACACTGATCTTATTGATAACCAACTTAACTTTATATATCTTTTGGTAATTTCTGTTAATTTTCTTAGTTTCATTATTTTAGTGCTGGAGTGGATTTTTCTTAAATATGATACTTATTAGTATTTTATAAGTGCAATGGAGAGGCCTTGCAATCTCATTCAGTTAACCATGCTTTTACTTGAAGGTTTTTTCATGTATTTTGTAATTCCAGGCATACTTTAATCCATGCTAATGACTACATCTATCCGGTCTGCCAAATTAGCCATGCTTCTTGTTTATTAGGTTCACCATTTGACTGTTGGTTTGGACAGCCTTTTAGGATTGTCGAGTCGTATTTGTGCTCCCCTTGTTATATCTACATAAGAGAACCTAGGTATCATATGTCATGCTCTTTTCTTATGCTTGAGGCCTAGGATTCACACTATCCTCTCTGCATGAGTAGACTCATAACATCACACCATGAGGGTGAGGATGACTTCTCACCGTCTCCGAGATGAGAGGAAAGCCCAATTTACTGAAACAAAATTAACTTAAATGTTATTGCAGCTGGAAAGGCAGTAAGCTGTTATTTGAAGGAAGATAGGAGAATGAGAGTTTGGTGAAAGAAGAAAAAGAACCCCAAGTGGGAGAATGTTGGGATAGGGCATCATGTGGACAGTATTGTTAGGTCACACAAATCAGTATGCTTTATATTATCGATAAACCACTATTACAGTTATGCCATTGCGAAAATAAAATTAGACCAATATCCGGAGGTCCCCTTATAAAATAAGTGAAGTATCAAATTGGCACTTTTACACCAATATTCCAAATAATTGCTGTGGGTTTCATATATGGAGGTATTGCCACATTAGATAGGGAACTAGATCACTTTTACGACCACTACAGCCAACTGAACACTTGGACACTTTCCTGGTTTGCAATTTTTATTATGTGGGCCATTAGATACTTCCTGTTATAACATGACTCTCAGCTTCTGGTTATAACATGAGATGAGGACAACAAATGGGTGGAACATTCCAGAATTGGATTGGGGTGGAACAAACATTCCACATGAATTGATCTTTTCTTATTTTAGATGCATTAGGATTCTAAAGTTTAGGGATTTCATTGTTTAGAGATTAGATCGAGCGTTTAAAGAGTTTTAGGTCTTTATATATGCAATTGCTATGTCAAGGGTGTGCTTGGTTATTTTTTATTAGTAATTGAATGAAAGTTACATGTTGCACTTTTTATTTCTTCTCCACTTGGTTTCGAGTTATCTCCCATTGGATTGAATATATCTATGGTGGATTGTCTTGATCAACTGTAAAAAAAATCTCATCTTTTAGTTTGAGTGAATATTTCTTTTTGATTAAGGATCGGGGTATCTTGGGCTTACAATCAATTAGATTTGGCTTCCCTTGACTATGTCAAGGCTGCCACATGTTAACACAAGTGGCCCAAAGCCCACCAGGCCCAGGCCCATTCATTGTAACAAATCAACCCATCAAATGGGACAAGTTAGGATATATTCAAATCACTGTAAATCTCTTAACAGATTATTTACCATAACAGATAGATTGTATTAGGATTGATTTGCCTTGATTAAGGCTAAAGGAGATTATAAAAGCAAGAGAGGATCGTCCATTGAAGGGATCCAATATTTCTACAAATATCATTCTCTTTCAATATTCGTATCATGGTATCAGAGCTATTATTGATCGTGGGAAGTTCTTGAAAACCTGCTGTTCTGAAAACAGCTCTTGGGAAAGGCAAACAGATCAAGGATCTGTAATCTTCACAACAACCAGATCAGGGATCTGTGTTTTTTTTGGAAGTAGACAGACGTTGGACACTTCTTCTGTGACGATATGATCAATAGTGGCCCACCTGCGATCATCATGGAATGTTCCAAAATCCCTACAGCAGTGGTCGACTCCCTCTCCTGGTATTTGTAAAGATTTTTTTAACATTTTTCCAAGATCAAAGGTAGGCCATTTGACCCGATTTGTGATTTCCCAGTTTTCTAAGATAGTTTTGATCATAGCCGTACAAAATCTTGGATTGTGGATGGATCTTACTGAATCTTGCATTGCTGGAAAGATAATTTGATTCTACTTGAACATTGTTGATCTGATTCTCCATCAAATCAAGCTGTGGGCCCCACGCAGGGCATTAGTAGTCAAAATACAGGTCGCCTGGACCTCTATTTTCTGTTTTCTGCACTGTTTTTCTGCACTGTTTCCTATTCTCCTGTCATTTCTGGTTTCTGCATTTTCTGGCTGTGTCTGCTGTACTTCCTCTTCGTCGATCATCTAGGATTTCTCGCCCCCTGATCAGTTTGGCTTTACCCATACATCCTTACTTGCTACTTTGTCTTCTGTTCACATTTCTAATCATTATTCCCAAGCAGTGCAACATGAGTGTTGGCGGAAGGCCATGCAAGAAGAACTTGACGCACTCAAAGTGAATCACACATGGGATGTGGTTCAATGTCCTCCGTCCATCAAACCCATTGGCTGTAAGTGGGTTTACTCTATCAAGCTACATCCTGATGGTACTCTGGCACGTTATAAGGCTCGGTTAGTGGCACTTGGCAACCGTCAGGAGTATGGTATTGACTATGATAATAAAATATCTCTTAAAGAGGCTTCGTTTGATTGTTCTAGTTGTAAAATGAGCAAGAGTAAGACTCTTCCTTTTCCCATCAGTACCTCATTATCATTGAAATGCTTTGATCTTGTTCATAGTGATGTATGGGGTATAGCACCTGTCATATCTCATTCTCATTTTAAGTATTTTGTTACATTTATTGATGATTACAGTCGCTTTACATGGATTTATTTCTTACATTCAAAATCTGAGGTGTTTGTTACTTTTAAAATTTTCCTAGCTTATGTGGAAAATCACTTCTCCACATCCATTAAAACACTTCGCACAGATTCTGGTGGTGAATATGTTTCTAATGAGTTTTAGAATTTTTTGCAAAACAAAGGGATCATTTTTCAAAAATCATGTCCTTATACACCACAACAAAATGGTGTCTCGGAGAGAAAAAAATAGACACCTTTTGGACGTTGTTAGGTCACTTCTCTTAGAATCATCTGTTCTGCCAAAATTTTGGCCTGAAGCTCTGTCCACAGCAGTTCATGTTATTAATAGACTACCATCGCCTCGTATAGAGAATGAAACACCTTATTTTCGTTTATTTCATAAGCATCCTACTTATTCTCATCTCCATACTTTTGGGTGTGTATGTTTTATTCTTCCCCCCGTTGAACGAACAAAACTATCTGCTCAATCATCTAAGTGTGCTTTTCTAGGCTATGCGACTGACCAAAAAGGATTTTTCTGTTATGATCCTAAGGTGAAACGTATCAGGACCTCTCGTAACGTCGTGTTTTTTGAAAATACGTATTTTTTCCAACATCATTTAGATCATGATAATCCTACTGTGCTTTCCCTTGTTCCTGACTTTTGTGATAATCCTGTTCCTTCTACGGACATTCTCAAGCATCGGGGCAGGTGATAGCGACGGGACCTTAAGTGTCGCCGTCTTTTTCCGCTACAACTTTCTACACAAGATAGGAATTTGGTTGCATCTGCTTTGTTTTCTGCTTCTAGTTTACACAAGAGCCAATTATGGCACAATAGATTTGGCCATCCTAATTCTCGTACTTTGTTGTCTTTGTTTCAATCTGGTTTGCTTCATCTTGGATTTGCTCAAAGTCCCTATGATCCTTCATTGTTCCTGAATACAACTGCTCAAGCTGCCACCATACTTCTGGTATATGTGGATGATATCATCATAACAGGCACTCACAGTAAAATGATCCATAGTCTTCAATCTTCACTTCAAGCTGCATTCCATATGAAAGACCTGGGTCCATTGACATATTTCCTGGGTCTTGAGGTAGAACAGTCTAGGAAGGGACTGTTTTTACATCAACATAAGTATGCTACTGATCTCATTGATCTTGCTGGCCAAAGGGATGCAACACCTGCAGACACTCCTTTAGAAGTCAATATGAAACTCCGGAAAGATGATGGGGACCTACTCTCCGACCCCACCTCCTACAGACGCTTAGTCGGGAGTCTAGTCTACTTGACCATCACTCGGCCTGACATCTCATATGCTGTGAATGTTGTTAGTCAATTCATGACAGCTCCACGGCATCACCATCTGGTTGCAGTCAAACGGATCATTCGGTACATTCTTGGTTCTCCGACACGAGGCTTGGTTTTTCCAGTTGGCACACCACTTACACTAACTGCTTATTCTGATGCTGACTGGGCCGGATGCCCGAATACCCGCCGATCTACTACAGGCTGGTGTATGTATTTGGGTGAATCACTCATCTCTTGGAAATGCAAAAAGCAAGAACGAGTCTCCAGATCTTCCATTGAATCTGAATATCGTGCCATGTCTTCTGCTTGTTCTGAGATCCTGTGGCTTCGAGGCTTACTTGCAGATCTTGGGTTTCCTCAGACTTCAGCTACCCCACTTCATGCGGACAATACTAGTTCCATCCGTATCACTGAGAATCCAGTTTTCCATGAACGAACAAAACATATTGAGGTGGATTGTCATTTTATTCGAGATGAATATGTTCGCAAGGCCATTAATCTTCCACATATTTCCAGTGACCTACAACTTGCAGATAGCTTCACCAAAGGACTACCTCGACCACGACATGAGTTCTTGATTCGCAAATTACTGGTGTTTGACCATCATCAATTTGAGGGGGGGTGTTAACACAAGTGGCCCAAAGCCCACCAGGCCCAGGCCCATTCATTGTAACAAATCAACCCATCAAATGGGATAAGTTAGGATATATTCAAATCACTGTAAATCTCTTAACAGATTATTTACCATAACAGATAGATTGTATTAGGATTGATTTGCCTTGATTAAGGCTAAAGGAGATTATAAAAGCAAGAGAGGATCGTTCATTGAAGGGATCCAATATTTCCACAAATATCATTCTCTTTCAATATTCGTATCACCACATAGGTCTTTAACTAATTGCATATTGCAGACTAGGACCTAACTAATTGTAAGACTAGCAAAAAACTAGCAATCTTGGAACGGCTTGCACGTGGAAAACCATATTTGGGGTAGGGTCAATAGCATATAGCAGTGTTGGGAGGTGATCCTTGTCATGATGATATGACCACAAGGTTGTGGGTTTGAGTCGTATTACTAATAAATTAAAAAAAAAATCATAATAAGGGTTTGTGCAAAAGTAAATCTGGGTGCATGTTTAGATGTAGGCCCGCCTTGGGATTCTCCTGACAGAAGGGGCTTTCGGGCGTCATTTAAGTTTTTACTTGACAGGCACTATTTTTTATTTATTTCTATTTTCTGAATCGAGCACACAACCACCATTTATTTTGTTATACTTATTTTAATTTTTTGAAGTGGAAGGGTGGTCCTTTCCATTCCCCCTTCAAGTATATTTGTCAAGAGAGGTTCAAGGGCCATGTTTTCTTGGGGCATTTGAGGGTTCTAATGCACTGCAAGGAGCACCCATTACCACCATGCAGTTTATTCATCCACATTTATCACTACGGTGTGACGATGTTGAGGTTTTATAGTGCCTTACATCAACTACTGTTAGGTTGGGGGTTTCTTCGGGTTTTGTTTGTGAGGAACCATGTGGAGAAAATTGTCCATGAAGGAAATTTGAACTGTGGATTGCCAACAAATATGATTCATGAGAAAACCTATCCGCCCAGGGATCAATCCCGGACGGGGCTGTGAGATGAGACACCCGTAAGACTGGGTGTCTTGTTTCTGGAACAAATTTTTTTTTTTCAGTTCTCATTAAATTTGTGAAGATTAATTAATTCTTTGACCTGAACTGTAGATATGATCATGGTACAAAATATCGGCCGATACCGGTTCATATCGGCCGATATGAACCGGCATCGGCCCATACCGGTCCGATATTTTAGTGATATATCGGTCTCGGTACTGCAGACCAAAATATCGCCAAAATATCGGTCCATCTCGGCCGATATATCGGTTTAACCGATATATCGGCCGATATATCGGTCATCTCGGTCAAAATATCGGCCAATATAAAATAATGTTAAAAAGACCCCTAAAATTTTCATTTTTTCTCTCATTCTTCCCCCACATTCTTCCTTTCCACTCATCTCCTTAGAGCAACCCCTCCTCCTTAGTTCATTCTCTTGCACATTTCCAACACTATTTCTTGAAGAAATCATTTTATATTGGTAAGAAAATCAACACACTCTCTTATTTTAACTATTATTTATTCTTTAACAATCCATACCGAATAAATGATGATGATGATGTTATCTAGCCTGGGCGACATTCCACTTAGAATTAGGCTGTCATGCTCATCAATTTCTCTCTCTAGTCTCTCTTAATTTTATGTAAACCATAAACCTTTTGATGTCTAAGTGCTTTTTAATTTATTTATCTCACTATCATGTTTCAAATTTTAATATTTTATCTTCATGGTCTTGGATTTCACAATTTATTTTATGATTGAGTTAGTATTAAATGATACTTAGATATCTTATCTTTATTTTCTTATATCTTACACTAATAAATTGATCATGAGCATCAATAATGGTTTGCATTATATGAAATACTAGAGAAGACAACGAACTGCGACACAGACAGGACTCATAACTTAAGGTGACCGAGATTTTGATTTATTGTTGCTACTAATGGAAAAAAATATATTGTTTTCCAGCATTTTCTAATATTCTGGATTTTTTGAATATTTTTGCGAATTTTTTTGGATTAAAAAAAAATTCACACCGCGACGACCGCGACGGACCGATATCCGCGACCGATACCGATATCATATCGGTTTTTCGGCCCGACCGATACCGCGACCGAGACTGAGATTTTAGATGCATAAGTTCATACATGCTGTCAATGGTTTGGTGGTCCAAGTATTAACAGTGCACATCAATAATTCAGACGTGTGATCATAGCCCTCAAACATTATTTACTCTGGTAAATTTTAAGTGGCCACTGTTCATTGATTGTTAGCACCATCAGTTCATTTTATACAAATTCAATTCTAGGATGGTATTCATATCTTCACGGGAAGATCTTACTTCCCCAAGAGTATTATAAATTATACATTATCTGTTTGGCAGCCCTTCTTTTTTGCCCCTGAATTTGTGATTCCCTGAATATTTGCTTTTGCAAATTAACCAAGTGCTTCAATGGAGTGACATGTTTCTTTGCAGCCGTCAAGCCCTAGGTTTGCCTTTGGAAGAGCCAGGAAGATATGTCGATGCCAGTTATTTTGGAAATCGCTATGACCCGACCAACCCCTTGTATCGTTACGACTACTGGGGAGAGCCCAAGAACTCTGAAAAGAGCAAACAGCAGAGAATGATTGACACCCACAACTCATCCATTGTGGGCAAGGGCAACGTCTGGTATGAGACGTCTTATGAGGACTTCATCAAGCAGAAGATGCGCAGAGAAGCTCTCTCTAAAGGGGTGAATAAAGAAATTGAAGAGGATGAACCCAGAAAGAGTGGTGAGGAGGACTTCATCAAGCAGAAGATGCACAGAGAAGCTCTCTCTAAAGGGGTGAATAGAGATGAACCCCGAAAGAGTGGGGATGATGACGACGATGACGACGACGAGGACGATGATTATATTTATAAAGTCCTAAGTTTTGATCCAAATTCATCAGAAAAGCCTCTGGTTAATGGGACTGAATCACCCAGAATGTCAGATGAAGGTGTTTTTGAGGATTAATGGACTGCCAATATATGGAAATTCCAATGAAGTTCGCATTTAGCAAATGTTTGCCAAGATCTCATTTTCCTTAGTTGTGTTGCAAATTGCAGCACCCATGATTCTATGGTCTGATCTTTGTAGTTCTCCTAATTGAAAATCCGAGCTGCTCAAAATGCGTCTACCCGTGTATCAAATTTTCCCAAATTTCACGCCACTAAGAGTTGGTCCTATAATAAGATTGAACATATGATTAATGACATGATTAATAATGCACCATATTGTGATAAGGGCTCAATCTTATGGAAGGACCAAGATTGGTACCGTAATAAGATTGAACATATGATTGATATCTACTATTAATAATGCATGTGATTGTATTAATTATGTTATTAATCATATACTCAATCATATGGCAGGACCAAAATTGGGGAACTCTTATCGAAGTGAAATTTTGGGGCAATCTATAAACACTGAGGTGATCATATACTCAAATCTTATGGCAGGGCCAAGATTGGGAAACTCTTGTAGGAGTGATATTTATGGGCATCCCCATACACGGTGAGGGCAATCATTTTTAGTGGCTCGGATTGTTAACTAGTGGGCCCCCCCTGCAAACTTCCACCCAAGCTAATGTTTGAATATTGGAGTTCGGATCACTTATCGCAGTTGTTATGCTTTCATATATCAGCCCATTCCTGGCCTTGCACCTGTTGATTAGTTCTCTATGCTGAGAGAGTAAATTTGATTGGATTTTTCGGGGACTGGCCACAATCTAGCCAGGCGTAGAAAGGTTTGGCATATTGAATTTTATAGGCACAATTGGATAGGCAAGTGGGGCCCACCATAACTATAACAACCAGGTGTTGGATATGGCATGATTTAGGCCCGTCCAAAATATCTGGCTCAATAGCTAATGCGGTTGGAGCGTGGACAGCTTCAGCTCAGCCTAGCTAGATCATTTTTTTACCCCGAATGTGACAGAACTCATCTAAACCCTAGTGGACACTTAGGTGCGTTTGGGATCGTGCCATTTAGATGTTCTCATGTTCCCACGAGATAAAAGTGTATAAAACATGTTTGGTATGTGTAAATGAATGTTCCAAATTTTATTCTCATGGGAAGGAATCTCAAAATTTTAACCCACCACCATAAGAAAGTTGGAACAAACAACTTGCGGGCACAATTGTTTCTTTCTTATCTCTTGCCTTTTAAAGAATATCATTTGAAGATCCTAAATCCTCTCATTTATCTTAAATATAGGCCTCACATTCACAATCCCAAAGGAGGTGGCCCCACTTTATAATTCCTAGAGGTGGGTCACATGGTCACAATTACAAAAGGTGGGCTCCTATTATAATTCTATAATGGTGGGACGACATTATAAATCGTTTATAAAGGTAAGCATCATGTAATTTCTTTAGGTGAGTCCCGTGTCCACGATCACATTTTAATGGTGGCCACATGTTTGGATTTCTAAATGTGGGTACTACATTATAATTTTCTAAAGGTGGGTCACATGTTCATAATTAACAAAAAGTATGTCTGCACATTTTAATGATGGCCCCATGTTCGAATTTCTAAATGTAGGTACCACTTTGTAATTTTTTAAAGGGCCCCCATGTTAAAAATTAACAAAAAGTATGGCCCCACATTATAATTCTTATAAAGGTGGGCCCACATTGTAGATTTTATAAATGTGCTATCCCTATGTTCTAATTTTTAAAGGTGAGCACCACATTTTAATTTCTAAAGGTGAGCCATGTGTCTACAATTACAAAAAATGTGGCTCTACTTTGTAATTAATAAATATGGGTCATATGGTCTCGTTTACAAAAGATGAACCCACATTGTAAATCCTATGAATGTGAGCCCATATTTTAATTTCTAAACGTGGATCCCATATTTACATTTACAAAAAGTTGGCCCACATTATAATTTCTATAAAGGTGAGCCCACATTATAAATCCAATAGATATGGGTTCCATGTTCTAATTTTTAAAGGCGGGTACCATGTTGAAACTTCTACAGGCGGGTCTCATATATGATAATAATAGTACTGCAAACTATAAAAGGTGGGGTCCCACATTGTAAATCCTATGTTTGCTCCTTGGAGCAAAACTTTTTAATATTACCAAACAAGTTTCGTACAACATATTTTTAGTAGAGTAATTTAATATAATGTTGCCAAACAAGTTCCGCAGAGTATAAATTCTGCACAACTTGATCTCAGTACAACCTAATTCGAGCATAAATATGGGAACAACACGAGAACGATGCCAAACAGGCCCTTAATGCCATATCTTTTTACATGCATTTCATAATTCCAGCCAAATGAAATGTCTTAAAGTTTAAGAGAGTACTCAAGAATTTCATTATGTTTGCAAATTCAAAAATTTTCCAATTCTAACAAAGAAACATGCCCTTAATATTGTGCATTGCATTACACAAACTCCCTGAGGGATCTATAGATTCCCTGTTGACCACAAGAGCCAGCCTGTTCTTGCACCATCAAAGCCATATATGATCCAATTAGTATTTCTTAGTGTCATCATTCTTACCTTGGAAAAGATATGGGACTTGCCCCTTCCTTCCAAATTAAAAGATTTTGCATGGCGAATTCTTCAAGCTCTAAGCAACCTTTTCTCTATAACTTAATTGGAGTCCAACCCATTGTGTCCCGTGCACTAAGAGGGGCTAATCGATAAAACAGCCCGACGACATTGTTACACCAAAAAGGTGGTAAGAGGAGCATAAGCTTGTCATGTTGATCAAGGGATGGATCATGGAAGGTTCTTCCCCATGAGTTCGTTTCACCCCATACAAATAACAGAATGGGGCTGTGATCCCACCCTTAACATGGCAGGTTGGCTACAGAAAGGTAGCCCAATCAACGAACCAAAGCTGTATGAGCCAACCCCCAGTCAGGACATTGAAGAATATGGGCTGGGCCTCAATTATTTAGACAAAGTATATATGGGCCTACGAAGCCCAAATAAGAAAGATGGGTCCAGTACAAGAATGAAAGAAAATCACATGAGGCAGAAAGGGGTCTGACCTTTCCCAAGGTTTTCATGTGGTCCCAATATGTTATTGAGCATGAAAATGTATATGGACGCTCAAATGCCATAGTAAGCGTAGATCTCTGTACTTACCACTGTCTATGATTTTTAACTGAGATCTTTTGATACTCATTTCAAGCATTGTTTGCAAGGTTATCGGCTTCACTTAATTTTTTTGTTTGAAACCTCACTGCTACATCTTTTCCTTTCATCTGAACGTTTTTTTTTCTCCCCCTCTTTTTAATTCTAAATGAGAGTTACAACTTCCATCTAGATGTCTATTGTCACTATATCTCAGTCCGATTTGCAAACCAAATGAACAAAATCCATAGGTCCAAAAAGAAGAATTTGAAGATGAATGCACCAGAGATGAATAAGAAGATAAAGACTGAATCTCATTTAAGTTTCAACAATAAGTTCAAAGTAAGCTTCCACAGCAGCATTCTGATCACACCTTATTTCTATGCCGCTAAATTGACATAAAACTGTTGGCAAATTAACTTACCCTTTTACCATCTCTATCAAATATTTCTCCATGTTGTACCTATGAGGGGAATGCGTATTTGGAATGTCCTAAAGCTTCAGCAAAACTAAAGGGTAAAACCCCCAGCACCATCAACGCTCTGCAAAAGCTGAAAGGCCTACTTTTTTTTTTCTGGATTCATGAAAAGAGTCTCCAAGACTACATCACCATACCTCCATCTATGGTTAACACCTGCAGGGAAGTAGTAAAACTTCAGTCTTCTGCCAACTAAGAAGGGAAAGCAAAAACTTGGAAAACACTTGCCTATGGCACAATGAAAGATATGTCTATAAAGTTCCGCTTGACCATGTAAAACAATCTAATTAGAGTTATGAGGAAACCAATTTTCTGAAAAAAAAAAAAAAAAAACGGTGGCCTAATGTTATTTTCATTAAACAAGACAGGGAGAGTTTACTCTCTGTGCAGAATGAAAACCAGAACTGTAGTTTATTATTTCAACTTGGTGTCAAACATTACACTTGGTTTCAAATAACTTGGTAATCCCTCTCCCTATCCACCTGAAAATTAACCATGCAACCCTTCATGTCCAAGTACACAAAGATATGGCTGTGTTTCCAAGTCCTTTATTTTAACAAAAGCATTTAAGTGATCTGACCCTTACCCACCACTAGTATATTGACACAATTAATCCACTTGAACAATAAATAAAGATGTGTCCTGAATCTTTCCCGATTTGTATGACTTTACTCTTAATTTGGAAGGTTTAGCAAATTCTAATTGTCTCAGTTGAGTTTCTCAGTGCCTGAAAAATATATTAGGCAAACCAAATAGCCAACCAATTACTCAGTTGATATTGATTTCTAACAATGGATAGAAATTAAAAGAACTGTACTACCTGTCCAGTAATGTAACTGGCTGCAGGGCTTAGGGCTAAGAATTCCACCAGGCCCGCAACTTCTTCTGGTTGACCATACCTCCCTGCAGAACCACACGAAATATGAGTAAGGAACACTTTCAATTCTCGCTCCTGTCTAGTGGTTTTGGCAATAACAAAAGATTAATAAATAAATACATATTTTTTCAAGGACTTTTAGAGCCCTCTGAGTTCATTAATTTGAGAGAGAGAGAGAGAGACGGTGCTCAACAAACTAGCGCAATGACCCCATGACGTAGCTGTTTGCCACATCGTCATAATCCATGCCATAGCCCCATTTATTTGGGGTCAGATTCGTGAGTTCTACTTGACTCAGTCATGACATAAACATTGTCACTTCCCACTACTTCATTGCAAGTCTATCAAAGGCCACTCTCTAACTCGACCTTAAACTTTTAACTCCTAGCACTTAATTCTTAATATAAGGGTTGTTTTCAGTATATACACATGCCATCTGGGGTGGGAGAGCATGGCTACATGAACGACTCAGGTTGTCCACAGCATCAAGGAAAATCAATCGCTTTTTGCAATTTTTCCTCGACAAAAAAGTGCCACTAAACCGCAGGAAAAGGCAGAACCCTTTGCGCAAAGTTTCTGTGGAAATGGTGTTACACAAGCATGCCCTTAGGTTACTTTTTCTTATGGGTAACGTGACTCGAACACACAACCACATTTTGTGGCAATGAGCACCTTCCAACCATGCTACAGTCCAAGACCTTCATAAGTTCTGAGGAAGGACAAGCGAATATGAAGGTCTTCAGTTTCTCAAACCGGCTGTGAGCAGATATGGCCATATTAACTACACAATTTTCACATGCTCTCTAAGTAATGGAACAATATGCAAATTATTTTATTGCTTTTGTGCATCTTCGATCTCTTACAGTGTAAAAAGAAAAATCAGTTTGTTCTTTGGCAGCAGCAAGAAATTTTTGAAGTCAATGCTCATACTTCATACACAGAATTTGATCATATCATTTTCTGGGGGCTTAGCTCCGGTCCTTTTGAGTTTTGTTTGCTCTCCCCTCCTTTGGGGCCTTTTGTTTCAAGTATATCCCTCTCATACTGTATAGTTCTTTTGAGCAATGAAATTCAGTCACTACTTAAAATAAAAAAAAAAAGAATTTGATCATATCATTTTCTCAGCTCAACAAATTTTATGTTTGAGGCCCACATTTTGCTGATCCAAACTGCTCATGCGATCATGGATGGGAATATCTCTAAAGTCTCGTTTACCAGCTGATCCACAGGTACAACTTTTGTCATTAAATGTGGATTGTTAGCAGTAAATGTATATTTATAAGTACCTCTGCAATGTGAATATTTGAGAGCCACCAATAAAAAAGAATCACTGTTAGGAAAATAATGCTGCATGACTCATCTCACGTTGGAAGCCACCAGATGAATGGCCTAGACTACCAAAAGATGAGTCACTGACTGTACCATTTATAATAGAAAAAAAAAAAAAAATTGTTGAAAAATGTTAATTCACGCGGTCAAGTATATAAATTCCTATCAATTCTTGTGGATAATCTTACCTAAAGGGATAGTCTCAAGGATTTTCTTCTCAATGTCTTCACCAAGTTTGGCAGTCATATCAGATGCAATGAATCCAGGAGCAATAGCATTCACCTGAGGCAAAAATATTTTGAATATGAAATCAATTCCATCCCATGGGCCCAAGATGTGTCTTAGGATGCATTTCGGTCAGAGCGGAAAGGCGCTTATTTAGCACTCACGTTGATATTTCTGCTTGCATATTCCTTCGCAACAGTCTTGGTTAAGCCAATCACCCCTGCTTTTGCAGCGCTGTAGTTAGCTTGTCCAACATTGCCAACAAGACCTACAACAGATGCTATATTGATAATTCTTCCCTGCACAATCAAAAGCCAAAAACCAAGAGTAGATTGAGTAGCAAAACCCAAATGCAAAAACAAAAACATGCATA